>CM024762.1:108129691-108497941 GCA_014218235.1 Colocasia esculenta
TCAGGAACTATGTGTTGCCCGGTTGGCTAATCCAGAGGGGGGTGAATGGGTCTTTAAATAAAATTTATCTGATAAAAACCTGAGCTCAAACAAACATAAAGAGTTCTTGGAAGGGATTAGTAATGGTTAGTAAAAGCAACAATCACACGATAAAGACAATCACACAACACACAGATTTATCCTGGTTCGGATCTCCTCTCCTTAGGAGTCCTACGTCCAGTCCCTGAGCAATCCTCAGGATTTCACTAACTAGGGTACAGTCCCCCTATGGACAAAACAACCACCCAGCTCAGCTGATCTTCCTTCACTCGTGAAGGGAACACAACACCCTGGTACCACCAGGTCTTCCTTCACTCCCGAAGGGAAAAACACCACCCTGGACACCACCAGGTCTTCCTTCACACACGAAGGGAAGAACACAAGAAAATCTTGAAGGAAATGACTAGCCCCTAGATCAAGCTTTTATAAACTCAATCTGAAGCTACAAGCACTGAGAGTCAAAGATCTACACAATGTGGACTCTCTCAGAACTAATCTAGCTCTTCCTTGATTTTTCTTCTCACAGCACGAGGAGCTAGGAGCCAAGATCGAAAGGAGAGAATTTCTGGCTCTAGAGATCTTCTGAAGACTTGAAAGTGGCAGAGTTCTAGACTCTCTTGAATGTCAATAATGCTTCCTTCATAGATCAATAATCTGTCTTCAGAACTTCGTCTTGTATTTATATCTCCAATTTGAATAAGGATGAAGAGATGACCGTTGTCTTACAGCTTTGGTGTACGTTAGACTGAAGGATCTGTAGAAACTTCCTGTCGACAGTCTTTTGTTCTTTAGAGCACGCAAAGTGATGAGATCTTCTTAGTTGGCTTGTAGTTCTTTCTGTGTCAGATGTTGTAGGATAGTATATCCTTAAGGTTCTGCAAGGTTGAGCTTTAATGGTAGACAGCTATACTATCTCCAGATGTCAATCAACGTTAGAGCAGATAGACACAATATGGTAGTAACAGTTTATCGTTCTAGAAGATGCATGCAGAGGATACACGAGAATGGAAGATATGTTCTGTATCCGTGCAGAGATACGTTCAGTCTTTATTAAATGCATGGCAGTCAAACAGACGTGATGCGACTTTGACTATTCAACGTAGCTTAAATCAAGGAAAACATTTAATTAATGGAAACATGACTTATGCAGTCGTTATGAAAGTCTGATAGAATCGTTATGATCAAGTTGCTGTAACTCATAAGAAGTCGTTATGATAACTTATGAAATCGTTACCACAACCAAGTCGTTCTATAACAGATGATATAAGAAATCGTTATGAAACATGGCAAGTCGTTCTGATTCTGAAGAAATCGATATGAAACACTTATCAAATCGTTATGAGATGCAAGTCGTTGTAGCTTTCTAAAGAAATCGTTACGATGTCTTACAGAATTGTTATGACGAGCAGTCGTTATAACTCTCTAAAGAAATCGTTACGATGACTTACAGAATCGTTATGACGAGCAAGTCGTTATAACTCTCTAAAGAAATCGTTACGATGACTTACAGAATCGTTATGACGAGCAAGTCGTTATAACTCTCTAAAGAAATCGTTACGATGACTTATAGAATCGTTATGACGAGCAAGTCGTTATAACTCTCTAAAGAAATCGTTACGATGACTTACAGAGTCATTATAATGAGCAAGTCGTTATAATTTCTGAAGGAGTCGTTACGATAACTTACAGAGTCGTTATAATGAGCAAGTCATTATAACTTCTGAAGGAGTCGTTACGATAACTTACAGAGTCGTTATAATGAGCAAGTCGTTATAACTTTTGAAGGAGTCGTTACGATAACTTACAGAGTCGTTATAATGAGCAAGTCGTTATAACTTCTGAAGGAGTCGTTACGATAACTTACAGAGTCGTTATAATGAGCAAGTCGTTATAACTTCTGAAGGAGTCGTTACGATAACTTACAGAGTCGTTATAATGAGCAAGTCGTTATAACTTCTGAAGGAGTCGTTACGATAACTTACAGAGTCGTTACGATAACTTACAGAGTCGTTATAACATCGACTTGTTTGACACAGCAAGGTTATTCAATCTTTCAAGTAAATCGTTGAACTTGAGAGGAAATCGTTACAGCTAATGAAGGAATCGTTATGGCTCTTCTGAGAAATGATGTATGTAAGTACTTACCACAATGCTTGACTTTCTTTGTGCTTAAGGCTAAATAAAACAAGGTTAGAAAACTTTTGACAGGTTTTGTTTATCACCAAAATAAGCATGTAATTAATTTAAAGTATATGGGGATGGACTGTTCATCACTCTGACTCAGTGTCTACACCATCAATGGGTGTGTCGACACTACCATGATAAAACCTGTATATCCCTTTGAATTTAACACATAAGACATTAGTACAAGCTATTATCATTAAAATATGAGGTGTAAAGTATTGAAACATGCTTTTTGAGCATTGTTATTACATAAATGATGTATGTAACATGTTTCCACCCATTAAGCATTAAAATCACAAATGTCATCATCAAAACTATGAGGAGAAATACATTAAAACCCACACTCAACCCAACAGTGTCACCTCACCATCTGCGCCAATTGTCACCCTGATATGGCACCCAATAGAACCCAGGGTCATCATCCAAAGAAATCCTGGCAATAGAAGGCGTCGAATGCCTCTACCACTATACAGAGGGGGTAGCCCTTCGCTTGAGTGCTTGCAAGCGCTGATCGATGAGATGGACAAATATGAGCAGCCTGAAAGGCATCCCGTCCAGTTACAAGAATATGTTTCCATGGGAGGAGCTCGAGAAGTTGACCCTGGAATCACCTTCGGAACAAGAGACACTTCAGCCCCAAGAAGACCTGTTCTGGGGGCAGGAGCCGCCGAAGCAAAAGAAAAAAAAGAAGACCCAAGAAAAAGAAGGCAATTGCAACTCTCTCATGCAACACCATCTCTTCCCTCCTGGGCCTTGTCGAACACCACAATGAGGAAGTAATCTATTCCCCATCCAACCACGTCAACCAAGTCAGAGCTTCAGGGTCTAAGTTCATAAAGAGATCTGGAAGGAAGTGGGGACGTCCTCCTCGGGCCAATCAAAATATCATCTTCAGGGGGGAGGCTTCCTATCAAATCCCGGAACCCGAGGTTCAGGGGTGCAGGTTCCACCTCCTCTGGGGCTTTATAAAAATGAAGAGGCTGGGGGCACGGTCCCATCTTTTGCTGAGTTTCTAGCAGCAGAAGAGCAGATCAAAGCACTATCTGCACCCCCAAAGGTACAAGAGAAGGCTAGCAACAAGCAGAGCAGTCTGATTATTGGATTCCAGGCTAGAACTAGCACAAATGACAAGGAGAATTGAAGCTAGATGGTGTTAGAGCAAAAGCAGGTTCATCAAGCTACTGAAGAAGATCCCTACACAGTTCAGTATTGGGAATTCTATCACTAGTGAAGAGACCATAAAAACTGATCATAGCCTTGCAGACTCCAGCACAATATGAGACATTCTGGCAGAGATGCAGGTAGAGGCTGCCATCGCCAATGCGGAGTCCATCACATTTACCCCAGAGGATATGCTCCTCCCCATGACCACTCACATAGACCACTATGCATGAGGGGGAAATTGAATGGGCTGCCCCTAAATAGAATTCTGGTAGATCCTAGAGCAGCCGTCACATTCTACCATACAAGATCTATCAAAGGTATCATTTTTGTTGCACACCTCACTTCTGTGCACGATGTGAGAATAGCAGGCTTCAACCAGAAGTTTGAGGTTCCCCTGGGGGTCGCGGAGTTTGACTTGATTCTAGGGGATTTCAAGACAAAGGTCCAATTTCATGTGATCAATGCAAATACCTCCTACAAGGCTTTGTTGGGCCGACCTTGGCTCCATCAAAATGGAGTGGTCCCATCAACATTGCACCAGTGCATTAAATACATCAAAGAGGGGGAGGAGCAGAGGGCTTTTTCTGATGCACACCATTTGAAGTTTATGAGTGTCATCTCCTGGATGCTAATCTATATCTGGAGCACTCGGAAAGCCAAGTCCCTCAAAAGGGCAAAGAGAAAGAGATCATTATCGCCGATGAGTGGTTTCCACCACCGCCGCCGGGGATTGCCACTAAAGAGCCCACACCAATAGAGAAGGTGGACGTACAGTCATGTGACATCCCAGTTTACAAGCATGGTGTGGTTGTGCAAATAGAAGATGAAGAACCGTAACTTATTCTAGTTCTAGAAGGCCTTACAAAGTCGGCCGCTTAAATAGACTGCCAAACTGTAAGGGCCTTGAAGACCATGGTGATATCTCACCCAGGCGGCCGCTTCACGGTCTTCTATGCGGCTGAGGAGCAGTCAATGAGAAGGGATGATGATTGCAAAATCCCCGAAGAGACTGGAGATCCCTTGGTACCAATCATGGGGTTCTCAGACATGTCTAACACAGTCACCAAACTGGTTGAAAGGCAACAAATCCCTCTCTGCCAACGTCTCAGTCAGAGGGAGATGTTCAGAAAACTATGGTACCCTCCAAACATGGACAGGGAATTGTTGAAAATTACATAGCACCCAGGACTCGGCTTGTCATTGGGAGGAAGCTATACCGTTGGCATGATCAGCATAGCCAACCAAACAGAGAAGATCCCAACATGGGTGGTTTATGATGACTACCCTGAAGAAAGAGACACAGCTAAAGCAGCTGCAAACACGAGCAATGAACCCCCTAGTGGGCAACAATGTCTCCCACATGTACTCCCGTGGAGTTCCCTGCCACCCAGGTACTCCCGATAGTTGGAGAAAGTAGAAATGATGAGACTGCCCAGCTGGTCTCTATGGGCTTAGAAGAGGTAGGAGACCAAGAAGCGACAACAGGCATTTCACCAATCCAAGCCAAGAGGCCCAACAAACAAAAGAGACTGAAGAGAGTATGTCAGCTGAGACCAGCAAAGAGAATATATGGAGGTACTAGAGGCAGAAGCTGATGAAGAAGGCTTTGTGGATCTCCAGCCAGCACCAGAAGAGTTCGAAGATGGTGGCCAAGCCACAGTCGACGAACTAATAGAAGTGAACCTCGGCATGAAGGATGATTACAGACCAACCTTCTTAACTGCCCTCATCCCAGAAGAAGAGAAGCAGCGGTATATTCAGCTGTTACAAGAATTATGGGATTGCTTTGCATGGAACTACAAGGAGATGCTGAGACTCAGCCCTCACGTGGCACAACACATCTTGGCAATTGACCCGAAAATTGAACCGGTCAAGCAGTCTCCTAGAAGAATGAGGCCGAAATTGATAAACAAAGTATGTGCCGAAGTGGACAAATTGATAGATATGGACTTTATTGAAGAGAACCAATATACTACTTGGTTAGAAAATCATCCCCATCAAAAAGAAGAATGGACAGATCAGGATTTTGTGTGACTTCCGAGATCTAAATAAGGCTTGCCCAAAGGATGATTTTTCGGTGCCAATCACTGAAGTAATGATAGATGCGACCACCGGACATGAGGCCTTGTCGTTCATGGACGGATCATCCGGCTATAACCAAATTTGGATAGCGGAACAAGACAGGTGCACACTGCTTTCAGGCCACCTAAAAGATCTTTCACTACAAAAGGATGCCCTTTGGTCTCAGAAATGCTGGGGCAACTTACCAAAGAGAAATGACGAAGATCTTGATGAGCTGCTTTACAAGAAGGTGGAGTGCTACATTGATGATCTGGTAGTCAAAACCAGAAAAAGAGAAGACCACCTGGCTGATCTCAGGGTCGTATTTGAAAGGCTGAGACAGTATGAGCTAAAAATAAACCTGATGAAATGTGCATTCGGGGTATCCAGAGGAAAATTCTTAGGCTTTGTTGTCCGATACAGGGGAATAGAAATTGACCCTATCATGATTAAAGCCATCCAAGAGATGCCACCACCAAAGAATCTGACTGAGCTCAGATCACTACAAGGGCGACTAGCCTATATCCGTAGGTTGTCTCAAATCTATCTGGGCAGTGTCAGCCTTTCCACAAGCTAATGGGGAAGGACGTCCCTTTCCAATGGAACCAGGAGTGCCAGAATGCCCAGGACCACCTGAAGACATACTTGAACACTCCACCGGTGTTAGGTTCTCCAATGAAAGGCCGCCCTCTCATCTTATACCTAGCAACCACAGAACACTCTCTGGGAGCTATGCTGGCACAAGAGAATGAGGAAGGAAAAGAACAGGCTCTCTACTACCTCAGTCGAAGGTTAGTAGATGCAGAAGTGAGGTATTCTCCAATCGAGAGAGTTTGCCTAGCCTTGGTTTTCGCAGCCAAGAAAATGAGACACTACCTGCTATCACATGAGGTTAGGCTGATCTCTAGGGCCGACCCCATCAGCACATACTCTCCCAACTGGTGTTGAGGGGAAGAATTGCAAATGGGCTATTATATTGATGGAATTTGACATCAAGTACATCCCTCAAAAGGCAATCAAGGGGAAGGCAGTAGAAGACTTCTTTGCAGCTCACCCTGTGCCAGAAAATTCCCCGCTCATCCCAGAGCTACCAGAAGACGAGGCCCTCAAAGTGAACCAGTTGCAAATGGCTACCTGGCAGCTATACTTTGATGGGCGTCAAGAATAGAAGTGACTGCATACGACAGCACAAGAGTCCGAGCAGGGGCAGGCATCGTCCTAAAATCTCCAGAAGGATAAGTCACACACACCTCCTGCTCTATAAGAAGCCATGCACAAACAACGAGGCTGATATGAGGCCCAATCATTGACTTGCAGGTGGCCCTTTCACGAATATCAGGGTGCTGCAATGTTTTGGTGACTCGATGTTAGTTGTCAAACAAGTGCAAGGAGAGTTTTGACGTCAAAAAGCCAGAGTTACTGCCATAACACCAACCAAAAGTCTAAAGACTACTATCGAAATTCTATCGAATAGAAATAAAGCACATTGGCAGGAGCAAAATGCACAAGCAGATGCTCTGGCAAAATTGGGCCAGCTCCTTGTTGGTGCCACCATATGTGAAGCTAGAAGTTGTTGTCATGAATCGACGACAAGTCCCTAGCATGATAGAAAATGAGTCTGAAAATGAAGAGAACGGCCAAGAGGAAGTGTCCGTGGCTGAAGTGATCAGACAAGAAGATTGGAGAAGGCCCTTGCTACAGTGGTTCGAGCACCAACAGTTGCCAAAACAACGATAAGAAAGATCAAATTGGTCAGAACAAAAGACTCATACGAGCTCAGAGGCGGAGTTCTGTTCAAAATCATGGCAAACGCCAAGAAAAGATTTTGCTGAAGTTCCTGTCAGAGGCCCGGAGGGTCATGAAAGAGGTGCAGGCCGGGCCAAAAATAAAATAGAAATTAAAAAGCTCGGCTATTATTGGCCAACTATGTTCGAAGACTGTGGCAATTTCGCCAAAACATGTCAAAAGTGTCAAGAACATGTGATCATACTAAGAAGACCTCCCACATACACCTGCATCCGACCATTTCAAGCTAGCCATTCGCACATGGGTCACAGATGTCGTGGGCCCTTTGCCATCGTCCTCCTCGGGTGTAAATATAGCCTGGCTATCACTGACTATTTCTCAAGGTGGGCCGAACCTGTGGCATTAAGAGAAGTAACATGAGAGTTGGTGGCGAGCTATGTCGAGTGAAACACCATCTTCAAATTCGAAGTCCAGACCAGATCATATCAGACAATGGAACACACTTCAAAAATAGAAGGTTTCCAAATGGCTGCCAAATACAAAATGGACTGGAGGACTTCCACTCCTTACAATCCGCAGACCAATGGCCTAGCAGAATGTTTTAACAAGACGTTGTACACCCTGCTGGCCAAGACAGTCAGTGCCAATAAAAGAGACTGGGAGGATCGGATGTACGAGGCCTTATGGGCTTATCGGACCATCTACAAGACACCGACCAACTGCTCACCTTTCTCCCTGGTGTACGGTTCAGAAGCCGTGGTCTCAGTAGAACTGGAAGTGCCATCTCTCAGGGTAGCCATTTAGCATGGTTTAGCTCCTGAGAACCATATCGATGATGAAAGAAGACTCGAAGAACTCTCCGACTTGGAGGGAAAGGGACTGCCAGCTCAACAAAATATTCAAGTGTACCAGGCCTACATAGCACGTGCCTTCGACAAGCTTGTCAAGGGTAGTGAATTCAAGAAAGGGGACCTGGTATGGTCAAGAAAAGAGAAGTCATGGCCAGAAACCCAAAAGGGAAGCTGAATGTGAACTGGACCTGGTCATACGTGGTGCAAAGAGTCTACGAAGGTGGTGCCTATGTCCAAGTCGACCATCAGGTGAAGTACAATTTCCCCCCCTCAATGGAAGACATTTGAAGTTGTACCATGCGTGTCCACCCACATTTTGGTGGCCAGCATCATGAGCAGCAAAAGAATGAACAAGAGCCAGACCCGAGCTACTTATTCGACAAATGAAGAGCTCGACTACAAAGAACTGTTACAGTTGCAACAACAGGAGTCTCTACACTCAACCTCCCCCATTTAAGAAAAAAAATGAAATAGACAAAATGCTGAAACATTAAACCCTTAAACCCCTGGGATGTTGGTCACCGATGATGAAGAGCCAAAGAAAATGCAAAAAAAATGGCATGCAAAGCATGGCAATAAAAGAAGAGAGGCAGCATACCGCTTGCTGGACCATGGCTCTTAGGCAACGAATGTCCCAACAAATCTGTAAGATTCCCGTGATTTCTTCTAAATTCGAGGGAGAGCAATGAAGGAGTTCCCCCCATTTAGTAGGCATATCGCTTCTTTGTGGAATATGTGGAGAGTGTTCGAGTTTTCCGTACCTCTCCCCATATGAAAAGACCTTAAAAAAAAAACAGAACTTCATCTTTTTTCCTCAAACACAAAAAATAAAAAAAGAGACTTGAATGAGAATTTTTTTGCCCTAGCATGCAGGATGGGCTATATTTAATTGACTAACCCTTACCATCTTTCGTGGGCAGGGACATGGGAAGTGCCCAGTTGGCTAACCCAGAGGGGGGGTGAATGGGTCTTTAAATAAAATTTATCTGATAAAACCTGAGCTCAAACAAACATAAAGAGTTCTTGGAAGGGATTAGTAATGGTTAGTAAAAGCAACAATCACACGATAAAGACAATCACACAACACACAGATTTATCCTGGTTCGGATCTCCTCTCCTTAGGAGTCCTACGTCCAGTCCCTGAGCAATCCTCAGGATTTCACTAACTAGGGTACAGTCCCCCTATGGACAAAAACAACCACCCAGCTCACCTGATCTTCCTTCACTCGTGAAGGGAACACAACACCCTGGTACCACCAGGTCTTCCTTCACTCCCGAAGGGAAAAACACCACCCTGGACACCACCAGGTCTTCCTTCACACACGAAGGGAAGAACACAAGAAAATCTTGAAGGAAATGACTAGCCCCTAGATCAAGCTTTTACAAAACTCAATCTGAAGCTACAAGCACTGAGAGTCAAAGATCTACACAATGTGGACTCTCTCAGAACTAATCTAGCTCTTCCTTGATTTTTCTTCTCACAGCACGAGGAGCTAGGAGCCAAGATCGAAAGGAGAGAATTTCTGCTCTAGAGATCTTCTGAAGACTTGAAAGTGGCAGAGTTCTAGACTCTCTTGAATGTCAATAATGCTTCCTTCATAGATCAATAATCTGTCTTCGGAACTTCGTCTTGTATTTATATCTCCAATTTGAATAAGGATGAAGAGATGACCGTTGTCTCACAGCTTTGGTGTACGTTAGACTGAAGGATCTGTAGAAACTTCCTGTCGACAGTCTTTTGTTCTTTGGAGCACGCAAAGTGATGAGATCTTCTTAGTTGGCTTGTAGTTCTTTCTGTGTCAGATGTTGTAGGATAGTATATCCTTAAGGTTCTGCAAGGTTGAGCTTTAATGGTAGACACTATACTATCTCCAGATGTCAATCAACGTTAGAGCAGATAGACACAAATATGGTAGTAACAGTTTATCGTTCTAGAAGATGCATGCAGAGGATACACGAGAATGGAAGATATGTTCTGTATCCGTGCAGAGATACGTTCAGTCTTTATTAAATGCATGGCAGTCAAACAGACGTGATGCGACTTTGACTATTCAACGTAGCTTAAATCAAGGAAAACATTTAATTAATGGAAACATGACTTATGCAGTCGTTATGAAAGTCTGATAGAATCGTTATGATCAAGTTGCTGTAGACTCATAAGAAGTCGTTATGATAACTTATGAAATCGTTACCACAACCAAGTCGTTCTATAACAGATGATATAAGAAATTGTTATGAAACATGGCAAGTCGTTCTGATTCTGAAGAAATCGATATGAAACACTTATCAAATCGTTATGAGATGCAAGTCGTTGTAGCTTTCTAAAGAAATCGTTACGATGTCTTACAGAATTGTTATGACGAGCAAGTCGTTATAACTCTCTAAAGAAATCGTTACGATGACTTACAGAATCGTTATGACGAGCAAGTCGTTATAACTCTCTAAAGAAATCGTTACGATGACTTACAGAATCGTTATGACGAGCAAGTCGTTATAACTCTCTAAAGAAATCGTTACGATGACTTACAGAGTCGTTATAATGAGCAAGTCGTTATAACTTCTGAAGGAGTCGTTACGATAACTTACAGAGTCGTTATAATGAGCAAGTCATTATAACTTCTGAAGGAGTCGTTACGATAACTTACAGAGTCGTTATAATGAGCAAGTCGTTATAACTTCTGAAGGAGTCGTTACGATAACTTACAGAGTCGTTATAATGAGCAAGTCGTTATAACTTCTGAAGGAGTCGTTACGATAACTTACAGAGTCGTTATAATGAGCAAGTCGTTATAACTTCTGAAGGAGTCGTTACGATAACTTACAGAGTCGTTATAATGAGCAAGTCGTTATAACTTCTGAAGGAGTCGTTACGATAACTTACAGAGTCGTTACGATAACTTACAGAGTCGTTATAACATCGACTTGTTTGACACAGCAAGGTTATTCAATCTTTCAAGTAAATCGTTGAACTTGAGAGGAAATCGTTACAGCTAATGAAGGAATCGTTATGGCTCTTCTGAGAAATGATGTATGTAAGTACTTACCACAAATGCTTGACTTTCTTTGTGCTTAAGGCTAAATAAAACAAGGTTAGAAAACTTTTGACAGGTTTTGTTTATCACCAAAATAAGCATGTAATTAATTTAAAAGTATATGGGGATGGACTGTTCATCACTATGACTCAGTGTCGACACCATCAATGGGTGTGTCGACACTACCATGATAAAACCTGTATATCCCTGAGAATTTAACACATAAGACATTAGTACAAGCTATTATCATTAAAATATGAGGTGTAAAGTATTTGAAACATGCTTTTTGAGCATTGTTATTACATAAATGATGTATGTAACATGTTCCACCCATTAAGCATTAAAATCACAAAATGTCATCATCAAAACTATGAGGAGAAATACATTAAAACCACACTCAACCCAACAGTGTCACCTCAGCCATCTACGCCAATTGTCACCCTGATATGGCACCCAATAGAACCCAGGGTCATCATCCAAAGAAATCCTAGCAATAGAAGGCGTCGAATGCCTTTACCACTATACAGAGGGGGCAACCCTTCGCTTGAGTGCTTGCAAGCGCTGATCGATGAGATGGACAAATATGAGCAGCCTGAAAGGCATCCCGTCCAGTTACAAGAATATGTTCCATGGGAGGAGCTCGAGAAGTTGACCCTGGAATCACCTTCGGAACAAGAGACACTTCAGCCCCAAGAAGACCTGTTCTGGGGGCAGGAGCCGCCGAAGCAAAAGAAAAAGAAAAGAAGACCCAAGAAAAAGAAGGCAATTGCAACTCTCTCATGCAACACCATCTCTTCCCTCCTGGGCCTTGTCGAACACCACAATGAGGAAGTAATCTATTCCCCATCCAACCACGTCAACCAAGTCAGAGCTTCAGGGTCTAAGTTCATAAAGAGATCTGGAAGGAAGTGGGGACGTCCTCCTCGGGCCAATCAAAATATCATCTTCAGGGGGGAGGCTTCCTATCAAATCCCGGAACCCGAGGTTCAGGGGGTGCAGGTTCCACCTCCTCTAGGGCTTTATAAAAATGAAGAGGCTGGGGGCACGGTCCCATCTTTTGCTGAGTTTCTAGCAGCAGAAGAGTAGATCGAAGCACTATCTGCACCCCTAAAGGTACAAGAGAAGGCTAGCAACAAGCAGAGCAGTCTGATTATTGGATTCCAGGCTAGAACTAGCACAAATGACAAGGAAGAATTGAAGCTAGATGGTGTCAGAGCAGAAAGCAGGTTCATCAAGCTACTGAAGAAGATCCCTACACAGTTCAGTATTTGGGAAATTCTATCACTAAGTGAAGAGACCATAAAAAACTGATCATAGCCTTGCAGACTCCAGCACAATATGAGACATGTCTGGCAGAGATGCAGGTAGAGGCTGCCATCGCCAATGCGGAGTCCATCACATTTACCCCAGAGGATATGCTCCTCCCCATGACCACTCACAATAGACCACTATGCATGAGGGGGAAATTGAATGGGCTGCCCCTAAATAGAATTCTGGTAGATCCTAGAGCAGCCGTCAACATTCTACCATACAAGATCTATCAAAGGTATCATTTTGTTGCACACCTCACTTCTGTGCACGATGTGAGAATAGCAGGCTTCAACCAGAAGTTTGAGGTTCCCCTGGGGGTCGCGGAGTTTGACTTGATTCTAGGGGATTTCAAGACAAAGGTCCAATTTCATGTGATCAATGCAAATACCTCCTACAAGGCTTTGTTGGGCCGACCTTGGCTCCATCAAAATGGAGTGGTCCCATCAACATTGCACCAGTGCATTAAATACATCAAAGAGGGGGAGGAGCAGAGGGCTTTTTCTGATGCACACCCATTTGAAGTTTATGAGTGTCATCTCCTGGATGCTAATCTATATCTGGAGCACTCGGAAAGCCAAGTCCCTCAAAAGGGCAAAGAGAAAGAGATCATTATCGCCGATGAGTGGTTTCCACCACCGCCGCCGGGGATTGCCACTAAAGAGCCCACACCAATAGAGAAGGTGGACGTACAGTCATGTGACATCCCAGTTTACAAGCATGGTGTGGTTGTGCAAATAGAAGATGAAGAACCGAACTTATTCTAGTTCTAGAAGGCCTTACAAAGTCGGTCGCTTAAATAGACTGCCAAACTGTAAGGGCCTTGAAGACCATGGTGATATCTCACCCAGGCGGCCGCTTCACGGTCTTCTATGCGGCTGAGGAGCAGTCAATGAGAAGGGATGATGATTGCAAAATCCCCGAAGAGACTGGAGATCCCTTGGTACCAATCATGGGGTTCTCAGACATGTCTAACAGTCACCAAACTGGTTGAAAGGCAACAAATCCCTCTCTGCCAACGTCTCAGTCAGAGGGAGATGTTCAGAAAACTATGGTACCCTCCAAACATGGACAGGGAATTGTTGAAAATTACATAGCACCCAGGACTCGGCTTGTCATTGGGAGGAAGCTATACCATTGGCATGATCAGCATAGCCAACCAAACAGAGAAGATCCCAACATGGGTGGTTTATGATGACTACCCTGAAGAAAGAGACACAGCTAAAGCAGCTGCAACACGAGCAATGAACCTCCCTAGTGGGCAACAATGTCTCCCACATGTACTCCCGTGGAGTTCCCTGCCACCCAGGTACTCCCGATAGTTGGAGAAAGTAGAAATGATGAGACTGCCCAGCTGGTCTCTATGGGCTTAGAAGAGGTAGGAGACCAAGAAGCGACAACAGGCATTTCACCAAATCCAAGCCAAGAGGCCCAACAAACAGAAGAGACTGAAGAGAGTATGTCAGCTGAAGACCAGCAAAGAGAATATATGGAGGTACTAGAGGCAGAAGCTGATGAAGAAGGCTTTGTGGATCTCCAGCCAGCACTAGAAGAGTTCGAAGATGGTGGCCAAGCCACAGTCGACGAACTAATAGAAGTGAACCTCGGCACGAAGGATGATTACAGACCAACCTTCTTAACTGCCCTCATCCCAGAAGAAGAGAAGCAGCGGTATATTCAGCTGTTACAAGAATTCTGGGATTGCTTTGCATGGAACTACAAGGAGATGCTGAGACTCAGCCCTCACGTGGCACAACACATCTTGGCAATTGACCCGAAAATTGAACCGGTCAAGCAGTCTCCTAGAAGAATGAGGCCGAAATTGATAAACAAAGTATGTGCCGAAGTGGACAAATTGATAGATATGGACTTTATTGAAGAGAACCAATATACTACTTGGTTAGCAAACATCATCCCCGTCAAAAAGAAGAATGGACAGATCAGGATTTGTGTGGACTTCCGAGATCTAAATAAGGCTTGCCCAAAGGATGATTTTTCGGTGCCAATCACCGAAGTAATGATAGATGCGACCACCGGACATGAGGCCTTGTCGTTCATGGACGGATCATCCGGCTATAACCAAATTTGGATAGCGGAACAAGACACGGTGCACACTGCTTTCAGGCCACCTAAAAAGATCTTTCACTACAAAAGGATGCCCTTTGGTCTCAGAAATGCTGGGGCAACTTACCAAAGAGAAATGACGAAGATCTTTGATGAGCTGCTTTACAAGAAGGTGGAGTGCTACATTGATGATCTGGTAGTCAAAACCAGAAAAAGAGAAGACCACCTGGCTGATCTCAGGGTCGTATTTGAAAGGCTGAGACAGTATGAGCTAAAAATAAACCTGATGAAATGTGCATTCGGGGTATCCAGAGGAAAATTCTTAGGCTTTGTTGTCCGATACAGGGGAATAGAAATTGACCCTATCAGATTAAAGCCATCCAAGAGATGCCACCACCAAAGAATCTGACTGAGCTCAGATCACTACAAGGGCGACTAGCCTATATCCGTAGGTTTGTCTCAAATCTATCTGGGCAATGTCAGCCTTTCCACAAGCTAATGGGGAAGGATGTCCCTTTCCAATGGAACCAGGAGTGCCAGAATGCCCAGGACCACCTGAAGACATACTTGAACACTCCACCGGTGTTGGGTTCTCCAATGAAAGGCCGCCCTCTCATCTTATACCTAGCAACCACAGAACACTCTCTGGGAGCTATGCTGGCACAAGAGAATGAGGAAGGAAAAGAACAGGCTCTCTACTACCTCAGTCGAAGGTTAGTAGATGCAGAAGTGAGGTATTCTCCAATCGAGAGAGTTTGCCTAGCCTTGGTTTTCGCAGCCAAGAAAATGAGACACTACCTGCTATCACATGAGGTTAGGCTGATCTCTAGGGCCGACCCCATCAAGCACATACTCTCCCAACTGGTGTTGAGGGGAAGAATTGGCAAATGGGCTATTATATTGATGGAATTTGACATCAAGTACATCCCTCAAAAGGCAATCAAGGGGTAGGCAGTAGAAGACTTCTTTGCAGCTCACCCTGTGCCAGAAAATTCCCGCTCATCCCAGAGCTACCAGAAGACGAGGCCCTCAAAGTGAACCAGTTGCAAATGGCTACCTGGCAGCTATACTTTGATGGGGCGTCAAGAATAGAAGTGACTGCATACGACTGCACAAGAGTCCGAGCAGGGGCAGGCATCGTCCCAAAATCTCCAGAAGGAGAAGTCACACACACCTCCTGCTCTATTAAGAAGCCATGCACAAACAACGAGGCTGAATATGAGGCCCTAATCATTGACTTGCAGGTGGCCCTTTTCATGAATATCAGGGTGCTGCAAGTGTTTGGTGACTCGATGTTAGTTGTCAAACAAGTGCAAGGAGAGTTTGACGTCAAAAAGCCAGAGTTACTGCCATATCACCAAAAAGTCTAAAGACTACTATCGAAATTCTATCGAATAGAAATAAAGCACATTGGCAGGAGCAAAAATGCACAAGCAGATGCTCTGGCAAAATTGGCCAGCTCCTTGGTGGTGCCACCATATGAGAAGCTAGAAGTTGTTGTCATGAATCGACGACAAGTCCCTAGCATGATAGAAAATGAGTCTGAAAATGAAGAGAACGGCCAAGAGGAAGTGTCCGTGGCTGAAGAGATCAGACAAGAAGATTGGAGAGAGCCCTTGCTACAGTGGTTCGAGCACCAACAGTTGCCAAAACAACGATAAGAAAAGATCAAATTGGTCAGAACAAAAGACTCATACGAGCTCAGAGGCGGAGTTCTGTTCAAATCATGGCAAACGCCAAGAAAAAGATTTTGCTGAAGTTCCTGTCAGAGGCCCGGAGGGTCATGAAAGAGGTGCAGGCCGGGCCAAAAATGAAAATAGAAATTAAAAAGCTCGGCTATTATTGGCCAACTATGTTCGAAGACTGTGGCAATTTCGCCAAAACATGTCAAAAGTGTCAAGAACATGTGATCATACTAAGAAGACCTCCCATACACCTGCATCCGACCATTCAAGCTAGCCATTCGCACAATGGGTCACAGATGTCGTGGGCCCTTTGCCATCGTCCTCCTCGGGGTGTAAATATATCCTGGCTATCACTGACTATTTCTCAAGGTGGGCCGAACCTGTGGCATTAAGAGAAGTAACATGAGAGTTGGTGGCGAGCTATGTCGAGTGAAACACCATCTTCAAATTCGAAAGTCCAGACCAGATCATATCAGACAATGGAACACACTTCAAAAATCAGAAGGTTTCCAAAATGGCTGCCAAATACAAAATGGACTGGAGGACTTCCACTCCTTACAATCCGCAGACCAATGGCCTAGCAGAATGTTTTAACAAGACGTTGTACACCCTGCTGGCCAAGATAGTTAGTGCCAATAAAAGAGACTGGGAGGATCGGATGTACGAGGCCTTATGGGCTTATCAGACCATCTACAAGACACCGACCAACTGCTCACCTTTCTCCCTGGTGTACGGTTCAGAAGCCGTGGTCTCGGTAGAACTGGAAGTGCCATCTCTCAGGGTAGCCATTTAGCATGGTTTAGCTCCTGAGAACCAGACCGATGATGAAAGAAGACTCGAAGAACTCTCCGACTTGGAGGGAAAGGGACTGCCAGCTCAACAAAATATTCAAGTGTACCAGGCCTACATAGCACGTGCCTTCGACAAGCTTGTCAAGGGTCGTGAATTCAAGAAAGGGGACCTGGTAATGGTCAAGAAAAGAGAATTCATGGCCAGAAACCCAAAAGGGAAGCTGAATGTGAACTGGACTGGGCCATACGTGGTGCAAAGAGTCTACGAAGGTGGTGCCTATGTCCTAGTCGACCATCAGGTTGAAGTACAATTTCCACCCCTCAATGGAAGACATTTGAAGTTGTACCATGCGTGTCACCCACATTTTGGTGGCCAGCATCATGAGCAGCAAAAGAATGAACAAGAGCCAGACCCGAGCTACTTATTCGACGAATGAAGAGCTCGACTACAAAAGAACTGTTACAGTTGCAACAACAGGGAGTCTCTACACTCAACCTCCCCCATTTAAGAAAAAAAATGAAATAGACAAAATGCCAAAACATTAAACCCTTAAACCCCTGGGATGTTGGTCACCGATGACGAAGAGCCAAAAGAAAAATGCAAAAAAAAATGGCATGCAAAGCATGGCAATAAAAGAAAGAAGAGGCAGCCATACCGCTTGCTGGACCATGGCTCTTAGGCAACGAATGTCCCAACAAAATCTGTAAGATTCCCGTGATTTCTTCTAAATTCGAGGGGAGAGCAATGAAAGGAGTTCCCCCCATTTTAGTAGGCATATCGCTTCTTTGTGGAACATGTGGAGAGTGTTCGAGTTTTCCGTACCTCTCCCCATATGAAAAGACCTTAAAAAAAAAAACAAGAACTTCATCTTTTTTCCTCAAACACAAAAAATAAAAAAAAGAGACTTGAATGAGAATTTTTGTGCCCTAGCATGCAGGATGGGCTATTATTTAATTGATCTAACCCTTACCATCTTTCGTGGGCAGGGACATGGGAAGTTGGTGTCAACAAGTCCAGGTGACCGACATCATCATCAACATGCCGAAGTTGCGATGAAAGCTGACGATAGCGACAAACCTAAGAGATAAACGTCATTCAAATAGCAATGTTCCATCGGTAGCCACGCTAGCACGACACAAGGCCAAACCAGCCGTATGGTCGTGGGACAAAGAGGCGTCAACAAGCTCAAGCAGCCGACGTCGAGCAGGACATTGGCAAATTATGCCAATGTCCTCACACCCTTTCAAAAAAAAAAAAAGAAAGAAAAAAGAGGGGCTCAAAATTAAGATGCCCTTTCGAACTTATCCGGAACGTTCCACTGGATAAGGGTAAAAAGGACTTAAAACCCAGTTACGGTGAAAACCGCAAAGGGCACCGTAAGCAAAATAGGGTACCCAGCTACACGAAAACTCGAAAGGGTGTGTAGACAAAAGCAAGAGGAAACCCGAAAGGGCACCTGATTCAATAAAGAGAAAACAAAAAAAATTAACAAAAAAGGAAGGCAAATGTTATACCAATAGGCATGAAAAACAGACAACAAATGTCTCTGTCGTCTTGACGGCCAACAGACAACAAATGACCCCGTCATCCTGATGGCCAACAGATAGCAAATGACTCCATCATCCTGACGGCCAATAGACAGCAAACGACCCCATCATCCTGATGGCCAATAGAGAGCAAATGACCCCATCATCCTGACGACCAATAGACAACAAATGACCCCATCACCCTGACGGCCAACAGACAGCAAATGACCCCGTTATCCTGATGGCCAACAGACAGCAAATGACCCCGTCATCCTGACGGCCAATAGACAGCACAGAAGCCTCATCGTCTTGACAACAAAGTCCCTGTCATATTGACGGTCAACAAACAATAGAAGCCCCGTCGTTTTGACAGCAAAAGTTCCTGTCATACTGACGGTCAACATACAATAGAAGCCCCATTATCTTGACAGTAAATGTTCCTGTCATACTAACTGTCAACAGACAATGGAAGCCCTGTTATCTTGACAGCAAAGGTCCCTATCATACTGACAGTCAACAGTCAATAGAAGCCCCGTTATCTTGATAACAAAAGCCCCTGTCACCCTTGTTGAACCACTTTATGGTTGTCCTTATATTTTGGTGATAACAAAACTTATGATGATTTCATATATATCTTTGTTGATTAAATATTATTGAAGATTTTGTTTAATCTGTGTCGCATCAATCTCATAGCAAAATGCTGAGTCTCACATTGATGTAATATGGCACACTAAAATGATAAAATCGATGTTTAATCTATATACATCGATTTCAGTTCAAGTGCCAAAATTAATAAGCGCTAACAAAACTTATGATGATTTCATATATATCTTTGTTGATTAAATACTATTGAATATTTTATTTCATCTGTGTCGCATCAATCTCATAGTAAAATGCTGAGTCTCACATTGATGCAATATGGCACACTAAAATGATAAAATCGATGTTTAATCTATATACATCGATTTTAGTTCAAGTGCCAAAATTAATAAGCGCTACAACGATTTGGTTTTAATTGATTTTTTAAAGCGCTACAACGACTTCTTAAGTGGCCATAACAATTTGTTAAGAAATCGATCTCAGAACGATTCGTTAAGTGGCCATAACAATTTGTTAAGAAATCGATCTCAGAACGATTCCTTTTATAGCCACAACGATTTGCCCTCATATCGATTTCGTTCTCATAACGATTTGATAAGTTTCACATCGATTTCTTCAGGTGATCATAACGATTTGCTTGCATAACGATTTCATAAGTGATCACATCGATTTCTTCAGGTGATCACAACGATTTGCTTGCATAACGATTTCATAAGTGATCACATTGATTTCTTCAGGTGATTACAACGATTTGCTTGCATAGAGATTTCATAAGTGATCACATCGATTTCTTCAGGTGATCACAACGATTTGCTTGCATAACGATTTCATAAGTGATCACATTGATTTCTTCAGGTGATCACAACGATTTGCTTGCATAACGATTTCATAAGTGATCACATCAATTTGTTCATAATCTTGCAACGATTTTCTTATAAATGAACAATGATTTTATAAGTCATATTCACATCGATTTCTCTTGTATGTTCAAGTGTTTTTGGCGCCTAAATGAAAAGTCAAATATCTTTGACAAAAAGCTACATGCGTAATTTCTCAGTCCTGTCAGAAAAATATATGACTTATCAGTTTTAGCATGTTAAGAGAAACACAGTAGTATGCACAGCTTTCATGTAAACACTCTTTTATGCTAACACTTTCTTCCATGCTCACAGACCTCGAAGACCACAAGAGTGATCAAGACAAGAGATGAGCAACGGGTAGAACTCCAACGGATCTCTTCAACGGATCCTTTTCAAAAGCCTCTCATATAAAAGATGAAACATGGCTGAAGAAAGATAAGAACCTTTTTCTGAATATTTTTCAAGGAGTGTACAACTGTGAGAAGAACCTTCACGCCATAAACACTCAGAGAAAGAGAGAAGAGCTCGAGCCAAAATCAACAGAAGCTTTCAAGCAGAAGTCTTCATTGCCTTCAAGCCTTCCTCTCTTACATTCTCCCTGTGCTCATTGTAATCTTGGGGGAGAGTCTGTGACTGTGAGCTAAGTCCTTAGTGTTCATCTTGTTTAGCTCTGAGTGTGATCTTTCTTTTCTAAGAAAGATTTTTATCCAGCTGTATGACTGTATACAGTGTGTAACCTAGCTAGAGGTTAGTGTCTAGCAGAACCTTGTTGGGGTTTGTACCAACAGGATCTAGCTGGGGGTTTAAGTCTAGCAGAACCGCACTAGGGTTTGTTCCAAGAGGTTTACTTCTGAACCTGTAAAAGAAGTAGGTTTGCTTCTAAGCCTAGAAAAGAAGTGGGCTGCCTTCTTGCCCGGGAAAAGAAAAAGACCTGGTGGGGTATCTAGGGTGTTGTAGTGTCCTTGAAGGGGACTGTACCTTCGGTTAGTGAAATCCCAAGAGTTTGCTTGGGGACTGGACGTAGGACTTCCATGTGGGAAGGGCCGAACCAGGATAAATTCTTTGTGTCTTTGGTGTGATTGTTTATTTGCTTCCTCAGTACTACTCTTTATCACACTAAACTAACCAAACCTTCAAGTGTTAATTTCTGTGTTTAAGTTTCTATTTCAGATTTCAGAAAAACCTATTCACCCCCCTCTAGGTTAGCTTGCTGCCATACCAAAAGGGCCAACAACCCTGACGGTCAACAGACAGCAAAAGATCCCGTCTTTTTGATGACCAACAAACAACACAAGACCCTACCAATAGACAACTACAAGAAGACAAGGCCCTGCAAAAAAAAAAGAAGAGAAAAGAGGATAAAAATAGAGATGCCTCGTCGGACTTACTCGGACTACCCACCGAGTGAGGGTAAAAATGACCTAAGCCCGACCATGTTGAAAACCTGCAAAGGGTGCCATGGGCAAAATCAGGAACCCCGCTACACAAAAACCCGAAAGGGCGTGTAGGCAAAAGCAAGAGGGGGTCGGTTTGGGTGAAAACCCGAAAGGGCGCTCAATCCGATAATGTGAAAAAAAAAAAATGATGCCCACGTAAGGAGAAGACATTTTCTCTTTCAAATTCTCTTTTCGGGTCCGAACCTCCATTAGCGTCTTCTCTACCAAATCTGCCCTGCTTTCGTCAAGCGAAATAGCCTGTTCTTGCTGAGCTTGGGAGTCGGCCAGTTTGTGTAGCTTGGCCTCCGCAGCATCCAGCTCGGCCCTTAATTTGGCTATCTTGGCCTCCAGGAGCTTCGAATCCTCAGCATACCCCTTGATAAGAGAGAGGCAGTGTTCGTGGTCAGCTTGCGAAGGCTTCAGCACCGCTTCACACTCGGACTGTTGCACCTCCAAAGTAGCTAGCTGATTAGGCAGTTCGTGTTGGAGGTGATGGCGCCGCTTTAAGAATTTGAGTAGCAAACTAACTATGCTTGCCCAATCAGTCAAAAAGCATCCCATAAGAACTAGAACCCCCTTCATTTGATCTGAAATAGATTTCACGTCATCATAGCGCACATTTGGGTTCTGTTGTACCATCAAATGTAGCTCGGATAGTTGTTGTATGACCATGATATCAGATGGGAAGACACACCCAGAGGATGCAACGGGCGGTACTTGAAAATCTACTTGGGCATCCACCTCTTTAGAACAAGAGGGCAGTTCAGCTGAAGAGAGGCTAACATTAACCAAAGAGAGGTCATGTGCCCCACCCATGGCGGTAGAAACTATCGCTGTTGCAGGAATCATCACCTCCTCATCAGTGAGACCAAACACAAGTTGAGTAACTGACGCCTGAGGAGGAACTCCAAGGGAATCAC
This sequence comes from Colocasia esculenta, assembly GCA_014218235.1. Lineage (NCBI taxonomy): Eukaryota > Viridiplantae > Streptophyta > Magnoliopsida > Alismatales > Araceae > Colocasia > Colocasia esculenta. The sequence continues at coordinate 108,151,960 of CM024762.1, forward strand.
CAGACAAGACCAGTGGAAGATTATCATCAACTGGCGTGGGCTCCGTAGTGACGCTTGGCATTTCAACAAATGATGGAGCGCTCAGCACTGTTCTCTCAATAGGCACGAGATCAATGCTAACTGTCGGCAAAAGCTCAGGGGCAGGAACGTCTTCATCGCACTCGGGTCCCTGCACAGGATCAAAAAAAAAAGAGAGGATGTTGTAAGTCTCTCATACATAAGAAGCTTACATCTCAAGGGCAGAGTAATAATGCCTACAAGGAAAAGCTCAAGAGGAGCGGCAACGTCTGAGCCGGTGCTAGCATCGGGGGACTTCTCTACACTATTGGCGGAATCCTCTCCAATGCTGTCAAGGCCAATATCCTCTCCTTTCCCAACTCTTTGAGTAAGCTCCCTTCGTCGAAGAGACTTGTGCTCGGGGAGGAGGAAGCACAAACATTGCCCTCGCTTGAGGAATCATCTGAGGAAATGGCGACTAGACTTTAAGACTCCTCAGGTGAAAGAGTTTGACTGCCTCAACAGATCTTCATGAGGGCCAATTGCCGGCTGGATGAGTGCTATAGTTTTCGCAGCTGGACGCTTACCCATGGCTGGGGCAGGTGGAGAAGCAGTAGCGGCAGCTAAAAAAAAAAGAACAACAGATAAATGGTAAGAAAAGACAAGAAATGACCTCTGGGCTGGTATATGATCAGGATTTCATCATGACCAGAACCTGCTACTGAAGGAGAGGGTACATCAGATGGTGCTGCCGATGGCGTTGGGGCATCCTGCTCCACAACAAAATGGTCGACTATCGGAGGAGCATCGCCTGCTGCTAACCAGTAGAACAGACAGAGTGAAAAGACAATATCAGAAATAGAAACAAAGAAAGTCAGCGATTACCTGAAAAATCATCATGCTCTTGCCGGCTAGAAAATTCTTCAAATGAGGGGATTGGTGGACCCTCAATAGAACTTGATATTGTGGGGGGTATCCCCCTCTTTCTCTTCGAGGCCCTCTTGGCCTTGGCAATGCTGGTCGCTGTACTAGACTTCCACGCCAGTGGCTTCTCAACATGAGGTCGTGCGAGGACCTTTTCATCAATAAAATAGACTGACCTCTTGACTTTCATTAGGAGCTCATGGTATCTCCATCTCCGACCTCTGTCAGAGGGATCTAAAAAAAGAAAAGAGGCTAAGCAAGCATGATAATAGAGCAAAAGACAATGGAGTTCGAAGAAATGAAGCTATACCTGCTATGCCTGTGTAAAGCCGACTCAAGGGCCAATAGGTATGTGCACTTTGCTTGGCCCGGGAAGCTGCCTCTCGGACCAGCCAACATACATTACTAATCCTACAGCAGTCTTCGACGAAGACGACTAGGTCGCCTTGGCCAACAAGAGATAAGAAATAATAAAGACTGAGGTGATCCATACCCCAGCCATCAACATAGTGAAAAGCCACATGAAGATCCTGCTCCAGGATCATTTCATAGTCTCCTTCAATTGTCAAATTGTAAACTTGAAGTAGCACAAATAGCCAAGAAGTGTGGGCAGAATGAGCATGACTCCGCTCTGACGGTGCTAAAAAGGCTCTGCAGGAAAAGTTGCATCTATCTCCTAGTGCCGAGAGACAACAGTCGGGCAACTTTCTTCAATAGGCCATGGCTAGGCAGAGGCCAGCCGCTCTAAACTGATGTTGCTGAGATGACGAAGACTCTCCAGAAAAGTATCTACTGCAACTTTGGGCAAGGTCAATATAGGAGGAGGGTCATCCTTCTTGGCGGAGAGCCTGGCCTCCAAGTACTGGTCAATGACCTTTCTGTCATTAGATTTCAGCCGCATAAAGTGCTCCTTGTCAATGTCAAGGGCTGGCTGAGTCTATAGCCTTAGAAACTTGCACTCCGCAATATCCCAACATTCAACTTTACAAGCCCTGTAAAAGCTCATGCGGGCGTTCCACCACTTGATGTACTCAGGCGTAACACGAGGGGTGCGGCCTGGCATTGGCACCCTAAAGGTAGTCGGGTCAAAACAGTGGAAGAAGTCCCACCATGTGCGAGCCTGTTCTGTAATCTGGGCCCCTCCACAGCCCGACTGGGCAAGTGAAACTGTGCAGATGAAGAGGGGATAAGCTGATCATATCCAAAATTTCGGCAAAACCGAAATGGATAATAGGGTTCCAGATAAACGATGCTACCTCGGCAGAACGTCAATACACTGGGCCGAATGGACAGGGCCTAGTCTCTAAGTTCTAGCTCTAACACTGGTCTTGTCAACCTCTGATTGCTGATTGGGTGCACGTTCTCCTCGACTATGTTGTCAGTGCATTCCCGATGACGGTTGACCAATGGGCTAGTATGACTGGCCAGGTGCCAGAAATAGATAGTACCAGGAGAGTCGGTTGGGATGCTTGTCAACTTCCCCCTAATCGCAAAAAGCTGCGCAGAAGTAGAATGAGGCTCTACGCTTGAAAATTTTAACATCCTCGGGAATAGCCGAGGAGATTGAAGAGATCGCGGAGTAAACTCCGGAAATAGGCTGCAGGTCCAGGCGCTGAGAAAATGCCAAGGGCCAATCACACGGTGCTGCCACGGAATTGAATGGCGATGCAGCTCCCCGAGGGCCCGATACATCAGACAAAGAGCTACAAGACATAAATATAATTTCACACCCCAAGCCATCTGGCAAGCTGGGTATATAACATCAGGGCGGAGAACAGTCTCATCACCCACAAACAATGCAAAAGAACAGATCCAATATGTCAGATAAGCCGCACAATGACTATGCGGGTCAGCATTTGTAGGGTTCGGCCCTGTGCGGCGGCCCCTGAGAATAGATGCAGGAAGGGTCACCTTCTGGCGGCCCAGATTCCTCCTTGCAATAGCCCCGCCGGCACAAGCAAAGTCTTCATAGCGCTGCTTGGTAGAAAAGAAATAGGTCAGCCATACATGAATGCTGACTTTCCTCTGCTCTCCTTTCTTCTTGGCACGGCCGGCACTATAAGAGAGACTGAGGTGGCGGTAGGTTTTCATGAGGTATCTGTATGAGTACCCCAAAGAGTACTGGCCCTCGCCATCAGTTTTGTCCTTCATGAGATCTGGGAGACACACCTCTTCGTAGGGTTCCCCATCAATAGGCAGACCAGTCAGCTGATGCAAACTCCACAAATCTAGCGAAGTCTCCCCTTCATCTGTATAGAATGTGTTGAATTCCGGCATAAAGACTTCCGCTAATCCACAACAAAAACCACGAGACAAAGGGTACCGTTAACGGGCCACAAAAACACTATGGCAGACGCCTGTAGTCATCAGGAGAGGGGCATACTGCTGGAGTACAAATTCAGCGGCCTCTCCAGCAAAGGAACAGAAGTGGTGGGCATCTGTCACCCGCAAATCCCTGAACCAACCGGCTGCCAACTGGTGTTTGAACCTGATGGCCAGACAATCTAACAAGAAGGGTTCATCCCGATAACCCCATTTCAAGGGACACAAAAATAGCCCAAAGATGGTCGTTCCTTGTTCACACGACCTACAGAATTGGCCCACCTTGCCGGAGTGAAGGTAGGAGCTCGGGTAAGCCTGTTATCTGTCGGGTTCAAATCCCCTAACCCTAGAATAGGAGCCCATCGTCGAGGCTCACCAATTCGATATATATGTTCAGATCGAGGGACACAGTTGGCTAAGCTATCCCTTTCCAGCAATACGGCCCATTCTATATCTCGAACCCTTAAAAGATCTCTCTTGCCATCCGGAGCATAGTGATGAACAGTCCATCCCCATGTACTTTTAAATTAATTACATGCTTATTTTGGTGATAAACAAAACACTGTCAAAAGTTTTTCTAACTATGTTTTATTTAGCCTTAAGCACAGGAAATACCCAAAGAAAGTCAAGCATTTGTGGTAAGTACTTACATACATTGTTTTCAGAAGAGCTATAACGATTCCTTCATTAACTGTAACGATTTCCTCACAAGTACAACGATTTACTTGTAAGATTGAATAACCTTGCTGTGTCAAACAAGTCGATGTTATAACGACTCTGTAATTTAAGTTATGACGTAACTGATCGTAACCTTCAGAAGTTATAACGACTTGCTCATTATAACGACTCTGTAAGTTATCGTAACGACTCCTTCAGAAGTTATAACGACTTGCTCATTATAACGACTCTGTAAGTTATCGTAACGACTCCTTCAGAAGTTATAACGACTTGCTCGTCATAACGATTCTGTAAGTCATCGTAACGATTTCTTCAGAAGTTATAACGACTTGCTCGTCATAACGATTCTGTAAGTCATCGTAACGATTTCTTTAGAAGTTATAACGACTTGCTCGTCATAACGATTCTGTAAGTCATCGTAATGATTTTTTCAGAAGTTATAACGACTTGCTCGTCATAACGATTCTGTAGGTCATCGTAACGATTTCTTTAGAAAGTTATAACGACTTGCTCGTCATAACGATTCTGTAAGTCATCGTAACGATTTCTTTAGAAAGTTATAACGACTTGCTCGTCATAACGATTCTGTAAGTCATCGTAACGATTTCTTTAGAAAGTTATAACGACTTGCTCGTCATAACGATTCTGTAAGTCAGCGTAACGATTCTTTAGAAAGTTGTAATGACTTGTTTATCATAACGTTTCTATAAGTAAGCGTAACGATTTTTTTAGGAGTTATAACGACTTGGTTGTGATAACGATTTCATAAGTTATCATAACGACTTCTTCGGAGACTATAGCAATTTGTTCACAACGATTCTATCAGACTATCATAACGATTGCATAAGTCATGTTTCTATTAATTAATTGTTTATCTTGATTTAAGATACGTTGAATAGTCAAAGTTGCATCACGTCTGTTTGACTGCCATGCATTTAATAAAGACTGAACGTATCTCTGCATGGATACGGAATATATCTTCCATTCTCGTGTATTCTCTGCATGCATCTTTTAGAACGATAAACTGTTACTACTATATTTGTATCTATCTGCTCTGACGTTGATTGACATCTGGAGATAGTTAGCTGTCTACCATTAAAGCTCAACCTTGCAGAACCTTGAGGATGTACTATCCTACAACATTGGACATAGAAAGAACTACAAGCCAACTCAGAAGATCTCATCACTTTGCGTGCTCCAAAGAACAAAAGACTGTCGACAGGAAGCTTCCACAAATCCTTCAGTCTAACGTACACCAAAGCTGTGAGACAACGGTCATCTCTTCGTCCTCATTCAAATTGGAGATACAAATACAAGACGAAGTTCTAAAGAAATATACACCGAAGAAGAAAGCATTATTCATATTCAAGAGAGACCAGAACTCTGCAGCTTTCAAGTCTTCAAGATCTCTAGAGCCAGAAATTCATTCCTTTCGATCTTGGCTCTTAGCTCCTTGTGCTATGAGAAGAAAAATTAAGGAAGGCTAGATTAGTTCTGAAAGAGTGCACATTGTGTAGATCTTTGTCTCTCAGTGCTTGTAGCTTCAGATTGAGTGTTGTAAAAGCTTGATCTAGGGGCTAGTCATTTCTTTCAAGATTTTCTTGTGTTTTTTCCTTCGTGTGTGAAGGAAGACCTGGTGGTTTCCAGGGTGGTGTTTTTCCCTTCAGGAGTGAAGGAAGACCTGGTAGTACCAGGGTGTTGTGTTCCCTTCAGGAGTGAAGGAAGACCAGCTGAGCTGGGTGGTTGTTTTTGTCCATAGGGGGACTGTACCCTAGTTAGTGAAATCCTGAGGGTTGCTCAGGGACTGGAAGTAGGACTCCTAAGGAGAGGAGATCCGAACCAGGATAAATCTGTGTGTTGTGTGATTGTCTTCATTGTGTGATTGTTTTTTTTACTAACCATTACTAATCTCTTTCAAGAACTCTTTATGTTTGTTTGAGTTCAGGTTTTTATCAGATACATTTTATTTAAAGACCCATTCACCCCCCCTCTGGGTTAGCCAACCGGGCAACACATAGGAGTAGAGGAACCTCAATAGGTGCCTATCCTTGGGGTAGTCGACCCTGTAGTTCTTGTCACGTACAAAGGAAAAGCGGCGAAGAACTCAATACAAGTCTTGATTCGTCCATGGTGTCAGTTTCAGAGTCAGAGGACTCAGTAGCTGCCATGGCAACTCTATCATGACCTTGGTCCAGTCTGGGAAAATCCTCCCATGACACCAATGGCACATCCTCCAGATGACCTACCCTACCGGTAGAAGATTGGGCAGGAATAACTCTTGCAAGAGGAAAGCGGCATCAACATGCGGAACAGAGGCATAAATCAAACGAAATTTCGGCAGCACCTCCCCTTGTCAAATGGACAAGTGGGGGGGGGGGGGGGGGTAGTTCAGCGGGTACTCATCCACGTACTATGGCGAGACGGCCCCAAAGAAGGACATGTAAGCAAGTCAAATGGCTCTCCGGGAACCGTGATCACCTCGAGGACCAGCCTACATGTCATGCCCCGCCAATTTAGCAGCGGAATAAATCAGGGAGGCATGAGCAACGTGTATGGTAATGACAATTGCGCATTCAGTCGTAAACATCAGAGCATCTAGTGAACAATAATTACAATAAACTTCTCATTTTATTGATAATTCATTTAAACTATTACATCTACTAATTCGGAGCCAAAACATAGGGATCAATAACATCATTACATTTGGAAAGGATAACTAAGCAAATAACTAAACTAACTCTAAGGTACTAAGGACATTCCATCGCTATGACTCCTGGTCGCTCATCACTCCAGTACATTCCCGTTGATGTGTGTAAGGTCACTATCTGACTTACCTGAAAACACAATAACAAATAACAAAGAGTGAGCAATAACACTCAGTAGGACTTAATATCTCGTGTAAACAAGCATACTATAAGTGATTAATATCTTGTAAAGTAGGTTAACTAGAGAGAACGATAAAGTATAGTCAAGAGAGTAATAGCACAAGATAACAAGTGAACGATAATATATTCCACAAGAGTATTGCAAAACTAGGATGATAGAGAAATGACCATATAATGAGATAGCATGCAACGAGATAGCGTGTAACAAGATAGCTTGTGTGGTTGCACAACAGTGCACTAGAATACGACAGTAATCACTCTAGGACAATAGCCGTTCAATAAGAGTCAGTGCTAGCACAGTAACAGTACTGTACGTCTGAACTCTTCAGACTAACAGTAATAGTATAACAGTCAGATGTCTAGCCAATTCAGACCAGTTAGTCAAAATCGGTGCAATGCAGACACTGTCAATAGCCCCTGTAGGTATTTTCGGGTTGCTCTCTGCCCCGAGGACTAGATTGGAGCCCATCAGACACTCTCCGTGCCCTACGCAGTATGCATTCGAGTCAGTAGAGTCACAAGACCCATTTTATAGCGCTAGACAGTCATGAAATAGTACAGGGCAATAGGAGCTACAACAGCTCAAGAGTCTCAAGAGAGCACTAGATGAATAGACGATATAGTAGAGTGAACGTGAATAGATGAGAGTACAAGGATAGTAGACGAGATAGGGGTATAAATGTAAAACAATGTTAAATCACGATAGTAACAATTGTATGACACTAGGTCGGGTACCGGCAGTCAGGTAGAAGTCACAACCGCCCATTAGCCGTGCTATGAACACTGGCTAGATGGTCCATCGTGATCCCAAGGTAAGAGAGAATACACTAAGGCCGTTTGGATCATGCTGATCCCTAAGGGTGTAACGAGTTTTAAGGGTACAACTAGCTCGTCGGCTAAGGACGTGCGCCAAAGCCAAGAAGACTTACGGAGGCCTTGACAAGGAGTCTTTGGCACAGTCGAGAGTATTCCCTATGGAGAGGTGGTCCAAGCCAAGAAAAGGTGTGTAACAAAAACATTTTCCGTCTTGCCTCGAGTGCTCAAAGGTAGAGGGACGCGATAACGGTGTACAAAGCATGCGAAGAAAACGAAAATAAGTGTCATTAACAAAATGGGGAATTTAGTAATTAATTTCACTTAATTACCAGATACATTATTGAGTCATTTAATAGGGTCAAATGGCAAACATTAATGTTAAGTGTGTGCAAGTGTAAAGGAATCATGAGAACAAGTAAGATTGTGCACATAGCTCTTTAATTCAATTGATTTCATGTCAACAATACTCACTAATAATTTACAGGCCGTTAATAGTCATGAAAGTACTTAATTAGGGTTAAACAGGGTTAAAATGACATTAATAGCATGGATATAAGTGTAAATACTGGTTCTGGTCGCAAAGGTAAGGTCGCGACGTCAGCCACTGTCGTGTTTAGATAGCGACAGGGGTGACTGGCACGTTAACAGGTCTTGTCACGACGGGGCTAACCGGCGCATTCAGGTCGCGACGGGGGTCCCAAGCACGACAACTGAACCAGCCTGCCTGGCCCAGTTCAAGGGTGGGAACATTATGGCTCGGGCCGTCGCGTTCATGTCGCGACGGTTTGGCCGACCGCGAGCCCTCTGAGGTCGCGACGGGTCGGGCCGTGGCGACTTCAGAGGTGCGGCCCGACCCAGCAAGGGGTTTTTCCCCTTTTGGAGTTTGGTCCTTCCCTCCAAAGCAAGATACAGAGCTCTTCAAAAATCAATATAAAATCACACGATGATCCAAAAATCATGATTCTAGTTTTAATCGAAAGAGGACATGAAGATCTAATAGGGACATGTTTAATTAGAAAACAAATATAGGTAGGCATGCTTTGAATAAGTTGATCTTCAATAACCTAATCATGTACAGTCGAGAAACATTGATTTAATTGGCAACGAATAGAAGATAGAAATTAGGGCAAATAGGGGCGTTTGAAAGCTAGTAACAAGTAGCTTTTTTGAGAATAATTTCAGGACATGGGATCAATCACACGCATAGATTGAGAGCAATCATGAAGGTTCGGGTACATGGAGTTGACAGGGATTGATACATTTAATACTCCTTTATAGAGCAACGAAAAATAGGGAAATCATGGGGCTTTCAAAGAGGATCATGTGGGCTACCTAGGGTTAATTTTACACGATTTGTGCTTGAGAGATTGCCTACCTTTTCTTACTGATAAGAAAATCCTAGGGTTTTGATGAAGAACATGTTGAAATCTCTCCTTTCCAAGCTCCTCCCTCTTGCTCCTTCGTTCTTCAACTCTCCTCGTCATCCACCAAAGCTCCAACAATCGTTCTATGGGGTGATAGGTCCGAATTGGGGGTGCTTTGTTTGGTTTAAGAGTCCAACTTTCTTAAAACTCATCTTTCTCTTCAAACTTTTAATTTCTATATCTATCTTCTTATTTCTTGCATTATCCCACCTAATAGGATAGATGAGAGGTCTAATTTCGTGGGTAATGAGTTAGGATGGGATGATGACTCTTATTTAGGATAATTACATCCTATTTAGTCTTTATCTAACCCTTTTCTATTTATTACTATTTTTAGGTATGAATTTAGCCTAATTACTTCCCATCTCATGATGGACTCTTCATATTTGGGCCCAACAATTCATGTTAAGACCATTAGTAAAACCCATTACTAATTTAACTTAATGGGTATTGATTTAATTTTATTTATTCACCCTTTATTCTTATTTAAATCTATTTATCACACTTATTCAATTAATTTCTTATTTTAATTCTGTTTAATATTATTTATGCCAATATTTCTAATCTTCATTATTTGGGCTCTTACTCTTGGCCCAATAACTCGCGTGAGCTTAATTGTACAACCCATGTACTTCCTTTACTTAATAGATTTTTAATTATCCTTTTATTAGAGAATATATTCATGGGCCAAGATTGTCTATTGGTCTAAATATCATAATGGGCTATCAACCCATATTATTTAAATTCTACCCACATGTTTATTTTTATTTATAATCCACTTTGGCTCATAAAATAATGTGTTCTCCGACTTATTCCTTAATTACGCTAATAAGTCGCATAAATTCTTAAACTTGGTCTAAACGATTTTTCTATGCCCAAATTTCATGATGGGTCATTAGAGAACGTTATTTAAAGTATAACTATTATTTTTACGGATTTTTTATATGAGTTTATAACTATTATTTTTACGGATTTTTTATATGAGTTTTTATGCATGAAATAATGGCACGTATATATTTTTAACTTGTTTGATTTATTATTTGATAAATTTTTTAATTTATCTATATTTTCTAATTAATGAATTTTCTGGGGTACTACATCCTCCCCCACTTAAAAAGAATTTGGTCCCCAAATTCATATGATAAGATATGACTACCAATTTGTTCTGAATATTTCATTCCATCATCTCCCCCACTTAGGGCTTTACTATCGAGAAAATAATATGAATTTTAAACTAAGGGTTTAGTGATGGTACCTTGTCCACCTTTATTGGTATGATTTGTATCCACAAGAGCTTGTAACCGTCTTTGGCGTGGAGTTTTGTTCTTCTTTATTAGACAGTTGATGACTCGATGTTGTTGACTTCCACAACCCAAACATCTGCCCAATTTCTTCCAACAGTTACAATCTGATGCCCTGGCTTTTTACAAAATTTACAGAATTCCTTCCGCTTCACTTCTCCTTTCATTCTCTTGCTCTATACTGTATTTCTTCCTTTATTATCATTGGAATGGGTAGCACGCTCCCTTTTCAACGCCTTCTTCTTCTGGATCTTTTCAAGAAGTCCCATGGTGTCCTCTATTATTTGAGCTCTAAATACCATGTCTGAATATACTACAATGTATAGTGGAGCCAATTTTTCCCAAAACACAGGTCTCAACCCTTCTAAGAATCTCTTTGCCTTCATCTTTTCCATAGTCACCAAATGTGGTGCATACTGTGCTAGTCTTTCAAATTGTGCTTCATATTCTGCTACAGACATCATTCGTTGTTTTAACTCTGCAAATTCATTTGCCTTCTTCTCACGAATCCTTCCGGACAAATATTTGGTGTTGAAGAGTTCTAAAAATTCATCCCACTCTATGTTGATGTCGGGTAATTGTCGACTGGTAGCTTCCCACCAAGCTCTAGCATCGCGGTCCAATTGGAAGGTTGCTAGAAGGACTTTCTCCTGCTCTGAACATTGCATAACTCTAAAGATTAGTTCCATCGCCTTTACACAATTTTCAGCTTCATCGGGATCCGGAGTTCCATTAAACCTAGGAGGATTCATTTGTTGAAAGTTCCCGTATAAGTCTCCTGCCCCATTTCTTGTTCCTGCTTGAATCATGTTGTTAAGGGTTTGAGTTAACCCTTGTACGGTCCTTTGCAAGTCCCGCATTTGTGCACGCTCGCCATCCATCTCTACTAATCTCCTTTGAGCAATAACATTTAATTTATTTCTTTTTAGACTTTAGGTGCTAAAGTATTACTAAGTTGATATATACATATATATATATATATAAATGTATTTAGATCTTAACCATGGTTCTACCCAATCCTCACATAGGTATAGTGGCTGACTTAGACACGTGTCCGGGCAGTTCACCTAGAACATCCTAGACTTAAAATACCCTAATAAGGACATCCTAAGCTCTGATACCAACTGTCATGCCCCGCTAATTTATCTGCGGAATAAATCAGGGAGGCATGAGCAACGTGAATGGTAACGACAATTGCACATTCAGTCGCAAACGTCAAAGCATCTAATGAACAATAATTACAATAAACTCCTCATTTTATTGATAATTCATCTAAACTATTACATCCACTAATTTGGACCAAAACATAGGGCTCAATAACATCATTACATTTGGAAAGGATAACTAAACTAAATCTAAGGTACTAAGGACATTCCATTGCTATAACTCCTGGTCGCTCATCACTCCAGTCCATTCCTGTTGATTTGTGTAAGGTTACTATCTGACTTACCTGAAAACACAATAACAAATAACGAAGGGTGAGCGATAACGCTCTGTAGGACTTAATATCTCATGTAAACAAGCATGCTTTAAGTGATTAATGTCTTGTAAAGCAGGTTAACTAGAGAGAACGATCAAGTATAGTCAAGAGAGTAATAGCACAAGATAACAAGTGAACGATAATACATTCCACAAGAGTATTGCAAAACTAGGATGATAGAGAAATGATCATATAACGAGATAGCGTGCAACGAGATAGCGTGTATGGTTGCACAACAGTGCACTAGAAAAATACGGTAGTAATCACTCTAGGACAGTAGCCATTTAGTAACAGTCAGTGCTAGCACAGTAATAGCACCATACGTCTGAACTCTTCAGATTAACAGTAATAGTATAACAGTCAGATGTCTAGCCAATTCAGAACAGTTAGTCAGAACCGGTACATTGCGGACACCGTCAATAGCCCCTGCAGGTATTTTTGCGTGGCTCTCTGCCCCAAGGACTAGATTGGAGCCCCTCTGATACTCTCCGTGCCCTACACAATATGCATTCAAGTCAGTAGAGTCACAAGCCCCATTTTATAGCGCTAGACAGTCATGAAATAGTACAAGGCAATAGGAGCCACAACAGCTCAAGAGTCTCAAGAGAGTACTAGATGAATAGACAAGATAGTAGAGTGAACGTGAATAGATGAGAGTATAAGGATAGTAGATGAGATAGGGGTATAAACGTAAAACAACGTTAAATCACGATAGTAACAGTTGCATGACACTAGGTCGGGTACCAGCAGTCAGGTAGAAGTCACAACCGCCCATTAGCCGTGCTATGAACACTGGCTAGATGGTCCGTCGTGATCCCAAGGTAAGAGAGAATACACTAAGGCCGTTTGGATCATGCTGATCCCTAAGGGTGTAACAGGTTTTAAGGGTACAACCAGCTCATCAGCTAAGGACGTGTGCCAAAGCCAAGAAGACTTATAGAGGCCTTGACATGGAGTCCCTGGCCCAATCGAGAGTATTCCCGATGGAGAGGTGGTCCAAGCCAAGAAAAAGTGTGTAACGAAAATGTTGTCCGTCTTGCCTCGAGTGCTCGAAGGCAGAGGGACGCAATAACGGTGTACAAAGCACACGAATAAAACGAAAACAAGTGTCATTAACAAAATGGGGAATTTAGTAATTAATTTCACTTAATTACCAGATACATTATTGAGTCATTTAATAGGGTCAAATGGCAAACATTAATGTTAAGTGTGTACAAGTGTAAAGGAATCATGAGAACAAGTAAGATTGTGCACATAGCTCTTTAATTCAATTGATTTCATGTCAACAATACTCATTATTAATTTACAGGCCGTTAATAGTCATGACAGTACTTAATTAGGGTTAAACAGGGTTAAAATGACATTAATAGCAGGGATATAAGTGTAAATACTAGTTCTGGTCGCAAAGGTAAGGTCGCGACGTCAGCCACTGTCGCGTTCATATAGCGATAGGGGTGACCGGCGCGTTAACAGGTCTTGTCGCAACGGGGTTAACCAGCGCTTTCAGGTCGCGACGGGGGTCCCGGGCACGACAACTGAACCGGTCTGCCAGGCCCGGTTGGGGGGTGGGAACGCGACGGCTCGGGCCGTCGCGTTCATGTCGTGATGGTCCGATCGACCGTGACCCCTTTGAGGTCACGACGGGTCAGGCCGTCGCCAGTTAGAGGTGCGGCCCGACCCAGCAAGGGGTTTTTCCCTTTTTGGAGTTCGGTCCTTCCCTTCAAAGCAAGATACAGAGCTCTTCAAAAATCAATATAAAATTACACGATGATCTAAAAATTCTGATTCTAGTTTTAATCGAAAGAGAACATGGAGATCTAACAATGGACATGTTTAATTAGAAAACAAATATAGGTAAGGCATGCTTTGAATAAGTTGATCTTCAGTAAACTAATCATGTACAGTCGAGAAACATTGATTTAATCGACAACGAATATAAGATAGAAATTAGGGCAAATAGGGGCGTTTGAAAGCTAGTAACAAGTAGTATTTATGAGAATAATTTCAGGACATGGGATCAAGCACACACATGGATTGAGAGCAATCATGAAGGTTCGGGTACATGGAGTTGATAGGCATTGATACATTTAATACTCCTTCATGGAGCCACGAAAAATAGGGAAATCATAGAGCTTTCAAAGAGGATCATGTGGGCTACCTAGGGTTAATTTTACACGATTTGTGCTTGAGAGATTGCCTACCTTTTCTTGCTGATAAGAAAATCCTAAGGTTTTGATGAAGAACGAGATGAAATCCCTCCTTTCCAAGCTCCTCCCTCTTGCTCCTTCGTTCTTCAGCTCTCCTCCTCGCCACCAAAGCTCCAACAATCGTTCTATGGGGTGATAGGGCCGAATTGGGGGTGTTTTGTTTGGTTTAAGAGTCCAACTTTCTTAAAACTCCTCTTTCTCTTCAAACTCTTAATTTCTATATTTATCTCCTTATTTCTTGCATTATCCCACCTAATAGGATAGATGAGATGTCTAATTTTGTGGGTAATGGGTTACGATGGGATGATGACTCTTATTTAGGATAATTACATCCCATTTAGTCTTTATCTTACCCTTTTCTATTTATTACTATTTTTAGGTACGAATTTAGCCTAATTACTTCCCATCTCATGATGGACTCTTCATATTTGGGCCCAACAATTCATATTAGGACCATTAGTTAAACCCATTACTAATTTAACTTAATGGGTATTGATTTAATTCTATTTATTCACCCTTTATTCTTATTTAAATCTATTTAACACACTTATTCAATTAATTTCTTATTTTAATTTTGTTTAATATTATTTATGCCAATATTTCTAATCTTCATTATTTGGTCTCTTACTCTTGGCCCAATAACTCGCGTGAGCTTAATTGTACAACCCATGTACTTACTTAATGGATTTTTAATTATCCTTTTATTAGAGAATATATTCATGGGCCAAGATTGTCTATTGGTCTAAATATCATAATGGGTTATCAATCCAAATTATTTAAAGTCTACCCACATATTTATTTTAATTTATAATCCACTTTGGCACATAAAATAATGGGTTCTCCGACTTATTCCTTAATTACGCTAATAAGTCGCATAAATTCTTAAACTTGGTCTAAACGATTTTTCTATGCCCAAATTTCATGATGGGTCATTAGAGAACATTATTTAAAGTATAACTATTATTTTTATGGAATTTTTATATGAGTTTTTATGCATGAAATAATGGCACGTATATATTTTTAACTAGTTTGATTTATTATTTGATAAAATTTTTAATTTATCTATATTTTCTAATTAATGAATTTTCTGGGGTACTACACTATAAGGGATGAGCGGCCCAGTGCCTGGCTACAGTCAAAATAGACCCGCCACTTGAAGTGGTAACGCGTGAAGAGGGACCGAACCAGTGGAAGCTTGGTCGATTCGAAGTGGGCCCTACCAAAAAACCAAAAAAAAAAAAACAAAACAAAAGAAAAACACCCCGAACTGAGGAAATCACCTCACAGTCCCCTAAGGGCGTTGGGCCCTACTGGAGCTCCCTCCAGTCATCACTATCCTCCAGTGTCTTCGGTTAGGGGCAACCCCACCAAACTACACGCAAACATACATCCCCTGTAAAAAAAAGGGGGGGGGGGGGGGGCAAAAGAAGGCCTCATGGCCCAAAGGATACATCGCCTGGGCCCCTTCGACCCTGTTCACACCCATGCAAAAGAGACAAAATGGGGAAGGGGATGGGTATATAAACCCTACAACACTCCCTCGCCGGTGACCCTCTTCCTGGCTCATGGCTAGAATAACACCCAACGCCACAAGGCTCGCCGCCGATGCTACCAAAGGGCATACACACACACAGAAAAAAGAAAAGACCCCACAAATGGGCTGAGCTGGCGGAGTACTGCGCCCTAGCACTGTCGCACCGTGCCTCAATGAAACAGTCGTCACCGCTGGCCTGTTCCGCTCGCACCACAAGTGCCGGTCGCCTTTCTCGCTGGGGAACAGCTTCTTCGTCGCCACAAATAACTCCAACGCTGCTGCAGGCCCGCCCTAGAAGATGCCCACCACCGCCCTCCTGGCTTCCGGCGTGGCATCCTCACACCGTTGTCGCAGCCGCTCACGGCAGCACCGCGGTCCTCCCCGATCGCCGCTGCAACTACAGCGGCCCGCTCGGGGCCCGAGCTCGTCCACTGTCATGCTCGCACCCAACCTCCACTGCGGTCCCTCCCAGTCGCCGCTGCAACCGCGACCGTCTACTTGGAGACAGAGCTCACCCGCTACTGTGCTCACACCCAGTAGCCACTGTTGTCTCTCCTACTACTGCGCTTGCGCCTTACGATGCCGAGGTCCTCGCCTATGTCTGCCGCCGCGCTCCGTGTTGTCGACGCTTCCTCCTCACGCCGTCGCAGGCCACCACAATCTTGCCCTCATAGTTGCCGTGCTCCCCCTCGGCGCAAGGAGATGATGAGCAGACGAAGGAGAGGGGAGAGGAAGAGACTTACGCCCTATGAAACTAGAAGAGAGAGAAGTGGAGAAGGAAGAGGCAGGGTGCGCCTTTTGAGAAAAGGGGGGGGGGGGAGGGTTTAACCCCGCCGGCTCGAGCGGAGCCCGCCCAGGTGCCTCAGCCCCTCCGGTTCGCAGTTCACACCAGTTCGTGGCTTGCGCCGGTTCGCTCGACCCTGCCGATTCCCAGACCCCGTCGAATCGAAGCATGCAGTGCCGAATCGCTGTTGCCCGCTGACTAGCGGAACCCCCAGCCGATTCGTAGGCCCTGCCGAATCACCCAAGCCCTGCCGAATCGCATCAATTCAAACACAAAACAAAAAGAGGGAAAATTCCAATTTCTCATCAAGAGCGGCATGCGACCGTCATCCGGGGACGACACCACTGAATAGAATCAAGAGCTAATTAAGGGATTTAAATTGAAGATAAAAATATACATATAAAAGTAAAATGTCTTGAGAATAATTATTAAACGATGATAAGACCAACCCTTAAAAAAGGTGATACACTTTTGAGATGGGTTCAACACATGAGGATGAAACCCTCACAAAGATGAGTTACTGAT
This sequence comes from Colocasia esculenta, assembly GCA_014218235.1. Lineage (NCBI taxonomy): Eukaryota > Viridiplantae > Streptophyta > Magnoliopsida > Alismatales > Araceae > Colocasia > Colocasia esculenta. The sequence goes on from CM024762.1 coordinate 108,168,837, forward strand.
AAAGGCTAAATAAACTCTTAAGAATGCAATTAAGCAATCACAAAATTTCAAATAACAAGGTCACAATAAAATTTTAAATATATTTATGTTACTCAAGTAATAGAACACCATTAATACCTAAGTGTAATAATGATCATGAATATTGTTTGTTAATTATCACATATGGGTAAGAACGTAAAATTTATTATCACATGTGAGAAATTAAATAAATTATTAAATCTAAATTTATGCATTGATACTAAATAATAGATCACAACTCATGAATGTATAAATAAGACCTAATTAGGCTAAAGTGAATAAAATCCCCAAAATTCGCAACCTATCAACCCATGTAATAGAAAGGCTTAATCTCAAGCCTAATAGGACTTTAAATTCACAACAAAAACATAAAGTAACTAGAAGAAACTTAACCCTGACCAAATCCCACTCTAACAAAGATTAGAGAGGTTGAATTTGTGCAGAAATTTAGTGAGTAATCCACCTACAACTAGGAAAGCTTTCTCTCATGAAAGAGCTTAAATTTGGACTCTAGGGAGCCCTACCTTTTTAAATACCCCTCCAAAATCATCCCACACAAACCCTAGCTGCTACAGAAGGGTTGTGGATGAGGACTTGGATGGATGGAAGTGCTGGATGGAGAGATTGTAGCCGTTCTTATGTTGTTCTTCACATTCTTCGTCAAGTTCATCTTGGGCAAAGGCAAAAATAGGTTATCCCACAAACCCAACTTAATTAAATGATCATGTTGGCTCCTTTTCACGTTTAGAATACAAAAATCATGTTTTCCCAAATTATATTGTCCATATTACATGTCATTAATGAGTTAGCGTTCATCTATTGGCATGTTCGTGCTTTCCTTTATCCCAATTAAAATATAGATTTCTCTTCAATTTCAACCTAGATAAAATATGCGAAGATGTTCTCCTACAAATCTAGTTTATTTTGTCAATTTCCCAATTTTGATGGCTGTGGGCAACAAAAAATATATGCGTTGGGCCTCACCATAGCCGGCCCAGCCCTCCTCAAAAGACCACTTACAAGACCCATCTAATAGGCCCAAAAGATCCATTATCCAAGGGGCCCAAGATACCCATGCTAGGAGGTGAGCTTAGGGAACTGATCACCCCTCTCCACCACCTTAAAAGCTGCTACAAAAAGCTGAGAAAGGGGGGCTGCATATAGGGGTTTTTCTATAAGGCTTTTGGGAGAGAAAAGGGGCCAAGGAAGCTTGGGCAGAAAGGCATCTTCTCTGGTTTTGCTGCTGCGTTTTCCCTCCATCCCGTGAAGCCATCTGCTACAGAAAGAACAAGAGACAAAGAGAAGAAGAAGAGAGCAAGAGAAGAAAAGAAGAAGAGAAAGAGAGAAGAGAGTGCCACCTCCTCTTCCTTGTCTTGTCATTGGAGTGTTAAGAGAAGAGAGGGTGAGTGGGTGATGATGGGAAGGGCTCTCTCCCCCCTTTCTTTAATCTTTGTACTCCCCTCTTCCCCTCCTAGAGATGTCCCATCTATGTACTTCTTTCTTCCCTATCATATGAATATCCCCTCTTGCATTTAATGTGTCCCCCTCCTTTATCATACATGTTTATGGGTGCTTTGTTAAAGGTTTATACTTTTATATGTATGGCATGAGAGGGTCATGGGATGGAGAGTCCCTCATGTGGAGAGATGGATCTCTCCTCCCAATCTATTGCATGAGACCACACAAATCCCCACTACAACAAATCAGATCTATACCCACGGATTTTACCTACGGCAGGGTATTATGTAGGTATATATGAGAATTACCTACGGTAAAAGCATCTGTTGTAAGATTATACATACGTTTATTTTAACCGTGTGTGTACTCCTACATATAGTTACTGTTTTACATAATAATGTGTAAACGTAGTTATTTTCACTACGGTTTACGAAAAAATATAAGAAAAAATTAGAATATACTTATGAAAATTTTAAATTATATGTATTGGTCAATGTATAACATATAAAAAAAATACAAAACCGTAGGTGTAAGGTTTAGTTGTGGCGGCAATGCGCGGGAAATGAAAAAACATGATTAATTTAAGGGAGTTTCCTTCCGTGGGATACCACAACTCATCGTCTTCTGCTTCTTCCTCCTCCTTCAGACTTGGCGAGCGGCAAGCCCTGACCGAAGCCGGCGGGGGAAGGGGAGGGATACTGGAGATAGGAGGGCGAACCCTCCCATCTTTTTGCTACCAGTATAAGTATACAGAGGCGGACGGAGCAGGGCAAACGGGGGAGGGGGCCTCTTTCTGCCCAGAATTCTCCTTGCACAGTGCATTGTCTTCGTATTATTCTCCTGGATACAGCATGGCGGTGACGGTGGTGGCCTCCATTGCTATCCAGTGCAAGGCATTCTCGCGCGGCAAAGATAGGATGGTCGTTGCCCTCCGCACCTGAAGCGGCCCTATTCTTCGCGGCTGTGAAGCAGTCGCCAACTGTGGCCGTCTCATCAACGCCTTCCGCCTCCGCCTCCGCTCCCACGACCCCTCCACCACCTTCCCCATATCCGCCTTCTCCCCGGTCGACCCCTTCGTGGCCGTCCACGCCCTCCGCTCCGCGCCCCCTCCCCGGACGTCACTCTCTGCCTCTTCCGCTCCCTCCGGTCCGACCCATCCTTCACTGTCACCCACCACGCCCTCGCCAAGACCCTGTCCGCTTCCCGCCATGTCGTGGATCTCCGATCCCTCATGGACGCCGCCGATTCCGGCTCGTTCCCCCGTCTGCTGGCCCCCTCCCCCATGGACCGCCTCCGGTGGTACGCCGCCGCAGGCGACGTCCCGTCCGCGCTTCGGGCCTGGGAAGGCATCCGGGCCACTGTCGCAATCGACAAGCGGCGACACCCGTGCACCGAATCCTACAACCTCGTCATGGGCCTCTACACCGCTGCCGGGATGGACGCGGAAGCCGTGGAGGTCTTCCGGAAGATGGTGGAAGAGGGGGCGAACCCTAACTCCAGGACCTACACCGTGATCATGGAGCACCTAGTGCGGGCGGGGAAGCTGGAGAACGCCCGGCAGGTGTTCGACCAATTGGAGTCCATGCGGATCAGGCGCACGTCGAAGCAGTACAACGTGCTGGCCGAGGCCTTCTCAGCCGCCGAGAGGTTCGACGGCGTCAGGAGGCTGCTTGTGGAGATGCAGAACGACGGCATACGCAGGTAACCAAACAAAGGGAGCAGAGCTATCCGGTAGATATGTTTCCTTCTCCTATTACCAGTGAACTGTGGCCTTGCTGATATGCAAATTTGTTAACAATAGTACGAGATATGTTTCCTTCTCCTATTCCCTCCTTGTGTTTTAGCCTCCCAAATGGAACAGTAATGCCAGCAAAATGGTAATCCCGAGAGAAGCCGAGTGACACCCACATTCCCTATACATGACCCAATTAATTCGTATAATGCATTTTCTTTTGTGCAGGATGAAGTGCTGATTGCAAGATTTGGTCGAAAGGGGCACGCTGTGGGAGATATTCCAAGAGTAAGGTTCAAAGTAGTAACATGTTTGGTATTAAGATAGACCGGGGATAGAGTGATAAATTTTGAAGATATCTTCATTCTATCTCCAATCTATCCATACCAAACATACCAATGTCTCGGATGTCGCTCTTTTGGCCCTTTTCAAGGAAAACAAGGAAAAGCCTAGGTCTCAGCTGTTAAACATTGGATGGTACTGAGAATTTCTCGGGACAGTAATGGTTTGAAATTTTCCCCTCGTTTCAAACCGTATTCTCCTTTGAACAGTTTCCTTGAGATATCAGATTTATCATAAAGTTACTTATTCCAAAGTAGTGAGTTCCGGTCTCTGAAATTGGCATAGTTCCCAATACCTTCTACCGGATAGCAGAACTGTTAAACTTGAAATCCCAATACCTTCCTTGATTTGTTCTGTTTAATAATGTTGTTGGTGTTCATACTACCATATTATCATTGCTATCTGATGCTGTGGAACAGTGGTATGCATATCTTCCCTTTGCCTACACCATACAAGACCATGTTCATTCTTTTAGGGATATCATGAGTCATCTTGTAGTTATACCTTTCGTCTAATCAGAAAAAAAAAAACTCATTGACTTCAGTGTAATGCATAACCATCATGTCTAAAGTCAATTGTTCTTGTGTGCACTTTTTCTGTGGATACTGCCTCATACTAGTTACATAATTATAATTTATCTCTTTGAGTTCTTTTTAGCTCATTGAGTGGATTTAAGCTTCTGCTGATCTTTCAGTATGTTCAAAGTGTATGAGGAATTCTGCCATCTCTTAGTGGATATACTTAGCAGTCTTCTTATTGAATATCTTTCTAGATCTTCTGCGATCAAACAGCCTCCCATGCCATGTTTAATATTAGTGCAGTATAGTTCAGGGGTTTTGCTGTTTGGATTCAGTTTGGCTGCATCTGCATCCTGCTCCAACTTTGGTTGGGAGTTGGGCTATCTGCTCTGACTTCCTATATGAAACACTAGGTGTCATGTACTTTAGAGTAAAGGATGTGTCGACCAATGGAAACAGGTTGCTACCATGTCCAGCATACTCTTCATTGAAGTTATGTGTTTGCATTTCATCATTAGTGATGGAAGAAGATAATATAGGAGGATAAGATATTCATGGAAATAAAGCATGTTATTGCTCGATATGACACAACTTTTTTTTAAAAAAAATCCTTTGTCATGTATAAAATAATAAAGGGCTTTTCTGTTTCCATCAGGGTTGAGGAAGGAGCGAGCTGCTCTTGGAGCCATATTGTTTCTTTCTGCCTTTCTTTATGCTTTTTGGCGCATGGGGATCCACTTTCCTATGCCTTCTGAGGATAAAGGTTTGTTGGTTACATCAATGAGTGTCCTGTGTATTTTTTCTATCTGTTTGCTTTTTCCATTATCCTTGTCTATGTTGATAGGTCCTAATTTGCTGATACTGACCATTAGATAATTAATATCGGAGTTGAAAGGTTATGGAGATTATAAATCTTCCAGTTGGAAGGGACCATTTGGAGACTCTCTTTGTTGGTTTGTTGTTAAGGAAATGTTAGTCAAAGGAAGAATAAGCTGCCTGTGTAACCGGTGCTTGGAGGAAGAACTGTTGCTGAATGTGTATCCGCTTTTTGATAGAAGACTTCCACAATCAGCTTTTCCTAGATTCTCTTAAGGTTTTCATTTCTTAATTATCAGCATCCTGGGGGAGCCATCTACTTTGAAATTTTCATGCTTTGTGCATTTTTGTTACTCTCTATGGGTTTCTTATTCAAGGATCAGAAGAAGTAATGAATTTTCAGTTATTTCTAATGCAGTAGTTCAACCCCTATATCCTCATCAATTGCTTTATATCTGTATGAGAAGTAGAACTTTCTTTTTTGTGTGTGTGAAATGTAACATGTGCTATTTTCGTATTTTTGATTGATCTGCATCTCAAAGTTTGCATTATGGAGCTTCCATTGTCCTCTTTGTGCTGATGACTTCAACTACAACTTACAAAAGAATTTTTTGTTGCAGAAGCTAAAGGCTAGGTCCTTTTTTAAGCTTATAATTGGAACAGTGGTACGCTCTGTGCAAGATGATCAAAAGGAGCAAGGTATGATCAGCTTTAGACTGCTTGTATGATCCTTATGTCAAATTTTCTTGTATATGGACTGTGGCCTGCATAATTTGATACTACATTTCCTGTTTTAGTACTGATTCCTTGTATCATGGAGTGTTTGTGTTATAGAAGAGTCATTTATATACACTCAAATGAAAAAGAAGACTGCATGCAACTTCTATTAGTTACTATGCTTTTCAACTTGATAAACAAGAGATCATTTGTTTTAGAGAGTCAAAATGGCTAAAATGTGGACTAGTATCATTTTAATCACTGAGAGTGAAAATTCTTTGTGCAATCTACTTATCTCAACTTGCATAATTGTGATTTGCTTTTTAGTTCTCTTTTCTTTATTTATACCAGTAATTTTGGGCTGTTGTCTGTTGATGATAAATGCATTTTATTATATCAGATTAATTTGTCCATCTACTTGACTTGGTCTACTGCCTTTGATTTCCCCAGTGAGTACTGTGAGGTATCAATCACCCATGCTCAAAGGCCAAACACATCATTATTTGTTAAGGATCAATTTAGGAAAAGGTTGAGTGATGCTCTGGGAAGCCACATTTTATGGTTAAAGGACTATGTAAGTAGTTAAATATTTCTTCCAATTTAACATTTTTTTCTATGTCTTCAATTTTGTAACTTTTAGCCTTGTATGATTTTTTTTTTTCAGGTTATAGTCCATCCATGATGCTGCTCAATTTGGACTTCATGTTGACTATATGCATGAACATTGCTAGAGGAGGTTTTTATTTTGAGATACACTTAACTTTTTTTAAAGTAGACTTTTTATTTTGGAATACACACGTGGCCTTTTTTTTTGTCATGACTTTTTATTTTGTATATGGAGGTCATGTTCTTGTATATGGACACGCTTGCTTAATATACAAAGGCCATGTATGTATGGATGCTAATATGCTTTGTTCTTTCTTGCTATGGATGCAAGATCTTATATTGTTTCAAGAAAATATGCGCTTCTTCTGTGTTGCATTTTCTATCATGATGGATAGCTTGTGTGTGGTAGAGAAGCTGACAATTGATCAACCTGTGCACAGGCAAGGTGAAGATTTTCTCTGTTGTCCATCCAGTTATTGGATTGCATCATCAAGATGTGCTTTATTTTCTGTTTCTTGCTCACATTTTTTGTGTGATGCTTGGGAAATAGTCATAGCATAACATATCATGCCCAGGCAATTCTTCCATAGATCTGTAAGGTGACCTTCTGTGAACACTCATGTGCTTCATGTGCTGCCTGAGCTGATGTCTCTGACATGTTGCAGGAGTCTGAACATGTATCTGTTGCCTTTTCTTCACTTGCTTGAGTATAAATTGTTGGTTTTAGCAAGGAATTTTTTTTATTATATCTGCAGTCTCAGTGTCCATGTTTTGCCAAGAAAACATTTTAAAGGTCTGCCATTGGTTTCTGAGCACTGAGTGATTCCCCTTCTAAGATATCTTTTGCTACCTGCAAAAGCTGAACATCTCAGAGGTCTGTCTCTACAATATGGTTTCTGTTTCTGAGCCCCATGGGTGAACTCTGTTTCCAGGGATTGGCTTCTGCTTTCTCTCACAGAATGTTTTACTCTTTCCTTCCCTATTCCCAGGGGGATGATGCTACCACATAACAGCAGTGATGGGGGAATCTGTCTTTACTGTGCCCTCCTTGGTGAGATGAACAGGGGACCACCAACTCACCTGTTAAATCCTCCCAACTGGAATTGAATGGGGTTACCTACTTACGGGTAAGAATTAAAAATATTTATCATAATTCACTGAATGCATCCCCCCCCTCATGTTCTGAATGCTAACACCAGGTTCTTCACAATTCCCCCCCCCCCCCCCCCCCCCCAAAAAGTTTATGGTTCTTAACTCAAAATTCTTAGTTCATGTAAAATGTTTTGAGCATTTCAGACAATGCTCTTGAAATGCTGCTCCTGGTTGTTCATAGCCCCCTCTGTTCAGCTCCCAACACCGTTGCATTGTCTCCTTACCAAGTGTCCTAAGAATTATGTTTTGTTACTCAACAAGGGAGACCTGAAAAAAAATTGACGAACAGGCAAAAGAATATTGATAAAAGAGTTCAGAATAAGATGATGCAACATTATTAAGAAGAACATTGACTTCTTGAATTTAAATATGAATATAGTCATAAGTTTTAGGACTAGGTAGCTAGCAGTTCGATTTTAAGTTTATGTTGACTTGTATAGCCTTTGTGTAGAAAGCTTCTTGTCCTCTTGTCTGAGCACAACTATTTTCACCTGGACAGCACACCTTCGACACTAGTTAACTGAGTATGGTTTTTTAATATGTTGAGGTTTAGTCTTACATCGGATATCTTCCCCCTTTACAACCTGATGTCTTCATTTTGGGTGTTGAATTTAGGCCTTTAACATAGCATCAGAGCCACATTTGGCATTTGCTTTTTGGGCTCCCCCCATGTTGTTTGACCATTACGGTTTCATGGCTTGTTGCCTCTGTTTTCTCAAGTATCTTCGCTCAAGTTCATCGTCAGGGGGGATAATGGGGGAGTTTCCCATTGTTCCACAACGGGAGATCTGTGTAAATTTTTGCGAAGGGTTCTCATTGTTATCTCCATCTCTGTAAGCAAAGCAATCATCCAAAAAAGAATAGAAAAGAGAATTTGATTGATGCGCAGGCAGTCCCTATTTTACCTGGTGTAGATGATATTATGATTTTTATTAATGCTGGATATTTGAGTGGACATGTGAATGTTATGGATGTGAATGTGAATTTGATATGATGTGCAGGCAGCCCCTATTTTACCTGGTGCAGATGATATTATGATTTTTATTAATGCTGGATATTTGAGTGGACATGTGAATGTTATGGATGTGAATGTGAATTTGATATGATGTGCAGGCAGCCCTATTTTACCTGGTGCAGATGATATTATGATTTTTATTAATGTTGGATATTTGAGTGGACATGAGAATGTTATGGATGTGAATGTGAATATTATGGATTTTAATGTTGTTTGCCTATGTGATGCAGATGAGAGTGGATATGGATTTCAGTTTTATTTTAGCCATGTTAATATATTTGTATTTCATGTTTACAGGTATTTAGTTTATACATGCAAAAAAAAAAAAAAAAATTAACACTACGGTTTTTCATATTCATGATTAAATATCATTACATACAATAATTTAAACCCATAAGTATATATATTGTAAAATTTATCATCTCAAAAAAATGGTATTATACGGTTATGAAACAATCAGTATAGATGAATCTATACTTACATTTATTTATAAGTCTGAAAAATATATTACTACGATTATAAACCATAAGTATTAGATATCAATACCTATGATTTATATAACTCTTTACCTACGGTTAATATTTGTATGAAAACTCGATATATACCTACGATTATTTTTCTGTGGGTATAGCCTTTAGTCACGGGCGCATGCGTGTCGGATTCAAACCGTAGCGAGTTCCGTAGGTAAATGGTTTTACCTTCGGGTTGTGGCATATACCTACGGTTATTATGCGAAGCTATAGGTCATTTTTTTTGTAGTGCCCATGCCTAATAAATGAGGTTTGGGAACCGTGAGGTTCCCTCTCTCCCATTTGCTTTTTGCCCTCTTCATGCTTTGTGCTTATTGTGCCATGATTAGACCATATGTTTGGGGAAGATTTCTTTGCTCTTACCATTAAGAGAAATGCTTTGTGCATGTCCCGATGTGCAAATGATTTGCACGTCGGGACGCGCCAGGTAAGCCCGCCGTGCGCCCGCACGTCGGGACGTGCAAATGGCATTTTCCTACCATTAATGTGTTTCCACTGTTTAAACAGCAGCCCCTCCATGCATATTTCGATTTCGGGGACATGCTCCCTTTGCTAACAGTGGGTTGAATAACCAATATTCATGCCCCATGTTTAGCACTCAAGCCCAGCGCTTAGGCAACGATGGGATATTGGTCCAGACCCGATACCCACCTTCGTTTGACGAAATGAAATGGTGCGCAAAAGAGACTAAAGTCCTTCGACTCTCGGAGGCAAAACACTTGTTGTAGTCATCTCTCGTAACCATCGCTCGTGTAGCACTCGACGGGACTGAATCCACATTATGCAGCCATGAGAATATGAGAACATGAGAACATGATAAAAGATGATAAATCCAACATTTTAAATTCTTGATGGATTATCCATATTTAAAAAAATCCATTTCCACAATGGGCAAACTTATTCAACTAAGCATTTTATGTATATGTGTCACTGCATGATTTTTCTCCATTTCACACTCTAAAGTTATGATCTTTCTCAATGCAGTCTAATTCTTTAGTTTAGGCTAATTTTTGTCCATTTTTATAGACTTTTCTATGTGAATTTCTAGTTTAAAATATGAACTATGTGTTCCCAGTCAAAATCTGGGTTCTAACAGGGAAGGGGCCCCCTACTGGGTGCCTTTTGAAGGCGGACGCCTAATAGGGAGCCTTCTCAGTTAGTGAACACATCCCCCCTTCCTAGGAGCCTCTTGAAGGCAACCTAGGTCCAGGGTGCATTCTGCCTGTCTCCCTATTTTTCCACCTATTGTCATACAAGGTTTTTAATCTTTGTTTCCCACTATTTTGGCATGTAAGCCTATGTTTTTAAGTTTAGAAGTTACGCCTAGCCCTAGAAACCCTTGGTAGTTTTTTTTTATGTGATCCTTGAGATTATGTCCCTCATCCACTGGCCCTAGAAGGCGTCCCTTACCCGGACCACCTTCTGGAGACGCCCCTTAACCAAGGCCCCTCTTATGGAGCCTTCCAGACTAGGAGCCTTTTACCTACAACCCTTTCTGATTCAGTGTAGCAACTCTAAATTTTCAAATTTGATAAATAAAATAAATTAAAAAGAAAAGGTGAATAAGTAAAACCCATTAAGTAAAATAAGTAATGGGTTTACACAAATGGTCCATGTATGAACTAATGGACCCAACAGTTAGAGCCCAATGCTTGATGGAGATAATTAAGCCTAATTTCGTACCTAAATTATTATTATATAAAAAAGGTTAAGATAATCACTATTTTAACTCATCCTAATTCTATCCTAACCCTTTGGACACGGATCTAGAACCCACCCCTAGTCAAATGGAAGGATAAATGCTAGGAAATGGAGATAAATATAGGAAATTCGGAGTTGGATGAGAGGGAAGAGTTTTAAGAAGTTTTCTAACCTTAAGCATACAAATACCTCTTTTTCGTATCTAGCCAACCCCAGAACCCTTCTAAAGCTTGGAGGACGAGGAAAAAGAGCCTTGGATGAGGAGATCAAAGAGGAGGAGGCATGGAACGAAGAGCTTCTTCAAGTTTTTCACTCTTCTTACCCTAGGATTTCAAAGTGCTCAAAGGTAGGCAATCTCTCTAGCAAAAATAAATTAATTTCGACCATAGATAGATCATGATCCAAGCATCAAAAGACCCTTGTTTGCCCCAATTTTCATCATGTCATTCATGAGTATTTCGTGCTCAAAGTTCTGTTAAGAACATGTACCCAACTTGACTTGTTCCTTTTAAATCCTGGTCCATGCTTGATCTTGTGCCTTGAAAGTTTTATTGTACATGCTACTTGATGTCAGGAATCTAATGATTCCATTTCCCCCAATTTCTATCATGTACCCTTCTCCAATTAAATCATTTCCATCGCTGTGTTAGATTTTAAGTTCAACATGAAGAACCTATAATATCATGATCATACCCAGTCAGAAATCTAATCACTCTTTATTGTCTATACCTCTACATGTCTAGTTTCATTTAAAAGTGATTTCATGATTTTCATCATGTATACGATTTTATATGGATTTTTAAAGAGCCCTGTATCAACCCTTGGAGGAATGGACCGAAATCCCAAAGTGAACCAGTTCACATTTTGGGCTTGGCCAGGACCTCTAAGAACGCGACGGCTCGACTAGTCACATTCTTAAGTGCATCGTGACACAGGCACATGTCACGTTATTGACGCGACGGCCTATTGCGTTGCGTCCCTCATACCTATTTTGATTGACCTAAACACGACAGACGTTGATGTCGCGTTCATGACTTGATCGCCCTGATCTCAACCGGACACTTCGTCGCATTTTAGTGCATCAATCAATTGTCCTGGATCGGTTTCCCTGAATGCGACAGCCCTTCTCGTCACGATTTTAATGCGACAGGGACCCCCGTCGCGTTTCACTGTGTAAACCAGAAACCCTAGTTTCCATGCAAATCATATTAATCATGTTCTATAATCATTATTTAGCCTCTACAATGTATTGATATGAATAGTAACGACATGTTAACATTTTTTATAATAGTCATGTGAATTATTTAATTAAAAGGCGTGTGCACAACTCTCTCTTGCTAGTTTGATTCTCTTACACATGCACACATTAATGATGAATTTTTGTCATGAGACCTTACTGAAATTTACTCAATGATGTATCAGGTAATTAAGTCTAATTAATCATGTAATTTCCTTATTATTTTAAATAAACTTAGCTTCATTTTATTCGATTGATTTGAGTATTGCTATCGCGTCCCTCTAACTTCGAGCACTCAAGGCAAGATGGACAAACGTTTCTATACACACTTAATCTTGGCTTGGATGACCTCTCCGTTGGGAATACTCCTGACAGGACCAGGAACTCCTTGTCAAGACCTCCGTAAGACTCCTTGGCTTTGGCAGACGTCCATTGCCGATGAGCAGGTTGTTCCATCAATTCCTATTTTACCCCTAGGGATTAGCATGATCCAACGGCCTTAGTTGTACTCTCTTACCTTGAGATCACGCTTGACCTTTGGCCTGTGTTCGGGGTGTTCAGCATTACATCCAAGTACTATACTATCAAGATTAGTCTATGGCAATCAATACAAGTACTATGTCCTCATGGTTGACAAGAAGATCAACCAACGTGCTATCATGACTAGTGCACTCTTGTGCAACTCTACATACTATCTCGTTATATGACCAATCCTTTATCGTGCTAGTTGTGCTATTTTCTTGTGAAAAGTGCTATCATTCTCTTGTTATCATGTGACATTACTCTCTTGACTATACCTGATCGTTCTCTCTAGTTACCATATTTTACAAGACATTAATTACTTAAAGCATGTCTGTCTTTACGAGATATTAAGTCCTACTGAGCGTTATCGCTCATCCTGCACTATTTGTATTTGTGTTTCAGATGAGTCTGATGGGGACTACCACACTCACGCGGATGGGGATGAGCAAGTGTAGGAGTGACCAGTCATTATGATAACCAAAGATTTTAGTAGTTAGTTAGTTGGATAAATAGTTTGTGGTTGTTATGTTTTGAATAAAGTACTCTGGGCCCATAATTATGACTCTAAATTATTGAATGTAATAGAATTAGTGGAATTATCAATAAGGTTGTTATATACATATTTGATTTTATGTATTCTATACTTATTTATTTACTTATGTGAATATGTATATACATGTTAATTTATGTGCATATTGTCTTTATTCAAGTTTGTCCATATTGTATTTAAATAATATGGTCTATAGTGTATGTACTTAATATGTGAATGCATGTTTATTTAATTTTCTATGTTCTGGCCGAAATGTCAGTTGGCGTCAGCATCCTTTGGCGTTGAGATCAGGTTGATGGCAACCAATGTGCCGTTGACTCAGTGTCAATGTCCAGATTGATGGACGCTGACTTCCTATAAACGACAGCACATGTGGACGTCTACTTCTCCATTTTGTTGCGATTTCAGATTGGAAAACGACTGCATTTTCCCCAGTTCTTGTTTAGGAAACTACCCTCCAACGGTAGGAAATCCTAAGTAATGCGTACCCCGACCCCTCTAGCCTATAAAACACTTAGCTTTGGGTGAGATTAGGTCTTTTGGCTCTTGAGAAAAAAACTAGGGTTTCTGTGGAGAAAACTGGACTTTTCAAGGCTTGATTGGGCATGTGTGGGCTTCTTCCGGTGATCTACATCAACTGGGAGGTGCTCTTAGCATTGTGGAATCTTCCCCGACTCCGGAGGATCAACTACATCAACATAAGGACCGGATCCGAGAGGAGTTTAGGCATCTTCCTAGCTTGGCCGAGGAGAGCTTCTTTGACCTATTAACCCATTATAGAAATTTTCAAAGGCAAGTAATCGAGGGATTTCATCCCTGCACATGTCCTTTAGGTCCTAGGATTTTTTTTGGATTTTTCCTCGTGTCTTGGAACCCCCAATTCGTCAAGTTATGTGTTGCCTGTCTATACTTTTTGCAGACAGGCAAGCTTGCTGCCGTCAAGATCTTGAGTTGGCGGCAACATCGTGTGTCGTTAACCCCGGTTGGCGGCAACCCCTTTGCCGCCAAGTTCTTCAAGTTTTTCAGGAATGTTGATTTGATCTATGCACTGTGATTTCCAGACTTATGGTTGTCTGTGCTGTTGGCCATTTTGGTACGGCAGCAAGCTAACCTAGAGGGGGGGTGAATAGGTTTTTCTGAAATCTGAAATAGAAACTTAAACACAGAAATCAACACTTGAAGGTTTGGTTAGTTTAGTGTGATAAAGAGAGTAGTGCGGAAGCAAATAAATAATCACACAAAAGACACAAGGAGTTTATCCTGGTTCGGCCCTTCCCACATGGAAGTCCTACGTCCAGTCCCCAAGCAACTTCTTGGGATTTCACTAACCAAGGGTACAGTCCCCCTTAAGGACACTACAACACCCAGCACCCCAGCTGGTCTTCTTCTCTTTCCCGGGTAAGAAGGCAGCCCACTTTCTTACAGGTAAAGAAGCCAACCTCCTGGTACAAACCCCAGTGTAGTTCTGCTAGACACAAACATCTAGCTAGGTTCTACACTGTATACAGTCCTACAGCTGGACAGAAATCTTTCTTAGAAAAGAAAGAACAAAGCTGAGAGTTGGAACAAATAAAAACCAACTAAAAGAACTCTCAGCAAAAGACTCTTTCCCCAGATTACAAAGATGCACACAGAGAGAGTGAAGAGAGGAGAAGGAGCTTGAAGCTTGAGGGCTTCAGATGCTTGAACACTTCTTCTTGGGCTCAGGCTCTTTCTCTCTTTTTCTTTGAGTGTATTTGGAGTTGATGTTCTTCCCGGATGTACACTCTTGAAAAATCTTCAGGAAAGCCCTGTTCTTCTTCAGCCTTACTTCATCTTTTATATGAGCAATTTGAATAAATCCGTTGGAGTTCTAGCCGTTGCTCATCTTCTCTTCTTCTGATAATTTGTGGTCTACGAGGTCTGCAAGCATAGAAAAAAGTGTTTAGATAAAAGAGTGTTTCTGTAAAAAAGGTTCATACCTTTATGTTTCTGATGCCACCCAGAAGTGGTAAGTAATCTCTCTTTGTTGGCAGGAGAGAAGAGATCTAGAAAGATAAGCAAAAAGATCTCCTGTCAGAAAGATAGAGGATTACGCAAATCAAGAATATTGACTTTTTCACTAGATGCCAAAAGGCACTTTGAAATATAAAGGAAATCTATGTTTTTACAAAGAAATCCATGTTTTACAAAGGAATCGATGTTTCACTTATCAAATCCTTATGAGAGTTACAAAAGAATACATGTGAGAAGTCTGTGTGAGTTACAAAGGAATCCTTATGAGAAGTCTGTGTGAGTTACAAAGGAATCCTTATGAGAAGTCTGTGTGAGTTACAAAGGAATCGTTATGAGAAGTCTGTGTGAGTTACAAAGGAATCCTTATGAGAAGTTTGTGTAAGTTACAAAGGAATCGTTATGAGAAGTCTGTGTGAGTTACAAAGGAATCCTTATGAGAAGTCTGTGTGAGTTACAAAGGAATCCTTATGAGTTACAAAGGAGTCTGTATGAGTTACAAAGGAGTCTGTGTGAGTACAAAGGAATCCTTATGAGTTACAAAGGAGTCTGTGTGAGTACAAAGAAATCCTTATGAGTTACAAAGGAGTCTATGTGAGTTACGAAGGAATCCTTATGAGAACAAATCGATGTGGCACTTTGAACTGAAATCGATATATATTGAATGGACATGATTTATGTGTTTAGTGCAAATCATTATGGTAATAATGTCATAAATTTATATTTATTAGAAAATCATGATATTTAATTTATAATTAGAAAAATCATGGTATTAAATATATTTAATATTCAATTAATCACATAAATTTATATTTATTAAGAAAAACATGATATTAAATATTTTAATAATAATTAATTAAACATAAATTTTGTTATCACCAAAATAAAAGGGTAAAATATAGGAGTGGTTCAACAATCTCCCCCTTTTTGGTGATGACAAAATTTATGAGAATTTCTAACAAAAATACGTAAAGCATAGAAAATACAAAAATTCACAGATAATGCATAACATGCATACTCTCCCCTTTTTGTCACAAACCAAAAAGGAAGGTTCTTACCATTGCATTCTCTCCCTTTGTGAGAGAAATTCTTACCATTGAGGGGTTCAACAATGATTGACATAAATGAATAACTCCCCCTTAGTCTGTGCTCCCCTTGAGTGAGAGATTCCGCTGAATGAGACTTGAAAATAATTGTTAGTAATATTAAAATTTACAAATAAATTAATGACTACTCCCTCTTCAGATATGAGATGGATGAAGAGCTGGCAGTCACCAGTGCCTTGAGCATCCTTTGTTCCTGATGCTCCAAGGCCATCTTGCAAATAAACTATTCAGAAGTAGGTACCCAAATCTTTTTGGGTCCTTGATGGTTAGATGCATAAAGATATCCTGTCGGAATCCATACTAGGTGCTTTGTTGTGCAGGTGTTTACTGTGTGTCCTAATTTATTACAATGAGAACAACAATGAATATAAATTATTTTGTTGTTCTTATTATCTTTATACTGTCTGTTTAGAACACAATTTTTGGAAACATTTTCCTTTACAGGGGCCTTTTTCTGAGGCATCTTGGTTTCTTTTACAAATTTTGGTAATGGATATTTTTCAGGAATTATGACATGTTTTCCTTTTTCAGGAGGTATGTAACCAAGCCCTTGTTTGTTATTTCCAGATTTTGATCCGTTTAAGCATAGGGCTAAAGATGTTTTTCCTTTAGTTAATTTTCTAACTGATTCTTTTAAATACAGATTTTCTTCAGTTAGAGTTTTTAATTTTTCTTCTAACTCTAATTTTTCATTCTCCTTCTTTTTTAAATATTCATCCAAAAGATAAATGTTATCTTTACTATCCTTTAATTGTTTTTCTAGTTGCTCCAATTCGGATTAAGATCAGAATTGGTGTTTTCTAAGCAAATAGTGTTGTTTTTCAGATTCTTTAATTCTTTTACAACATTTTTATGTTTTTCATATAGTTTATTAAATACTTCTTCTAAGTCTTCAGATTCTGATCCTGAATCTGTGCAAGAATCAAAAGATGAGTTAGGATGTACCTCGTCTAGTCCTACCACGAGGGCTAGATTTACCTGCTCTTTCTCTGATTCTGAGCTTGATGATTCTGAGCATGTGGTCTCTTCATTTTCCCAAGCAGCCGCCATGGCTTTTCTTTTGAATTTCTTGTGCTTCTTTTTGGGTTTTTCATTTTGACCAGTCTTCTTTAGTCTTGGACAATCCGGTCTCAGATGTCAAGGTTTTATGCATTCATAGCAGACTGGTTCTTTCTCTTTTCTATTTTTCTTTTGAATCCTTTTCGATCCATTTTTCTTCTTCTTGAAAATTTTTTGAAGCTTAGACAGAACTTCATCTACGTCACTGTCTTCAGAATCTGTATTTTTGGAGCTAGAAGAAGAAGTGGAAGGAGCAGCTACAACCTTAAGTGCATTAGTACATTTCTTCTTAGATGAGCTTTCAGACAATCGCTCCATATTTATTTCATGTGCCATGAGAGAACCTATTAAATTATCAATTGACAATTTGGTTAAATCATGGGCCTCTTCAATAGTAGTTACTTTAGGTGTCCATGAAATAGTTAAGACCTAAGTATTTTTCTAACAGTTTCCTCATCAGAAAGATTTTTACCAAGAGAGCTTAGACCAACTACTATACTTGAAAATCTATTATACATTTGAGTGATATTTTCATTTGGAAACATTTTAAATTGCTCATATTGTGAGACAAGAATATCTATTCTAGTTTGTTTACTTTATCTGTTCCTTCATAAGTTATCTACAGTTTATCCCATATTTCTTTAGCAGATTTACATGCAGATACTCTACTAAATTCTTTTTTAGATAAAACACAACATAAATAGTTCTTAGCTTTAAAGTTTAAAGATAGTTTATTTTTATCAGCTATTGTAATAGCAGTAGTGCTTGGAACAGGAACAACAACAAAATCACCTACCTCTATTACCTGCCACAGATCGAAGTCTGTGCCCCGAATGAAGCATTCCATTCGCATTTTCCAATATTGGTAGTCCTCTCCATCAAAGAATGGAGGTCTGGTGACTGATTGACCTTCAGCATATCCTTGAGCTGCCATGGATCTTCTCTAAGATCGTTAGATCTTCTTGATAGATCATAGAACCTCGCTCTGATACCACTTGTGGCCCTTTTGGTACGGCAGCAAGCTAACCTAGAGGGGGGTGAATAGGTTTTTCTGAAATCTGAAATAGAAACTTAAACACAGAAATCAACACTTGAAGGTTTGGTTAGTTTAGTGTGATAAAGAGAGTAGTGCGGAAGCAAATAAATAATCACACAAAAGACACAAGGAGTTTATCCTGGTTCGGCCCTTCCCACATGGAAGTCCTACGTCTAGTCCCCAAGCAACTTCTTGGGATTTCACTAACCAAGGGTACAGTCCCCCTTAAGGACACTACAACACCCAGCACCCCAGCTGGTCTTCTTCTCTTTCCCGGGTAAGAAGGCAGCCCACTTCTCTTACAGGTAAAGAAGCCAACCTCCTGGTACAAACCCCAGTGTAGTTCTGCTAGACACAAACATCTAGCTAGGTTCTACACTGTATACAGTCCTACAGCTGGACATAAATCTTTCTTAGAAAAGAAAGAACAAAGCTGAGAGTTGGAACAAATAAAAACCAACTAAAAGAACTCTCAGCAAAAGACTCTTCCCCAGATTACAAAGATGCACACAGAGAGAGTGAAGAGAGGAGAAGGAGCTTGAAGCTTGAGGGCTTCAGATGCTTGAACACTTCTTCTTGGGCTCAGGCTCTTTCTCTCTTTTTCTTTGAGTGTATTTGGAGTTGATGTTCTTCCCGGATGTACACTCTTGAAAAATCATCAGGAAAGCCCTGTTCTTCTTCAGCCTTACTTCATCTTTTATATGAGCAATTTGAATAAATCCGTTGGAGTTCTAGCGTTGCTCATCTTCTCTTTCTTCTGATAATTTGTGGTCTACGAGGTCTGCAAGCATAGAAAAAAGTGTTTAGATAAAAGAGTGTTTCTGTCAAAAAGGTTCATACCTTTATGTTTCTTGATGCCACCCAGAAGTGGTAAGTAATCTCTCTTTTGTTGGCAGGAGAGAAGAGATCTAGAAAGATAAGCAAAAAGATCTCCTGTCAGAAAGATAGAGGATTACGCAAATCAAGAATATTGACTTTTTCACTAGATGCCAAAAGGCACTTTGAAATATAAAGGAAATCTATGTTTTTACAAAGAAATCCATGTTTTACAAAGGAATCGATGTTTCACTTATCAAATCCTTATGAGAGTTACAAAAGAATACATGTGAGAAGTCTGTGTGAGTTACAAAGGAATCCTTATGAGAAGTCTGTGTGAGTTACAAAGGAATCCTTATGAGAAGTCTGTGTGAGTTACAAAGGAATCGTTATGAGAAGTCTGTGTGAGTTACAAAGGAATCCTTATGAGAAGTCTGTGTGAGTTACAAAGGAATCCTTATGAGAAGTCTGTGTGAGTTATAAAGGAATCCTTATGAGTTACAAAGGAGTCTGTGTGAGTTACAAAGGAATCCTTATGAGTTACAAAGGAGTCTGTGTGAGTACAAAGGAATCCTTATGAGTTACAAAGGAGTCTGTGTGAGTTACAAAGGAATCCTTATGAGTTACAAAGGAGTATGTGTGAGTACAAAGGAATCCTTATGAGTTACAAAGGAGTCTGTGTGAGTACAAAGGAATCCTTATGAGTTACAAAGGAGTCTGTGTGAGTACAAAGGAATGCTTATGAGTTACAAAGGAGTCTGTGTGAGTTACAAATGAGAACAAATCGATGTGTCACTTTGAACTGAAATCGATATATATTGAATGGACATCGATTTATGTGTTTAGTGCAAATCATTACGGTAATAATGTCATAAATTTATATTTATTAGAAAATCATGATATTTAATTTATAATTAGAAAAATCATGGTATTAAATATATTTAATATTCAATTAATCACATAAATTTATATTTATTATGAAAAACATTATATTAAATATTTTTAATAATAATTAATTAAACATAAATTTTGTTATCACCAAAATAAAAGGGTAAAATATAGGAGTGGTTCAACATGTGCATGCTGTGTAATTTATGTTTGGTCAAGTACAGTTAGTAGGTCATGTCATGAGGATATGACAAATTTCTGTACAAAGTTTCATTTATTAAAATTTCAGTAATTGGACAATGAGCATGATCTGACCATGATAAATTCTGAATAAATAGATCCGTTGTGTATTAGGGTTTCAGAAAATTTCCATGTTCTAATGATGACTGTTTTCAGATTGCAGAACTGTTAGAACCGACTATGTTGTTGTGAATCATGCTTAAATGAAATTGTAATAAATCTACATGAAATCTATTTTAATTGTTAAAATTTGTTGTACTATTCCAAAAAATCTGAAAATTTATGTATGTGATATATAACCTGTGTGAAGCCTATGATAAAAATTTTATGTTGATTTGACAATAGTAGGTACTGTCATTGATTTAACAAGAGCAATTGACCATGATGAGCATGTTGAGTTTAATCATGTGGAGTTTAGTGATTAGCAACATGATTAGGACTTTGTTATGAGTTAATTATCACTGTGAACAGTAACATCATGTTCTGTAAACTGAAACATGTGTAATTATTTAAAAGTGTGTGTAAATGTGTTAAATAATGCATATGAACAATGTAAGTGAATGTGATAAAGTGATAATGTGTAATTGTGCTGATATTGACACTGCTACCATAAGGGCTGTGGAGCCATACTGTAGTAAAGTCCCTATGTGTGTGATATCCTATCGGCATTAGGATGAAATCCTGGAGGTGGATAAGTACCACTGATTAGGTTGGAGAGGGCTTCTCCCGGTTCTGCGTAGTTAACCAAGATTCATCACTGTGTTGCCTCGGTGACGGGTATGTGTATGTGATGTGTGTCCTTCTTATGGTGGTTCAGACTATGTGTCATGGCAAATTAATTGTGAAATGTGAAAATGTGACAATGTGAATATGTGAATGTGAAAATGTGCAAATGTGAAAAGTGAACATGTGAAAGTGTAATGTGAATATTTTAGCATGTGAAAAGATTTGAATTCATGTAAATGTGATTTATTTGTATTAAAAAAACAAGCTAAACATGTGAATAAATGTTACAATAACATGTGAAAATGATTAGATATCATGCTAGGTGTGTTATTTACCTTGTACATAATTCCATGTTCTAAATTGGTAGAATTGTGTAATGATATGAATAGAGTTTGAACTATGAATCATGTTACATGTATGTGTAGAAAGCATGTGTAGTTTGTTTATGGTTATTGATGTTAGGAACGGATGGGTGGATGGATCAGATCTAGAAGGGGGGGTTGAATAGATCTAATACCAATTAACGCGGAAGCTACAGCAATTTAAAATTATATTGAATCAGAGATCAAAACACCCGTTAATTTACTGATCTGAAGTATGATTAGAGTGTGAGCAAATTACTTAGTAGTGTGAACTAAATCCCTATACATGCATCTAGCGAAATGCAAAGTCAAACCACAAATCAAACCATTGCACAGAAGACTTTTTAGGTGGTTCAGAAATCACCTCCAGTGACTCCTACGTCCACCCCTCACACAGTGAGGCCACACTACTCAAAAACCCTGAGTACAACTCACACAGGAGCACGACGACTCCAAACACTTGGAGCACGACGACTCCAAACTGAGCACGACGGCTCAAACAACAACCGGAGTACGACGACTCCAAATTGAGCACGACGGCTCAAACCACACAGTGAGTGCGACGACTCACAAACTCCTGAGCACACAGGCTCACAAACAACTTGCTAGAAAAACACAAGACTTAGATCCTCTAGCAACAAATCTAGTCCAACCAGAGTTAATTCATGAGACTCATGCAACAACCCATGCATAATCTCAGAATCACTCAGAAGAGAAAAGGAAAATGAGAATTTATTGATAGACTTTTCTCTTCAGATGTACTCCCTTGTAGAAAGTCGAATTGTGAAGAGCTTGATCTCTGGAGGTTCCTGGACGATGCTCTGTAACTTGATCTTCAGGATCTTCCTCGAATTCTTCACAGAAGTCGGCTTCTACTTGCTCTGCCTCCTTGAGGTGCTTCTTCAACGATCGATCTCCACTTCCCACACTTGAACAGATGAGAAATGGCTTCAGGAGACACCACGAGAGCAGGAGCAGGGAGATGAACTCTTCTTGCCGCCAAAACCAATCTCTGGAGGCTCTGAGAAGGTTCTTACTGATGGATGCCCAATAGGAGGGTATTTATACCCTAAAAGTCCAAGTGTACCCTTGGGGGTCGTGGGCACACGATCCAAGGCTAATCCAACAATTCCCTAGGGTGCCACGTGTCCAGGACAAAGTTTAAGTCACAGAGATTCCGGAGTATGCCGACCTGCCCATGAGGTGTGTCGACACATTGTCCCAGACTGGCAAAACAATTCCCTGGGAGAGGTCTCTAGTGTCGATCTGAGATGATCTCGTGTCGACCTGCTGTCCCAGACAGTAAAACAGGCCTTCTGGGAAAGCCATCTAGTGTCGACTTGAGATAGAAGCCTGATAGCATATTTCTCTGGGATCTGTCACTAGTGTAGACCTGCCCTGGTCTAGTGTCGACACTAGTTGATCTTTTCTTCACATTTCTGCCTTTGCTCTGAGCCATTGTGTCGACACCATAGATGGTTGTGTCGACACTGCTTTGCAAGAAAATGTTTGTCCCTGAGAAAATAACACATAAATCATTAGTTAAATATATTATCATGAATATAAATGATAAATGTGCTTAGAAACATGCTTTTGAATATTGTAATTTCAGGTGTGATGTATTTCACATGTTCCAATTTTTATGCATTAAAATCACAACTTGTCATCATCAAAATGTGAGGAGAAATGTATTATATTCACACTCAACCCAACAATTGTAAATTGGTATAAGCATGTACCATGTATTCTTCCTCATTGCTAAAAGACAGCATGTGTATGTGATATGTGTAAGGGTGAATCTTTGGATTGCTTGTTGGGTCTTTTAGAAGACTCATACTTGCTTTCGCGTACAGGTGAGACAGGTGTCTTCGTTCTTGAGGAGGACATAGCCAGGAGCGACTCTGAGTGCAAGGAGTAGCTCTACTTGTGGACTTGCTACACATTTGCTTTTCTTTCATTAGCATGTAAACAATGCGATTGTATATTTTATATGGACAATGTATTTCTTTTGGATATGTAATAAGGTGGACTTTATTATTTCTTTTATTGCTATATAGACTATGGATAATGTGATGATGATGGAATGAGAATGAGAATAATTATTTATTTCCACTGTACTCTTTTGATATTTGTGTACATCTCAATCTATTGTTTAGTGTTGGGTAAATGCCCCAATGTGACGACGCCCTTCGTACTGACGTGGATTGGTATAATCATTTCGGTATAAGGAGGGTCGTTACAAAGATTGGTATCAGAGATCAAGGTTGAGATTGTACATGAATATACCATCATCTTCACAATATGCAAAGTCTTTATAGAAATTCTCCATATATGTAGAAAATATCTAAAAATGAATGAAAGATAGTTAAGAAAATGGTTAGGACTAAATAACTTAGTTGCTAACTAGATTAATTTGTTTTACAAGCTATGGCTACCCGTGGTAGGCATGGTGCTGATGCTCGAGATGACGAGCAGAGGCGTGAGGACAGGGGTGAGCAGCAGGCCCCAGCACCCCAGGGTCCTATAGTACTTCCTCCACCACCGCCTGTGGATTATGGTGTATTCATGCAAGGCCTGGTCCAGGCTATGCAGACTCAGGCACACACTCAGGCGGCACTGCAAGCTCAGCTGCAAGCTCAAGTTAGAACTGTTAAATAGGAGTAGCCTGTTTTTATTAAAAGTATGATTGCTATGTTGTTTATATATTGCTTGTTGTCTCAGGCTCAAGCTCCAGCTCCAGTTCCTCAGGAGCAAGGCCATGGTGGTCCTTCCATCATGGAGAGGTTCAAGAGGATGGCTCCGCCCTCTTTTAAGGGGGGACTCAGCCACTGTTAGCAGAGAGCTGGATGCGGGAGGTAGAGAAGATCTTCCGAGCCATTAGGTGTGCCGAGGAGGATAAAGTTAGCTTGGCCACCTGTATGCTGCAGGTACTTAATTTATATATGCATGTACTTGTGTAAGTTTAGGTTTTGTCTAGATTGGTGCTTATGGGTTGTGTCTTGCAGGAGAGAGCCGATGTGTGGTGGGCCTCCTTACTTCGCACCAGGTTCGAGGATGGCGTGATCGAGGTGACTTGGGCCGAGTTCACGAGGCTTTTCCAAGCCAAGTTCATCCCCGAGCACGTCCAAGACAAGATGGAGCAGGAGTTCCTTTCTCTCACTCAGGGCTCCATGATGGTGTTGGAGTATGAATCCAGGTTTGCCGAACTGTCTAAGTATGCCCCACATATAGTTGCTGATGAGCGCAGGAAGGTGAAGAAGTTTGTGATGGGGCTTAAGCCATCACTAAGGTCGAGGCTTGTGGCATTTGACCACCGTACGCTAGACGAGGCTCTCAGCACAACATGCAGATAGCAGAGCGAGATGGATCAGTATCTCGAGGAGAAGAAGGCATCGCAGAAGAGATCTGCGCCACCTTTGCAGTGGCAGGATAGGAAGAAGGTCGTGTACCAGTCACCGTAGTGTCCAATCAGTAGGCAATTGCTCCGCGGTCCCTCAGCGTTAGGCCTAGCGATAAGAAGATGTGCCCTCACTGTGGTAGAGCACATGGCGGCACCAAATGTTGGACGTTAGTAGGGAAGTGTCTCAAGTGCGGTAGTACCGAGCATCAGATCTGAGATTGTCCCACACTACAGTAGGGTGTTCAGCGTGGAGCGCCAGCCCCAGCAGCAGCAACAACAGTAGCACCAGTGACAGGGAGACCAGGAAGGCCTCGAGTCCAAGCTCGAGTGTTTACTTTAGCACGAAAGGATGCAGAGCAGGCGAAGAATGTCACGGAAGGTACACTTCTATTGATGGGTGTGCATGCTCGGGTTTTGTTTGATATGGGTGCCACACACTTGTTCATTTCTGAGCAGTTTGCAAAGCAGTTAGCATTAGAGGTCCCTTTGTCTGTGCACACACCGACACGTACGGTATCGACTACGAAGTGTATTCGATCTTTACCTATGTGCATTGAGGACTGAGGCTTAGTTGGGTGCTTCTTTTTGCTTAAGATGAAGGACTATGATGCAATTCTAGGTCTGGATTGGCTTCAGGAGCACAATGCTTTAGTGGATTGTAGAGGGAAGAAGATTACTTTCCGTATTCCTGGTGAGGATGAGTTCTCACATACTTTTCCAAGGAACTTAATGGGAAGGTTTGTAATCTCCTACATGAAGGCGATGAGGATGGTGAACAAGGGGTGTGACGCTTTTCTTGCCAGCGTGGTCTTAGTACTGAAGGTTGATCAGTCACCGACCCTTGAGGTGATTGAGGCAGTGCAGGAGTTTCCAGACGTGTTTCCTGATGATTTGTCTAGATTGCCACTGGCTAGGGAGATAGAGTTTACTATAGAGTTGCTTCCAGGCATCTCTCCTATCTCTAAAGCTCCATATCGGATGGCACTTGCGGAATTAGCTGTGTAACGACCCACTACCACCTAGTACGGTTATACCAACCCACATCGGATGAGAGCAAGTCGCTACAGGGGAGAAATCCCTAATGATATTCATATGAGCTGAGATATACATGAATAGAAAGGAATGTTGCAACGAAATTTAAATAAATCTTATTCCATCAACCTTTTAATCCGCATACTATGGTCTATATAGTCCAAGAAAGAAATAACATAACCACAATGTCCACTGAACATATAGCCGATTCCAAGTACATATAACCAAAGCTCAAATTACAAGGCATTACATACTAGGAAATAAATTACAAGTCTTCAATTTATCCTTCACACTCCTCTTCGGATCCTGCCAAGTCCTCAGCTACTAAATCTCCTAAAATGTTTAGCAAGGGTTAGTCTACACAATAGACTCAACAAGTAACTTAAAACTTCAAACCATACACTTATCATACATGCTTTCTAACAATTTAACACTATTAAACTTACTAGAATTCAACAGTTAACTTCATATATGCTCATGCTATAACATAAATGATTAAACATGGAATCATATTAAACAAACTATACTAACACATGTAAAACAATAATTCTAACATGGATACTTATATCATGGAATCACTAACATGGAAACATTCAGGCACTTACATGCTTTCATTCCTTATTTCCACATAGTACTGACACATGACTTCTATTCAATTTATAACATGATACTAACCACATATTCATCAAGTAATTTCTATCTCATGAACATAATAACATACACCTATACATAGTTTTAAACATGATATCACAATCAAAATTCATATTGACACATGTAGTAATTTCTCATGACATGCACACATGCACTTTTGCCTTGACTTTCACAAGAACATACTTTCACATTATCACATTTTCATTTACACACGATTTCACATGGTTTTCACTTTACACATTCATGTATCACTTATCACTTCATTTGCACATACCATGTGCCACGTTCACATGTCACTTTACACAATATTCACATCTTCATTTTACACGTGGCCAAGACACAGCCCAAACCACCACTAGAAAGATCATGTAACACTTACACATGCACATACACGTACTTAATCACCAGGCAAAGTGATCAAGTCTTGGTCACTGCAGAACCGGGGAAATCCCTTCCCACCATTACCAGTGGAACCTGTCCACCTCCAGGATTTTACAAGACCCTTGCCTCAGGTATCACGTAACATGATTGAGCTTTCCTATAGGGGCACTTCAATAGTACAGCTCCATGCAAGCAATCTAGGGTGGCAGTGTCTTATGGGCATAATTTATTTATCTTGTCACATTAATACGTCACACACACACACATGTCACTTGTTCTCTCACTTCCCATGCACATGCACACACATCCAACAAGAAATATATAGACTGATCACTTCTGGACACTCAACTCAGTTAAAATAGTAAGAAACATCACCTGTTCATAAAGCTAATCACATCTTTAATCATAATTGGGACTTGATAAATAAACATGCCATAAAAGTTTCAGAAAATAACAACCAATTGTACAGTACTCAGAATAATATCAAATTTTAGCCACAGGATATATTAGCACATGGAACACATCTGTAATTTTTTAGATTTTTAGGAATAGTGTAACTATTTATCGTATTTACCAGAAATTTCATTCTATTTAACAAGATATTTCAATGAAACATGATTGACAGGGAACTGTCTGTTCTAACAGTTCTAACACATGCACACAGTAGTACTAAGTTCATGGAAATTTTCTGAGAGTATAACATGCATCAATTCTAATTTCTCCGAATTAAACTCTATCAAAACATGTATATTCTATCATAACAGAAATTTTATAAATAACAAATATCATTGGAAAATTCTCAGTATTTCATGGTATGATCTAAGGAACATATCAGACAAGACCACAATATCTAAACACAGGTAGGGGTGAACACGGTTCGGTTCGGTCCGGGTTGGCTCATTTTTTGGCCAAACCGAACTAAACCGAATCCCGAGGCCAAACTAAACCGTTCGGTTTAAATGAAAGTTTAATATCTTTTATATCAAAATCTCGCGCATGCCTCAGTGGCTAAGGCACGCACGCTTCCTACTGGCGGTCAAGGGTTTGAATCCCCGCTTCGCCACCTTTTGCTACAGTAATTCTCGATTTTTGACCAAAAAATCGCGCCGGAGGAGATGGGTTTCGAACCCACGCCAGCACAGGCGGCTTTATTGCATGCACTAGCCAACCACGCTACAGTTCGTTTGAGTGTATGTTATACTTCTAATATATATATTCGGTTTATTCGATTTCAGAAAGTGAAACCGAACTGAACTGTGCAGGATCCCAAATCGAACCGAATTGAACCGAACCGGTCGGTTCGGTTTTTAGTTTGAATCGAATTCTGAACAGCCCTAAACATAGGCATTTATTCACAAGTTTCCCGAAAAAAAAATCACATCACATAGTCAAACATTTGTTCTGGAAAATCAGAGGAACTTAACGTCCAGGTTTTGGACACCAACAGTGGTAGACGGCATCATCAACTGCCATTTACCTAGAAACTTGATGGCAACAATGTGGCCGTCAATCTCTTGTCTGCGCACAGTGCATACCGAAACACATAAAACATAGAATCTTGGGGTTCCAAGTTTGAAATAAAATTCGAAAAATTATGAAAACCCTAAAGGATGAGTCTATGGATTGAACCATTAAGTCACTTTCCTGGAAATAAATTGATGGAGGGATTATTTGGTCGAAGAAGCCCTCCTCGGCCGATGCCAAGAAGGTGATGTTCTCCTCCCAGATCCAATCTTCCTGCTGATGTAGATCGATCCTCCGGAGTTGGTGAAGCTTCCTCAATGTATGGAGTAACTCCCAGTCGAAGTAGATCGCCAGATGACCCCTCAAATAGCCGGATCCAGTTTGCCAAAGATTGGGTTTTCTCACAAATGAACCCTAGCTTTTCTCTCCACCCAAAAATCTTAATCCGACCAAAAACACTAGGTTTTATAGGTTAAAGGTGGGACACACTAGGGTTTTTAAAGGTTGGGACACACCTAGGGTTAAGTCATCTTGTCATTAGATAGGTTTCCTAATCAAGAACCCGGAAGAACTGCTTCCGTTTTCAGATCTGAAATCCAAAATGCATCCAGAGAAGTAAACGGCCAACATGTTGCCGTTGACAAAAGTCAATGTCCATCGATGTTGATGCCAGAATACAGTAAACGACACAAAAGTGGTCGTCGATTCACTCTTAACGTCAAGAGACATTGGCGTTAAAAAGAATTTCGGCCAGAACACAAAAATAATTAAATAAGCACACATACACAATGTAAATATACACTATATGCACTACATTATTTAAATACACTATGCACAGAAATAATTAACTATAATATACACACAAGAATAACATATATTTATATACATACACAAAAGTAAGTAATTACTTATAATATGTACCAAATAAACAGTATCAAATGCACAAAGTTCGGGGGCCTCACAAGCTGTGCTAAGGAAGCAGTTACAGGATTTGCTGGACAAGGGATTCATTCTCCCTAGTGTGTCACCTTGGGGCGCACCTGTATTATTCGTGAAGAAGAAGGATGGTTCCCTCAGGTTGTGCATTGATTACAGAAAACTCAACTAGGTGACCATGAAGAACAGGTATCCCTTACCGCGGATTGATGATCTATTCGATCAACTGCAGAATGCATCGGTGTTCTCTAAGATTGATCTGTGGTCCGGCTATCACCAATTGAGGATTAGGGGTGAAGATGTGTCCAAGACGGCTTTTAGGACTCGTTATGGGCATTATGAGTTTTTGGTGCTTCCATTTGGTCTAACCAACGCCCCTGCAGCGTTCATGGATCTCATGAACAGGGTGTTTAGACCTTATTTGGATAGCTTTGTAGTGGTGTTCATTGACAATGTGCTAGTCTATTCTCCTGATGAGGCTACACACCATGAGCATTTAAGGGTTGTTTTAGAGGTTCTCCGAGAGCACAAGCTATATGCAAAGTTCAGCAAGTGCGATTTTTGGATGCGCGAGGTTCATTTCCTTGGGCATGTTATCTCAGGCGCTGGAGTTGCAGTTGATCCGGAGAAGGTCCAGGCAGTGTTAGATTGGGAGATTCCAAGGATCCCATTGAAGATTTAGAGTTTTCATAGTTTAGCGGGCTATTATAGGCGATTTATTGAGGGTTTTGCATCTATCGCTGCACCGTTGACTAAGCTAACCAGGAAGGGAGTGAAGTTTGTGTGGTCTGAGGATTGTGAGAGTAGCTTTTAGTTTCTGAAGGCGAAGCTTACATCTGCACCCGTGTTGATCTTGACGAGTGGTGTAGAGAGGTTAGCTATCTACTCGGATGCATCTCAGATTGGTCTTAGCTGTGTGTTGATGCAGCATGGTAGGGTAGTGCCATATGCTTCTCGCCAATTGAAGGAGCATGAGCGTAACTATCCGACTCATGATTTGAAGCTTGCGATAATGGTTCATGCATTGAAGATCTGGAGACACTACCTTTATGGTGTCAAGTTCGAGGTGTTCACTGACCATAAGAGTCTGAGGTATTTCTTTTCTCAGAAGGAGTTCAATCTATGGTAGAGGAGATGGATTGAATTCCTTAAGGATTACGACTTCGAACTTCAGTATCATCCAGGTAAGGCGAATGTCGTGGCATATGCTTTTACCAGGAAGAGGTCTTTGCTCCAGTAGGATTGGAAGATGTTGGAGGATGCAGCCTGTGCGATGACTGAGTTAGAGCCACTTTTGTTTCAGGCTTTGTGGCTCAGTTGGCTATCCGATCCATGGTTTTGGATGAGGTGATTGAGTAGCAGAAGGATGATCCTACACTTCAGGAGAAGGTAGGCAAGGAAAGTATTGCTCGAGATGAGGATGGTGTCATTAGATTTTAGCACCGAGTTTGTGTTCTCGATGTTGTGGATATTTGTGAGCATGTTCTAGCAGAAGCTCATAGGTCGAGGTTCTCTATTCATCCAGGAAACACCAAGATGTACCAGGATTTGAAGAGATCTTTATGGTGGTCTGGCATGAAGAAGGATGTGGCTGACTTCGTATCTAGATGTTTGGTATGCTAGCAAGTGAAGGCTGAGCGTCAGCGACCATCTGGTCTTATGCAGAAGATGGAGATACCAGTATGGAAGTGGGAAGCAATCACTATGGATTTTGTGATGGGTTTGCCCAGATCAGTGAAGGGCAATGACTCGATTTGGGTGATTATAGACCATTTCTCCAAGACTGCGCATTTCTTGTCTATGAAGAAGAAGCAGTCCATAGAGAGTTTGGCTAGGTTGTATGTCGGTAGCATTGTAAGGTTGCATGGTGTGCCGAAGTCGATTATTTCTGACCGAGACCCGAGGATTACATCGAGGTTGTAGCAGGGTCTTCAAGATGCTTTGGGTTCTCAACTGAAGCTTAGTTCGGCGTTCCATCCCTAGACTGATGGCCAGTCTGAAAGGACTATCTAGATGCTCAAAGATATCTTGAGAGCATGCGTGCTAGATTGGAAGGGTGATTGGGAGCGTCATCTACCCTTTGTGGAGTTCGCCTACAACAATAGTTTTCATGCGAGCGTTGGCATGGCTCCGTTTGAGGCTTTGTATGGGTGGCCCTGTAGATCTCCTTTGTGTTAGGAGGAGATAGGTGATAGGCAGTTGATTGGTCCAGAGTTGGTGCAGGAGACTTCAGATAAAATTTAGCTTATCAGGTAGAGGCTTGTTGCGGCGCAGGATAGGCAGAAGAGTTATGCTGACAACAGAAGGAAGGATATAGAGTTCGAGATTGGCAAGCATGTTTTTCTAAAGGTTTCGCCTACCCAAGACGTTGTCAGGTTTGGCAGGAATAGCAAGTTGAGTCCTAGATTCATTGGCCCATTTGAGATTCTTAGGCGGATGGGCAGCGTGGCATATGAGCTAGCTTTACCCCCAGCGTTAGCTAGTGTTCACCGAGTTTTCCACATATCTATGCTCAGGAGGTATGTGAGAGATCCATCTCATGTTGTTAGTCATGAGCCAATGGAGATTCATCTAGACTTGTCGTATGTTGAGCAACCAGTAGCTATCCTTGATCGGAAGGTTCAACACCTTAGGAACAAAAGTATTGCATCCGTGAAGGTGCTTTGGCAGAATTTCTCGCGAGAGGAGTCTACCTGGGAGCTTGAGGATTCTATGATGAAGAAGTATCCCCAATTGTTTGGTTAGTATGTCGTTCTAACTTCGAGGACGAAGTTTTATTTTAGGGGGAGAGGGTGTAAGTGTGACGACCCTGGATACCTATGCTCAATAAGGCTCCATATCCAGATCCACCTCCCGCAAACGCACCGAAGTCTCGCAAGGGATAGCTCACACATATGTCCAGTAAGAATATAAAAGACAAATACATAGTATAAGACACAAGAAAGTACATGTGCTCATACCTGCACATAACAATTTACAACTTTCCCATTACATTATTACATGTCCAAATTAAAAAGAGTACAACTATCTGGGGCATACCACGAGGGAGCATAAGCTCACACAACTCAACTAACACTACTGCTGGTGGTACAAGTCTGCCACAACGTCTTCGCAAGCCATACCAACGGTAGACCCAAAAAAGAACTGTAGGGGAGTGAGCCTCAACAAGTCACAAGCTCAGTAGGGGACCACCCAAAACCACACACAACATAGAAGAACCTCAACCCCAGCGGGTCTCATTGGCAGCACCGATAGCCAACCCATAACATGATCACAACAAAGCATAATTAACAAATACTAAACATATTTACATCAGTCTATGTAAATCCAGAAAAGAGGAGGAACAACAGGACTAGCACAACACCACTAGTCTGGTCAACAACAGCAGCGCCTATGCTGCAAGCCTTACGGGCACACCACCTCAACAACTAGTCGCCTAAACTGCAAGCCACACAGGCAAACCAGTGCCTAGGCTACAAGCATCACTGGCGAACCTCAAACACGTGGGCAACAGGACTGCTAACCAAGAGCTAGTCCTTTATACCCCTAAACCATGATGTATCGAATAATACACACAAGGTAATAGGATTGGCTACCACGATGCCAATCCATCACACATTAAAACCTTATTCGGAAGCTTACCCAAGGAAGGGTAAAACACAGCAAGTGGAAGGTCTCACCGCATGACCTCCACAGAGCATAGCTCCACTACACCACCTGAAAAGGCTGGTACACAATGTATCACCATAAGCCACTACCCACACTGGGTACAGGTACCTACTACCATGAGGTACCACCACAGAAACCGCAATTAAACTTGTGTCACAACTAGGCACACTAGGGCATGACAAACCATAGCCTCAACTGTGCCAACACCAGGGCTCACCTCAACGAGTAAAACCTCAACCCGCGAGTCACACACACACGAGCCACAGCCAGCGGCAAAGCATGAGTCGGAGAGGAACAATGCCACCACACGGGAACGGACTATTGGTTCATGATGCTAGTATCCAACTCGGACAACACAACACAAGAACTACCTCTCAGTCTCGCAGCCACGGATGTAAGGTCCAACTACCGCTCCACAACCACAAGTCAAAGAACAGTGGAGACCAGCTAACACCACAACCTGCAGGTCACACACCCCAAAGGCCCAAGCCTGGCACCTTTAGGGACTCTGGCCCGAGCTCCCTAAAGTGAGGCACTTGAAACACAGGACTAGCTGGGGACCAGTACGTCTACTGGTGTCCGTACCCCTAACCACAAGCGCGCTACAAGTGACTGCACACCCACAAACACTAGTTGCTGCCCCCAGTCGTCTTTCCCTCAGCCGGACGTACTACTCAAACATAGGAGTAAGGGTGTCCAGGATAGACGACACAGACCTCGACAGTACCTAGTACCGGGACAAGCCTCGAGCACACACACTTGCCTGGCTCACACAAAATTTGGGGCACCCAACTGAAGTGGTATTCCGAAATAGGCGCCGGACCACCACACTCGGCAATGCATAGACCATGACGTATATATATACTTGCATATTCTTTATTACAAACCATGGTACAAGTGTCGGGAATAGCTTGATTCTGGTCACCCCGTGACCTACAAGCTACCCCACACCAACACACATATAAATCACGATAACTAATCATGAACTGGCCTATCATTGGTCATCATGTGAACTCCTTGCCACATAAATACAATATACAATATTTACACACCAACTCTTAACCTTACTCACATTATACTAGTTAAACCATCTTTATCAATCTATAAAAGATGTCACAAGACTAAAGCTAGGTTCACACCGAAACCTCACTGCCTAGCCACCACCAAGCACACACAGACACCACGAAAACACCATACCAATTACATAAACAACACACTAACCATGTGGGAAACACACACACAAAACGCTACAGGTGCCAATGCACCACTCACCAAAACCCTACACATCAAATACTGATAATTGGATAACCAAATCACCGAAACCATGCAAAGTAGGACCTCACGACTATGGTCGCGACATGGGGTAATGTCGCTATCATGTCGCGACACCCCGATATGTCGCATTAGAGAACCCTAACGCGACGGGTCGGCCTGTCGCGACCTGGTCGCGACAGCCGGGTCTGTCGCCTTCATAGGCAAAAACCCTAACCTGGGAATCCTACTCCGGATTTTCCATGTAAACCACCCTAAATGATGTTTCAACCCAATTTTCATGCTCATTTCATTGCCTAAACATGGTATCTACTATTTATAAAGCATTAACCAAATCAAACATGCACCATACGCAATCTACACAACGGAACCAGGTGAAATCTCCCTACCTTCGTGAAGAACATGCAAACTGGCTACGGAACGACGTCTTCCTACTCCATGCGACGTCCTCGTGTCGAGAACATGTCGAACTCCATGCCGGAATGCCGAATCACCCGAAGAAACCACAACATCTCCTTCCCTGGTCGAGCAGAGCTTGTGAAAGCTCTGTTCGACCAACCTTCTTTGAAAATGCACAGTGGTTGGGAACGCGACGTAGACCTGAGTCGCGACCTGATCGTGACCTAGGTGATTGTCGCCTTCCCACCCTGACGTCAGCAAGCCTTGCCCTACGCGCAACACGCGGCGTGCATGTAGACGTCGCCCCAAACAAGGGCAACAAGAACGTGGCCATTAGGGCCGTCGCGTTCATAACGCAATGCACATCCCCGTCACGTTTAGAACCAGTGAACCAACGGGTACTATGGGATTAACTTGCAGACCCACTAAGCCCCGCGCAACGCTCCGAAACCACAACCAAGGCCCAATGATCCCACATTGGTCATGAGCACCATACCAAAACTAGTAAACGCAGATCCGAACGACCACTAAATGATGATCCACGAGGATCTAAAAAACGCGCTACGTTATATTACTATAACCTAAAAAGGAATGTCATCCTCGACATTCAAAACGAACCATACTAAACCAGACTATCACCTAAAAAGAAACAAAGCCATATACAGAACAAGTAGGATACGCTTCCTCTACATCTTCTTTTCAAACCATCTGTGCTAACCGATCCATCTATCCATTTCCATGCTTGTTCTGCCTTTCCTTTCCTTTTTAATTTATTCCACAACTGCTTTATTCCATGGATTCAATTTACCATTCCTTACTTTTCATCTGTAAGCAATTCTACCCTGCAGTTGGTGCTTTATCTCCTTGGACTCAACCTACTTCACATTTTCCTGGCTATGCTTGCAACATTTCTTTCAGGGTCATTTTTCTTGCTCTAATCCTGTTTACTTTATGCTGCTACCTTTAGATGCTCTACCGTACTAAACCCTACTTAAATTTTTGGATTCCTCAGTGTCATTCTATTATCTGCTTATCATTGCTAATTATTACCTTGCTTTATCTATATTCATGTTTTTCAATTGCTTATTTCTTGTAAAATTTGCATTATCACCTTTGGATTTTTTGCCTCCTCTGATCATTCGGCACCAACAGGTTTAACTCATATTTGACTAGGAACCCTTGCCTCTCTACTCAACTGCGCACTAACCTTAAATTTTCTTTCGATTATTTAACCCTCAGATAACTTATGAATATCCAACTTTCCATAAATTCTAGTCTCATATCTAACTTTACTGGCTTCTCAATTTATCTTATTTATCCACTTAATGTTGACAGGAAATGCTGGTATTTCTAATATGCTTTTCTTACTATTTCTATTTTAATCGAAGCACTTACTTCATTTCTGAATTCTGCCATACCACTAGAAACATTTCTTGCTTTAAATCATACTTTCCAATTGACATTACATTTCTCTTATCATATAATATTACCACTTGATTGACTCTAGACATATTCTATCTTTACTATATCTGTACCATACTGAATTCTGAATCTTGTCATATTATTATTGATATACTTCCCCCTTTATATATTTTCTTCACTTCAAACAATATTCTCCGATTGACTCAACAAATCTAACTCATATCTTTTCACAATTTCCATTCTCACTGCTGCACATACCCGAAGATTTGCCTTTACCTTTACCCAAACCTTGCTCAATTATATGATATCAAATTTCAAATTTTCTTTACCACTAAACTGATCATACTGCTCCTCACTTTTCTGTTCCCTTTTTCTATACTTTAATCTGCTCGCTATTCCTTAACTAATTTATTATGACTTTACTTCAAATTTTGGAAATATTCTTATAACAGAATTTATTTATTCATCTAGATCATCTTATGACACCCCATTACACAAATTCTTACTGCACATTTCCTGAACCATCTAATTATCATTGTTCCATAATATGCCACATTCTTTTCCCTCATCTGATCATTAATACTAAACTTTATCTTTACTACCAATAACATAATACCATTTTTACAAAATATTTCTCTTAACTATTCTGCTAACTGACTAGTCTCAAGGTGCCATTTATGCTGCAATCCCTCTTATTAGAATACTGCCATAGTTATAAACTGAAACTATTTCCTTTAAATAAAATAATTTACTCTACCTGATTCCTTTATTCCACATTGCTGATTATTGCCAAATATAAACAATTTCACTGTTACAGCTTATTTACAAATATCCATTCACAATCTACCTTGCTATTCCTCATTACTTCTCAATGGACTTAACCCTCTCACTTCTTTTTTTTTTTTTATTCTGACTTGCATAACTCCAACTTACTCAAATTATTTAGCTTTAACCTTAATCTGTTTCTGACTTCAGCTTTCCTTTTCCATTCCCACCAACTACACACAATTACTTGTCTCTACCAACTCTAATCCTCACTAAGACATTCTCACAGGTTTTCATGATTAAATTCACTATTCCCTTCAATTTTCTATATTGGGAACCTTTAATCAACTATACTTTAACCGCAACTGGCACCCTATTAACCACTCACACAACACCACTAACCATACCATTCCTCTGCCATTACCTGCATCTACTAATCTGACCAACTATACACACAATTCACATATCAAAACTCACGTGAAAACCATACTAAAAAGCACCAAAAACCACAGACTTACTACCAGCAGTGGACATTAATCCATGTATTGGGACATTGTAACCTTAATGTCTTTTTATATTCTAACTGGACCATGCTCTAATACCAACTGTGATGGCCCTAGATACTTATGCCCAATAAGGCTGCATATCCAGATCCGCCTCCCGCAAATGGACCGAAGTCTTGCAAGGGATAGCTCACACACATGTCTAGTAAGAATATAAAAGACAACTACAAAGTATAAGACACAAGAAAGTACATGTGCTCATACCTGCATATAACAATTTACAACTGTCCCATTACATTATTACAGTCCAAATTAAAAAGAGTACAACTACCTGGGGCATACCCCGAGGGAGCACAAGCTCACACAACTTAACTAACACTACTGCTGGTGGTACAAGTCTACCACAACGTCTTCGCAAGCCATACCAACGGTAGACCCAGAAAAGAATTGTAGGGGAGTGAGCCTCAACAAGTCACAGGCTTAGTAGGGGGACCACCCAAAACCACACACAACACAGGAGAATCTCAACCCCAGCGGGTCTCATTAGAAACACCGATAGCCAACCCATAACATGATCACAACAAAGCATAATTAACAAATACTAAACATATTTACATCAGTCTATGTAAATCCCAGAAAAGAGGAGGAACAACAGGACTAGCACAACACCACCAGTCTGCTCAACAACAGCAGTGCCTAGGCCGCAAGCCTTACGGGCACACCACCTCAACAACTAGTCGCCTAAACTGCAAGCCACACAGCCAAACCACTGCCTAGGATACAAGCTTCACTGGCGAACCTCAAACACATGGGTAACAGGACTGCTAACCAAGAGCTATTCCTTTAGACCCCTAAACCACGATGTATCGAATATCACACACAAGGTAATAGGATTGGCTACCACGATGCCAATCCATCACGCATTAAAATCTTATTCGGAAGTTTACCTAAGGAAGAGTAAAACACAGCAAGTGGAAGGTCTCACGCATGACCTCCACGGAGCATAGCTCCACTACACCACCTGAAAAGGCTGGTACATAATGTACCACCACAAGCCACTGCCCACACTGGGTACAGGTACCTACTACCACGAGGTACCACCACAGAAACAACAAGTAAACTTGTGCCACAACTAGGCATACTACGGCAAGACAAACCATAGCCTCAACTTTGCCAACACCAGGGCACACCTCAACGAGTAAAACCTCAACCCGCGAGTCACACACACACGAGCCACAGCCAGCGGCAAAGCACGAGTCGGAGAGGAACGATGCCACCATACGGGAACAGACTACTGGTTCATGATGCCAGTATCCAACCCGGACAACACAACACAAGAACTACCTCTCAGTCTCACAGCCACGGACGTAAGGTCTAACTACCGCTCCACAACCACAAGTCAGAGAATAGTGGAGACCAACTAACACCACAACCTGCAGGTCACACACCCCGCAGGCCCATGCCTGGCACCGTTAGGGACTCTGGCTCGAGCTCCTTAAAGTGAGGCACTGGAAACACAGGAGTAGCTGGGGACCAGTACGTCTACTGGTGTCCGTACCCCCAACCACGAGCGCGC
Organism: Colocasia esculenta; assembly: GCA_014218235.1. NCBI lineage: Eukaryota > Viridiplantae > Streptophyta > Magnoliopsida > Alismatales > Araceae > Colocasia > Colocasia esculenta. Next base: position 108,207,446 of record CM024762.1, read on the forward strand.
TACAAGCGACTGCACACCCATAAACACTAGTCGCTGCCCCCAGTCATCTTTCCCTCAGCCGGACGTACTACTCAAACACAGGAGTGAGGGTGTCTAGGACAAACGAGACAGACCTCGATGGTACTCAGTACGGGACAAGCTCCAAGCACACACACGCCCTGGCTCACATAAAACCTGGGGCACCCAACTGAATAGGTATTCTGGAATAGGTGCGGGACCACCACACTCGGCAATGCACAAACCACGACGTATATATATACTTGCATATTCTTTATTACAAACCACGGTACAATTGTCGGGAATAGCTTGATCCTAATCACCCGTGACCTACAAGCTACCCCCACCAACACACATATAAATCATGATAACCAATCATGAACTGACCTATCATTGGTCATCATGTGACCTCCTTGCCACATAAATATAATATACAATATTTACATGCCAACTCTTAACCTTGGTCACATTATACTAGTTAAACCATCTTTATCAACCTATAAAAGACGTCACAAGACTGAAGCTAGGTTCACGCCGGAACCTCACTGCCCAGCCAGCACCAAGCACAGATAGACACCACGAAACACCATACCAATTACATAAACAACACACTAACCATGTGGGAAACACGATCACAAAACGCTCCAGGTGCCAATGCACCACTCACCAAAACCCTACACATCAAATACCGATAATCGGATAACCAAATCACCGAAACCATGCAAAGCAGGACCTCACAACTGAGGTCGCGACAAGGGGTAACGTCGCTATCAGGTTGCGACACCCCGATATGTCGCGTTAGAGAACCCTAACGCGACGGGTCGGCCTGTCACGACCTGGTCGCGATAGCCAGGTCTGTTCCCTTCACATGCGAAAACCCTAACCCAGGAATCCTTCTCCGAATTTTCCATGCAAACCACCCTAAACGATGTTTCAACCCAGTTTTCATGCTCATTTCATTGCCTAAACATGGTATCTACTGTTTGTAAAGCATTAAACAAATCAAACGTGCACCATACACAATCTACACATCAGAACCAGGTGAAATCTCCCTACCTTCGCGAAGAACACGCAAACCGGCTACTGCACAACGTCTCCCTCGCTCCATGCGACGTCGTCGCATCGAGAGCACATCAAACTCCATGCCGGAACACCAAATCGCCTGAAGAAACTGCAACAACTCCTTCCCTGGTCGAGCAGAGCTTGTAAAAGCTCTGTTCGGAAAACCTTCTTTAAAAATGCACAACGGTTGGGAACGTGACGTAGACTTACGTCGTGACCTGATCGCGACCTAGGTGACCGTTGCCTTCCCACCCTGACGTCAGCAAGCCTTGCCCCGCGCACAACACGCGGCGTGCATGCAGTCGTCACCCCAAACACGTCAACAAGAATGCAACCATCAGGGCCGTCATGTTCATAATGGGACGCACACCCTGGTCGCGTTCAAAACCAGTGAACCAACAGGTATTGTAGGCTTAACCTGTCGGCCCACTAAGCCCCGCACAACACTCCGAAACCACGACCAAGGCCCAATGATCCCACATTGGTCATGAGCACCATACCAAAACCAGTAAATGCAGATCTGAATGACCACTAAACAACGATCCACGAGGATTCGAAAATGCGCTACGTTACAATAAGACACTCGAACTTTGTTATTTTATTCGAACCTTGTCATGATATGCGTATTTGATTTTGTGTATTCTATACTTATTTATTTACTTATGTGCATATGTATATACATGTTTATTTATGTGCATATTGTCTTTATTCAAGTTTGTACATATTCTATTTAAATAATATGGTGTATAGTGTATGTACTTAATATGTGAATGTATGTTTATTTAATTTTATGTGTTCTGGCCGAAATGTCAGTTGACGTCAATATCCTTTGGCGTTGAGATTAGGTTGACGACAACCAGTGTGTCGTTGACTCAGTGTCGACATCCAGATCGATGGACGCTCACTTCCTGTAAACGGCAGCACATGTGGACATCTACTTCTCCGTTTTGTTGTGATTTCAGATCGGGAAACGGCTGCGTTTTCCCCAGTTCTTGTTTAGGAAACTACCCTCCAACGGTAGGAAATCCTAAGTAATGTGTACCCCGACCCCTCTAGCCTACAAAACACTTAGCTTTGGGCAAGATTAGGTCTTTTGACTCTTGAGAAAAAAACTAGGGTTTTTGTGGAGAAAATCGGACTTTGCAAGGCTTGATCGGGCGTGTGTGGGCTTCCTCCGGCGATCTACATCGACTGGGAGGTGCTCTTAGCATTGTGGAATCTTCCCGACTCCGGAGGATCAACTACATCAACATAAGGACCAGATCTGGGAGGAGTTTGGGAATCTTCTTGGCTTGGCCGAGGAGAACTTCTTCGACCTAATTAACCCATTATACAAATTTTCAAAGGCAAGTAATCGAGGGATTTCATCCCTGCACATGTCCTTTAGGTCCTAGGATTTTTTTGGATTTTTCCTCGTGTCCTGGAACCCCCAATTCGTCAAGTTATGTGCGGTCTGTTTGCACTTTCTGCAGACAGGAACTTGACGGCAAGCTTGATGCCGTCAAGATCTTGAGTTGGCGGCAACATCGTGTGCCGTTAACCCCAGTTGGCGGCAACCCCTTTGCCGTCAAGTTCTTCAAGTTTTTCAAGAATGTGGATTTGATCTATGCACTGTGATTTCCAGACTTATGGTTGTCTATGCATGCTGTGTAATTTATGTCTAGTCAAGTACAGTCAGTAGGTCATGTCATGAGGATATGTCGAATTTCTGTACAAAGTTTTATTTATTAAAATTTCTATAATTGGGCAATAAGCATGATCTGATCATGATAAATTCTGAATAAATAGATCCGCTGTGTATTAGGGTTTCAAAAATTTTCCATGTGCTAATGATGATTGTTTTCAGATTTCATAATTGTTAGAACCGACTGTGTTGCTGTGAATCATGCTTAAATGAAATTTTGATAAATCTGCATGAAATCTATTTTAATTGTTAAAATCTATTGTACTGTTCCGAAGAATCTGAAATTTTAGGTATGTGATATATAACCTGTGTGAAGCCTGTGATAAAAATTTCATGCTGATTTGACAACAGTAGGTACTGTCATTGATTTAACAAGGACAATGGACCATGATGAGCATGAGTTTAATCATGTGGAATTCAATGATTAGCAGCATGATTAGGACTTTGTTATGAGTTAATTATCACTATGAACAGTAACATAATGTTTTGTAAACTGAAACATGTGTAATTATTTAAAAGTGTGTGTAAATGTGTTAAATAATGCATGTGAATAATGTGAGTGAATGTGATAAAGTGATAATGTGTAATTGTGCTGATATTGACACTGCTACCATAGAGGGCTGTGGATCCATACTGTAGTAAAGTCCATATGGGAAGGCTCAATGTGTGTGATATCCTATGGGCATTAGGATGAAATCCTAGAGGTGGACAAGTACCACTGGTTAGGGTGGAGAGGGCTTCTCCGGTTCTACGTAGTTAACCATGATTCATCACTGTGTTGCCTAGTGACGGGTATGTGCATGTGATGTGTGTCCTTCTTATGGTGGTTCGGACTATGTGTCACGGAAAATTAATTGTGAAATGTGACAATGTGAATATGTGAATGTGAAAATGTGCAAATGTGAAAAGTGAACATGTGAAAGTGTAATGCGTGTTAGCATGTGAAAAGATGTGAATTCATGTAAATGTGATTTATTTGTATTAAAACAGCAAGCTAAACATGTGAATAAATGTTAGAATAACATGTGAAAATGATTAGATATCATGCTAAGTGTGTTATTTACCTTGTACATATTTCCATGTTCTAAATTGGTAGAATTGTGTAATGATATGAATAGAGTTTGAACTATGAATCATGTTACATGTATGTGTAGAAACCATGTGTAGGTTGTTTATGGTTATTGTAAATTGTTATAAGCATGTACCATGTATTCTTTCTCATTGCTAAAAGATAGCATGTGTATGTGATATGTGTAAGGGTGAATCTTTGGATTGCTTGTTGGGTCTTTTAGAAGACTCATACATGCTTTGGCGTACATGTGAGATAGGTGTCCCCGTTCTAGCCAAGAGTGACTCCGAGCGCGAGGAGTAGCTCTACTTGTGGACTTGCTACACATTTGCTTTTCTTTCATTCGTATGTAAACAATGCGATTGTATATTTTATATGGACAATGTATTTCTTTTGGACATGTAATAAGGTGGACTTTATTATTTCTTTTATTGCTATATAGACTGTGGATTATTTGATGATGATGGAATGAGAATGAGAATAATTATTTATTTCCACTGTACTCTTTTGATATTTGTGTACATCTCAATCTATTGTTTAGTGTTGGGTAAATATCCCACTATGACGACGCCCTTTGTACCGACATGTATTGGTATAATCGTACCGGTATAAGGAGGATCGTTACAAATAAGTGAAAATAAATCCACACATGCACCAACTTAGTGCGACTTCAATATCTTACATTAAATTTTCTCTTGAAGGAACTTAGAAAAATAGCAATGGCAGCGGAGCGTGCTCAATTTTGCGATATGCAATAGACCATTCAAGAACTAACTCGAGCTCTATTGCAAGCTGCCTAGGGAGGTGGTGGAAATCGAGGAGCTGGAGATTTACACAAGAACTTTCGAAGCATGAACCCGCCTCGGTTCAATGGGACGACTGAGCCAGACGAGGCAGAACGCTGGTTAAAGAAGACCGAGCGCACTTTCCACGTCATGCAATGCGTGGATGGTGACAAGTTGCTGCTCGCCACTTTTCAATTAGAAAGAGATGCCTGTGCATGGTGGGAATCCGTTGAGGCCACTCGGGCTGATGCACACTTCACATGGGATGAATTCAAGGAGCAGTTCAATTGTAAATACTTCTCTGAATGAGTCCAGGATAGGAAAACTGGCGAGTTTGCTTCATTAAAGAAAAGGAACCTCACAGTTGTTGAATATGAGGCTCAATTCTCTCAATTGGCACGATATGCCAATAACCTTGTTGGCACTGAAAAGATGAAGGTGGGGCGATTTCTTATGGGCTTAGGCCTTCATACATCACCCAATTGGCACCGCTCGACATTCAGACTTATGCCGAGATGGTTAAGAAGGCCCAGCTATTGGAAGATGCGACCAATCTCACTGATCGCCTCAAGGGTAGAATCGTCAAGAAGGAACAAGCCTCAGGTTCCTCAAGCAGACCAACCAACGACAAGAAATGACCGTTGAGCATCAGCGATGGGCCAAGCCAAGAATGAAAGTCCAAGATCTTCACCCCCTCTGCCCCAAACAAGCCCAAATGCAAGCATTGTGACAAGCCTAGTCACACTGCGGAAGAGTGCTAGAGGAAAGCTGGCGCATGCCTGCACTGTGGGAGCCGTGAGCATTGCATCCCTGATTGCCCCATGTTGAAAGAAAATGATAAGCGTCTGGGTGGACAAATGAAGCAAGGCGGACTCCAAACCGTGCAGGAAATGGAGACCACCGAAGAGGGTGGAGTGGTGGAAGGTACATTACAATTTTTTCTCAATCAGCTTTTATTTTGTTTGATATTGGCGCTACACATTCGTTCATATCTCAGAACTTTGCTGATACATTAAATGTCAACCCTACGTCTATGGTTTTGAATTACTTGTCACAACAACACTGGGGGAGAAAGCCAAATTGAAAAAATATTTTCCTTTAGCTGATGTAATGATTAGGGAACTCAATCTAAGAGCCGACCTGGTGTGTATGCCCATGGAAGGCTATGATGTCATATTAGGAGCCGATTAGCTATCCACCTATGGTGCTAGTTTGACTATAGAAGAGGGAAGATGACATTTAGTGAATTCCCTAAGTTCTCCTTCACGGACGTAGATGCAAGAGACACTTGTCTCTAGTCTCTACCATTCATGCACAAGGCATGATTAGGAAAGGATGCGTGGCATTCCTTGCCGCTATGATAGTTGAAAAGAAAGCACCCATGGTAGCAAACATACACATAGTGCAAGACTACTCTGACATTTTCCCCGATGAGCTGCCAGGCAGTCCACCTGAATGAGATATGAATTTCTCTATTGATCTGACCCCTAACGACCCGACTCTCGGACCCCTCGCCGGGGACCCCGAGGGTCACGCCGCCACCCACGGATCTGAAGACCCGGAGGGGATATATGAAAAAGTCTAGTGAGATATGTACTGAGTTCAAATAACTATAATAATTTGTACATTATTCAAAAGGGTTGTACAACGCATCCCAAGCAAAAGCACAAGTACGAGAAGAAAGGTGTAGTCCTTAAGGGGCATACTCCGAGAACTTACAAAACACAGCTCTTAGCACACTCGGCTACAAGAGCTCACAACACTCGCTCTCACTGTTGCTGACAACAACACGGCGCCACATCCGCCTCCGCAACCCGTCCGACACTAGCTCCATCGACGATGAGCCCCTAGCTGAAGGAAGTAGGGGGGTGAGCCTCGCGAACAAGGCCCAGTAGGGATTACCAGTCCCTCAACGGCCAGAGTAGCAGGAACTCCGAAAATAGGAAACTACACTAGAAAGATGTAAACCGAGTAACACCTACAGCATGATACTACAAAACTATGGAAGAGAATAGCACGACGCCACAACCACCAACCGAGGTCGGGCCACACACACGACTCCCGCAGAAACCAACGAAGTCGAGCACACAGCGGAGGCAACTCTCGGTACACCTGCCGAGACAACGCCACAACCAGGTGAGAACGACGTCTCACCGCAAGTAGGGACAACTTAGACCTCTGCGTGGTCGAGGGCCCACAAGCAGAATCCACCCCGGACCATGGACGCACCTCCAGGTCGGGAAGCTATACCTACTGGTGCCACCACGGACAGGCACCACGGCACGGAACCACAGAACCGCAAAAACCTCGAGTGGAAACCACCAGAAGCACAGGTTCGCCGCAGGCCAGACCAACGATGCCCACAGGAGCTAGCCACGGCCAGGCTACAACCACCGTGCAGCTAGGGTAACAGAGAACACTTAGAAACATCGTGAGGAAACACCGTCACAACAACAGCAACCAAGCCACCACTGCTAGCAGCCAAGAGGGGGACCCGCAGTCCACACGCTCTGCTCTCTAGCCTAGCTCCTACCTCCACCCCTGCGAAGGGCAAGATAGAGCCACCAAAGAAACACACAACGCACGCAACGCCGCAGCCTGGCCAAGCTGCGACTCCATGCCTGACCTCCCTACGCGGCTCCGGAACCAACGTAGAGCAAGGCAATGAGACTAGGATTGTGGGGTCTGTGCCAGGAACTCCAAACACCTTGACGTCCCAAACCGAGACAAGAGAGCTCTACAAACGACTTATCGTGGCTGCCCAAACCACCGTTTTCCCCTCCGCTTAGAGTCCGCTCACGTGGGCTGTCAACTCGAGCACACTTGTAGCCCGGAGTACTCCCTCAATAGGCTCCCGAGGATGGGGGTCCCAGGGAACAGTAACAACCTCTCAGAAAGGGACAAGCCCTCAAGTGCCTAGCACCGGGCGAATAGGCGGGGCAACCACATAGAAGCGGCACAACTGGCTTGTAACCAAGACAAGCCCAGCAGGCATAGGCACACACAACACCCCTTCCGGAAACCCCCAGAAGGGCCGTCGGCCAACTCCGCCACACACGGCATGGCACGAGAAGTCAGAACACCACTAGGCAGAACAAAAACCCAAAGAACCTGAACGCGACCACAGGTGTGTCGCCTTCAGAACCAGAAGGCGACAACCCACCTGTCGCCACTAGGTCGCGACGACCAGGGTACCACCTTCTGATCTGAATGCGACATGTCGACCTGTCGCGTTTAGCGTTAGAAGGCTAGACCCCAGGCAGGGCCACCGGCCCATGGCCAAACAGTACTGGAACAGGAAGGCGACAAGGGCATCGTCGCTACCCCAAAGGTAGAATGCGACGATCGCCCAGTCGCAACCCCGAAGGCGGCAGCCAAGGGGCCGGCTTCAAAATAGAACCCGGAACTGAAGTGCAGAGGGGAACGCGACGGCCAACCTGTCGCCACCCAGAAGGAGACAGGTTGCACGTCGCCTCCCGACTGGTATCGCGACAGTTACACTATCGCGATCACAGACTGAGCCCCAAACCGAGCATGGGGGCCAACCACAGTCCCCCAAGCTACCACACAAGCACACACATAGGGAGGGGAGCATGGGGAAAGTTGTAAATCTAACTACAAAACCCCGAGGGCTTCCGATCCACCCGGATGGGAGAGGGCACAAGAAATCCCTACCTTAGAACGGAGAAACCACCCCACGAAGGGGCCCTCGCATCGGTTGGCCGCCTCCTCCTCACTCCACGCACGCGCCGCCACTCCGCACGAGCTCCCAGCTGCTCCACAGCGCCAGGTCACCGGAGCAGAGCTCTCCACCTCCGGAGGAGGGGGGGAAACGGAGAGAGGGAAAAGAGAGGAAAGAAAGGTGGTCGGCCGGCTTTAAGTCCTCAGACCTGAGAACGCGACAACATCACCGTCGCGTTCCCAACAGGAACGCGCGCAACACACATCTCATCGTCTTCCCAAAAGTTCTGACAAGATCCCTGACAGGCCGACAGGCTCCAGACCATGTGTCACGCACGCAGGCGCCTCAGGTGAACGCGACCACTGGCACGTCGCCTTCACACCCGCGATGCAGACACATGGCGCACAGCCACAACAGACAACCAGAACGCGACACAGGGGCCTTCGCCTTCTCAACCAAAAGGCGACAGGGAACACGTTGCGTTCAGAACACGACACCATTCCCGTCACGATCCCAAGACTAACACCTTGGCAAGCAAAACCCGAGGTGTTACATCAAGACGCGACACGGATGACTGCCGTAGTGGACACCTATACCGCGGCACTAACGCGTCGCCCAGCCTGGACGCGTCAGTGTCCAGTCATCCCAGGCGCCGGACGGAAAGCCGAGAAACTGGGTCTTACAGCACCAGTGTCACGTCAACCATATAGAGCGTCTCCTGCCGAGCTGAAGGAATTAAAGGACCAATTGATGGAATTGCTAGAGAAGAGCTTTATCAGACCGAGTACTTCCCCTTGGGGAGCACTCGTGTTATTTGTTAAGAAGAAGGACAGATCTATGAGGTTATGCATCGATTACAGGTAGTTGAACCAGCTTACTATCAAGAACAAATACCCTCTGCCTCGCATTGATGAATTATTTGATCAAATATCTAGAGCTAAGTATTTTTCTAAGATTGACCTTAGATCTGGATATCATCAGATGAGAATCAAGGATGCGGATATTTATAATAAGGCTATCAGGAGCAAGTACGAACATTATGAATTTATTGTTATGCCTTTTGCTATAACAAATGCTCCTGCAGCTTTCATGCAACTGATGAACAACATCTATCGTCCATACCTTGACAAATTCGTAGTGGTGTTTATTGATGATATTCTTATACATACCAAGACCAAGGAAGAGCACGAGGAGCATCTGACGATCACTCTACAGATCTTGCATGACAACAAGCTCTATGCAAAATTGAGCAAGTGTGAGTTCTAGCACGAAGAAGTTTCATTCCTAGGCCATGTCATATCCAAAGACGGTATTGCTGTTAATCCTTCCAAGGTTGAAGCGGTACTTAATTGGGAGAGACCAACCAATGTCACGGAAATTAGAAGCTCTTTGGAACTAGCTGGCTATTATAGGCGGTTCATTAAGGATTTCTCCAAGATTGTTGTACCCTTACTCACCTTACGTGAAAGGAGAACCCTTATGTATGGAGAAAGGAATGTGAGAAGAGCTTTTAGACACTGAAGAAATGCTTGACAGATGCACCTATCCTCGCATTACCAATTGAGGGTGAAGGATTCTCAGTCTACACTGATGCATCTGGTATCGATCTAGGCTATGTGTTAATGCAGAATGAGAAGGTAATAGTGTATTCATGTAGACAGTTAAAGCCTCATGAGGTCAACTACCTTGTCCATGACCTAGAACTAGTTGTAGTTGTCTTTGCATTAAAGATCTGGAGACATTATCTCTATGGAGAACAATTTATTGTCTATTCTGATCAAAAAAGCCTGAAGTATCTATTCTCTCAGAAGGAGCTCAATATGAGACAAAGGAGATGGTTGGGGTATCTTAAGGACTTCGACTTCAATATTCAATATCACCCTGGCAAAGGTAATGTTGCAATAGATGCACTTAGTAGGACGCATGTGTCATCCTTATCTTGTTTAGTCATGGGCGAGATTCAATTGATATAACAATTCACCAGATTAGACATAAATATTGAGAAAGAAGTGATTAGTTTTTGGTTGCTAACCTCAGGGCACAACCTGACATCTTTCTTGAGATCAGGGATCAACAAGAAAATGATCCATTTCTAATCCGTGCCATGGAAACCATAGCTGACAAACTAGATTTCTCCATCACTGAAGATGGGAGATTATTATTTCATGATAGAACGTGTGTGCCTGACAATGAAGAACTGAAGAGGAAACTGATGGATGAAGCCCACAAGACCAAGTATACTATCCACCCAGGTGCAACCAAGATGTATCAAGACATGGAAAGAACATTTTGGTGGCCTCACATGAAGCGTGAGGTGGTTGAGCATGCCGCGCACTGTCTCACCTGTCAAGAAGTCAAAGTAGAGCACCGATGACCCGCGGGTGTACTCAGACCTCTGGACATATCAGAATGGAAGTAGGAGAGCATTGTCGTGGACTTCATCATGGGTTTACCCCAAACTCGTGGTGGACGTGATGCTATTTGGGTCATAGTAGACTGACTAACTAAGTCTGCACACTTCTTAGCAATCAAGAGTACCTGGAGTGTAAATGTGTTAGCTGCATTATATGTACAGGAGATTGTGAGATTGCATGGAGTCCCTATATCCATAGTCTCAGATCGTGACACAAAATTCACCTCTCGTTTCTGGAAAGGACTTCAAGCTGCACTCGATACTAAACTTAACTTTAGTATTGCATTCCATCTATAGACAGATAGGCAGACAGAGAGGATAAATCAAATCGTGGAAGACATGCTGCGGGCATGTACTATAGATTTTGAAGGATACTGGAATGAGCAACTGTCGTTAATGGAGTTCACATACAACAACAATTATCAAGCAAGCATTAAGATGGTTGCATTCGAAGCATTGTATGGTAGAAGTTGTAGACCACCTGTGTGCCAGAATGAAGTGGGTGAACAACAATGGTTGGGACCTAACTTAGTGCAAAGTACTAGAAGAGATATATAACTTATCAGAGACAGAATCAAAATAGCCCAATCTAGACAAAAGAGCTATGCAGACGAAATAAAAAGGGACTTAGAATTTCAAGTTGGAGCTCATGTATTGCTCAAGGTATCCCCAACCAGAGGTTTTTAAAGATTTGGAAACAAAGGCAAGTTAAGGCCAAGATTCATTAGACCTTTTGAGGTACTTGAGAGAGTTGGCGAACTGGCTTATCGTTTGGCTTTACCTCCACAGTATTCAACAATGCATAATGTTTACCATGTATCAATGTGAAGGAAGTATGTGTACGACCCATCTCATGTAATTCGCTACAACAATATCGCCCTGAATAAGGATATGACCTATGAAGAGAAGCCAGACAGAATATTGGACAAGAAGATATAACAATTACGGAATCGACCCATATCCATGGTGAAGATACTCTAGAACAATCATGGAGTTGAAGAAGCCACGTAGGAACTAGAAGCAACAATAAGACAAAACTTTTTGAATCTATTCAGCAAGTCATTCTTCCTTTTATGATCATATGAATTTGAGGACCAAATTCTTTTTAAGATGGGGAGGATGTAGCAACTCTAAAATTTCAAATTTCATAAATAAACTAAATTAAAATGAAAAGGTGAATAATTAAAACCCATTAAGTAAAAATAAGTGATGGGTTTACACAAATGGTCCATGTATGAACTAATGGGCCCAAAAGCTAGAGCCCAATGCTTGATGGGAGATAATTAAGCCTAATTTTGTACCTAAATTATTAATATATAAAAAGAGGGTTAAGATAATCACTATTTTAACTCATAATTATCTTAAATAGGAGTCCTAGTTCTATCCTAACCCTTTGGACACGGATCTAGAGCCCACCCCTAGTCAAATGGAAGGATAAATGCTAGGAAAAGGGAGATAAATATAGGAAATTCGGAGTTGGATGAGAGGGAAGAGTTTTAAGAAGTTTTCTAACCTTAAACATACAAATACCTCTCTATTTCGTATCTACCTAACCCTAGAACCCTTCTGGAGCTTGAAGGACGAGGAAAAGGAGCCTTTGGACGAGGAGATCGAGGAGGAGGCTTGGAACGAAGAGCTTCTTCAAGTTCTTCACTCTTCTTACCCTAGGATTTCATAGCGCTCAAAGGTATGCAATCTTTCATGCAAAAACAAATTAATTTTGACCCTAGATAGACCATGATCCAAGCATCAAAAGCCCCTTGTTTGCCCCAATTTTCATCATGTCATTCATGATTATTTCATGCTGATAGTTCTGTTAAGAACATGTACCTGACTTGACTTGTTCCTTTTAAATCTAGGTCCACGCTTGATCTCGTGCCTTCAAAACTTTTATTGTACATGCTACTTGATATCAGGAATCTAATGATTCCATTTTCCCCAATTTCTATCATGTACTCTTCTCCAATTAAATCATTTTCTATCGCTGTGTCAGATTTTATGTTCATCATGAAGAACCTGTTAATATCATGATCATACCTTGTCAGAAATCTAATCACTCTTTTTTCTATACCTCTACATGTCTAGTTTCATTTAAAAGTGATTTCATGATTTTTCATCATGTATACAATTTTATATGGATTTTTAAAGAGCCCTGTATCAACCCTTGGAGGATTGGACCGAAATCCCAAAGTGAACCAGTTCACTTTTTTGGGTAGGCCAGCACCTCTGAGAATGCGACGGCCCGAGTGGTCGTGTTCTCAGGTGCGTCGCGACACAGGCGCATGTCGTGTTATTGATGTGACAGCCTACTGCATCGCGTTCTTCATACATGTTCCGATTGACCTGAATGCGGTAGATGCTGATGTCGCATTCATGACCCGATCGCCCTGATCGCGACCGATCACTTTGTCACGTTTCAGTGCATCAATTAATTGTCCTGGATCAATTTTCTTAAACATGACAACCTTTCCCGTCATGATTTTAACGCGACAGGGAACCCCGTCGCATTTGACTGTGTAAACCAAAAACCCTAGTTTCCATTCAAATCATATTAATCATGCTCTATAATCATTATTTAGCCTCTGCATTGTACTGATATGAACAGTAATGACATGTTAATATATTTTTTATAATAGTCATGTGAATTATTTAATTAAAAGGCATGTGCACAACTCTCTCTTGCTAGTTTGATTCTCTTACACATGCACACAGTAATCATGAATTTTTGTCATGAGACCTTACTGAAACTTACTCAATAATGTATCAGGTAATTAAGTGCAATTAATCATGTAATTTCCCAATTATTTTATTGAACTTATCTTCATTTTATTCGCTTGATTTGAGTACTGCTATCGCGTCTCTCTGCCTTCGAGCACTCAAGGCAAGATGGACAAACATTTCTATACACACTTAATCTTAGCTTGGATGACCTCTCCATTGGAAATACTCCTAACAGGACTAGGAACACCTTGTGAAGGCCTCCGTAAGACTCCTTGGCTTTGGCGGACGTCCATTGTCGACGAGTAGGTTGTACCATCAATACCTATTTTACCCCTAGGGATCAGTATGATCCAACCACCTTAGTTGTACTCTCTTACCTTGAGATCACACTGGACCTCTGGCCTTTGTTCGATGCACGGCTCATGGGCGGTCAGTGACTTCCACCAGACTGCTTGCACATGTTAGTGTGTGTTGTGCAACTGATTCTATCGCTTGTTTAATGTTGTTTTACGAATATGGCCCTTGTTCTTATCTACGGTCTCTATCCTCTTATCTATTCCTAAGGGTGTTCATGGTTTGGTTTGGTTTGGTTTATAGGAGATTTTTAGGAAACCAAACCAAACCAAACCGAATTAAATTCGGTTTGGTTCGGTTTAACTTAAAAATAAATGGGCCTTTAGATTCTCTTAGTCTTGAATAAGATTTTAACCACTTGTTTCTCTAATAAATCACTATCAAATAATATTTGAAATGAAGTATTAAATGTTGATGATCATATTAACCTCCATAATATGTATTTTTACGTAAATATATTGAAACAACTTGATAGATATATACAAATTAAAATTTATTATTGTAATTCAGTTTAATCGGTTTGGTTTGGTTTCTAGAGATTTGAAACTGAACCAAAGCAATTTTTTTTTTCGGTTTGCTTTGGAACCAAAACAAAAATTTTCCATGTTCAAACCGAACCAAACCAAACCGAATCACTCAGTTCGGTTTGGTTTTTCGGTTTGAACCGAATAGTGAACACCCCTATCTATTCCCATTCTCTCTACACTCTCATCTATTCTTCAATTACTCTCATCTATTCTTGGTACTCTATTTGACCATCATTTGATTGTCTAAGATAAAAACATGATCAATGCTAAGCAACATTATAAAGGGCCCGATCTGGTCTTGGGAGGTGCTCCCAAAAGTGCTAGTACCCATGGGAGTTAAATGATCAGGGTGTTCGGCATTACATCCAAGTACTATACTATCAAGATTAATCTATGGCAATCAATACAAGTACTATGTCCTCACGGTTGACATGAAGATCAACTAATGTGCTATTGTGACTAGTGCACTCTTGTGCAACTCTACATGCTATCTCGTTATATGGCCAATCCTTTATCGTGTTAGTTGTGCTAATTTCTTGTGAAAAGTGCTATCATTCTCTTGTTATCATGTGACATTACTCTCTTGACTATACCTGGTCGTTCTCTCTAGTTACCATGTTTAGAAGATATTAATTATTTAAAGCATGCCTGTCTTTACGAGATATTAAGTCTTACTAAGCATTATCGCTCATCCTGCGCGATTTGTTATTTGTGTTTAAGATGTGTTTGATGGGGACTACCACACTCACGCGGATGGGGATGAGCAAGTGTAGGAGTGACCAGTCATTATGACAACTGAAACTTTTAGTAGTTAGTTAGTTGGATAATTAGTTTGTAGTTGTTATGTTTTGAATAAAGTACTCTGGGTCCATAGTTATGGCTCTGAATTATTGAATGTAATAGAATTAGTGGAATTATCAATAAGATGGTTCATTTGACATTATTTCAATTTGTGCAATGGTTTGATGTCTACTTCTAGCTCTATACTATTTATTTAACTGTTTATCGCTCTGATATTCTGCGTCGGGGCATTACATTCAGTTTGTCCAATCTTGATTCATCAGTGGTTTGTAACCCCTGCATAATTTGAGCCTTGTCTTTTTTGGTAAAAAGGTCCTCAGGGCCTCAAACTAGGAGAGTGCACCCTCCCCCAAAGGAGGAGAATGTTCTCACTCCACCAGTGAGAGCAACCTGGGCCGAATATATTATAAAATATCCTTGAATACAAACTAGCATGGGGCATACCCCATGTAAACCATTCTGACATGCATAAGGCCAGATTTATCAATGACCATCGGCCCCTTACAAGGATGAGGGAGGGTATGCTCCCCCCAAAAGACATCATTCTGCCTACTATGCACAACAAAATTAGCAAGGGAATCAGCAAGCTGGTTGGTTTCCCGGTACACATGGAAAAGAAGAATGGACTCGCGGCGGATGATTGATCTTGCACCCTTCCACCATCTCAAAGCACGCCAAGAGGTAGCCTTATCATCCCATATGGAATTAACAAGAACCTAAGAGTCAGAGTAAACAACAGAAAGTCTGTAACCGAAGGAAGATGCCAGCCGAAGACCATCACAGAGCGGTCTCATTTCAAGGATCATGCTCGTGCCGATGCCATAAAAATGAGTAAAAGCCACATGAACATTACCCTGAGAATCTCGAATACACCCACCACCTCCACACTCCCCTGGATTACCTTTGCATGCCCCATCAACATTGAGGCTGAAATCGCATATGGGAGGAATCCATCTTATGAGTTTCATCATCTTGGCTGTGCACTGAGGGACATAACCAAATCCATGAAGAATTTGCATTTCATTGGAGTTAGAAGCAACCTTAAAGTGCATATTGGATAACGAGTGCATGATGGTAGCTTTGATATTATTGATGATAGCCCCAGCAGTAGTGTAAGTGGCTTCAACCCTATTTGAGCATCGGCCCTTCCACAGTTCCCACAACATCAGAATTATGGTATACAGAGAAACGAATCCATAAGGTGATCGGGGATTCAAGTGTTGGACACAATTCCATAAGCGAGCAATGATTTGGTTGTGTAGGGTGACCCTCGGAGATATCAGTGGGTGGATCCAGCGCCAAAGAGTAGAGGCAATATCGCTATGAATAAACAGGTGATTGAGGTCTTCAGTCTGAGGTACCTTTCAACAGGAGCAACGGGACACCAGAGGAATACCAACTTCAGCTATGCGACCATCAACAGGAAAAGCCTTGTCTAATACACTAAAATAAACACTTAGTAAATATGTTAATTCATGATTAAATGTTATAACAATAATGATAACTCCTAATGATCACGACCTCTTGCATCTTAACTCATGTTCTCCTTTCTCGATCTTGTCCTTGCAAGTTGATTAAGCTTAATCTCATGTTTTTCATGTCCTTGCGATTATCCTTCATGCCCATGATCTTATTGCTTTTTCGTACGTTGTGCGACTGTTGCTCATATCTTCGTGTAATTGATCTTGTGTCTAGAAGTGTACATGCATGTGATTTGTCCGTGTTTGGCATGATTGCCATTGAATTTGGCCATGTTAGCTTGTCCCCTCAATCTTGATAATCTCACAATACACTCATACTAGATTATTCATTATCATTGAATTGTTTGGAATTCCCTTGGCTATTAAATTATGAATGTCTAGATATTATAGAGGATCTAAGATCCACAACCAATGTATGGCAATTATAGGGCCCGATTTGATGTTAGGAAGAGCTCCCAAAAATGCATGTGCTTGCAAGAGTTTATTAACTAGGGTGTCTGACATTAGATCCGAGTACTTGACTTGTTTTATTGATTTACACTATTCATTCGTACTTGTTACATGTTACATGACTTGGCATGATTACATGCTTGACTTGACATGACTTGTTATATGACTTGCTATATGTTTACTTGATTCGTTATCTTGTTTGTATATTATTGTTTGAATTCACTTGACTTGTAGCCAATCTATTAATATGCTCATCTTGTACATGAAATATTCCTTGCCACTAGTTCTTGTATCTTGAGGCCTATCTTGCTATCCCTAGTTCCTGTACTTGTCTTCTTGATTAGAAACTTATATCCCCTAATTATATCTCTTTTGATTTTGCTGATTATCACTCAAGTTAACTTATTCATGAACATGCATCATGTTAGTATCCGCTTCTTGTTAAATTGTAAATCACGTAAATCATTGCCTGAGACATGAGATGTAATTTCTAATTAGCATTAGCTCATACAAATTATTTAACATTTTTCAAGTGATGGGGTGGATGTGTGTGATCGAGTGATACAAGTATCATAGATGTTGAGTTTATGTTTTTGAGTCTAGGTTAGGTAGATGAGGACTTCGGTTTATGCCATAATTATGAGTTGATGTACTAAGCAAAGGAACTCATGTACTAGCTTTTTTTTTTTGAAGTTAATAAGATTATGATGGGCCCTAGTTATGTGACCCTGATGAAGTTTAATTATATATTTATTAATGTTTTATTTGCCGCTCAAAAAGTTGTTACACACTTGATATTCCATGTTGGGGCGTGACAATATATGCTCAATGTGTAACAAATATTTTTCATTTGATATCGTCACAATATAGAAATCAAGAAACTACTCCAAAGAAGATAAATAGATAAACATGTACCATGAGAAAGAGGTGATAGGCCTATCCTCCTTCCAGTCCATCTAGAGTAAGGCTATTAGTGGACCGGGCCAGGCTGATAGGTTATGAGCCTACCTCAACATTGGGCTAGGCCGCTATGCTTCTTTCAGGCCATGAGCTTTTGGATGGGCCTATAAGTCGAACCATTCGAGCTTAGGCTTTTCTATTCGGCCCGAGTAGGCTCGATAGGCCCGCGATCTTAAACTTTCTATTGATCAAACTGGTCAATCAATATTAAGCTTTTGGTTGATCAAACACCAAATCTGTCGATCGATATTAAGCTTTTGGTCAAACCAACTCAAACCAGTCGACCGATAATAAGCATTTAGTCAATCGACACTCTTGTATGATTTTTTAACAATATTAATAAATTTTTATTAAATTTTTTATGTCAAGGTAGACCTGGTCGAGGTCGGACTTTATAATTTAGTGGATTAGTTGGACCTGACCTGACTTAATGTCACTCAACCTTAGGTCAAATTTGGACCTAAAAGAGATGGTGTCAAACTTAGGCTGAGCCTAGTTTTGTTTAGTCGACTTATTGACAACCCTAATCTAGGATCTCCCTTTGTTTATTTCGGTCAATCCCTTCGAAACAACGAAGGGAGAGAAAGCAAGTAGAAGATTCAGAACAAAAGCGAGAGAGAGAGAGAGAGAGAGAGAGAGAGAGAGAGAGAGAGAGAGAGAGAGAGAGAGAGAGAGAGAGAGAGAGAGAGAGAGAGATGATGAAGTTGCCTTGGTTTGGAGAGAACTAGGTTTGAAAAGAGAGCTTCAAAGTCAAAAGCATCCAAAGAGAAGTTGCAAACTACAAAACTTGTTGTATCAAATTTAGAGGCCCATAAGCTTGGCCCAATTTTGTGTCGGACTGCAAGACTCTTTTCAACTTGTGGTCTTTTACTTAGGTTTAAAAATCTAACTCGACTAGGCTCATGATCCAGATTCGGGGTTTGATTTCAACCCAATGGGCCAGTCTGACCTGTTCTCTTTTTTTTTTCCTTCTCATTTCAAATTATGAATTTTACTTAGTTAAAATTATGTTATTATACTTTTTTAAAAATAAAACTCCATTTTTAAATAAATTAAGTATTCTTATTAATTTAATTTTTATGTAAATATTCTATATTTAGTGCTAATGCTGACATCCTCTCCTAACTATTATATGATTGAACTATTGTACTTTCTTTATCTTTGGATAAAACCAACCAGCTCACATTAAAAATACCCTTGCACCAGTTTTATCAAATTGTTCCAATTATCTACTGATTAACTAATCTTATTTGCTGCTTGGCTGACCACACCCTCTTTATATGTACTCAAAAACTATGAATTATATATATTGCCTGTCTTTATTGCTTCATCGCCACCATATTCTGATTAAACTCATTACTTTTCTTGCTACTATACAACTCAAGGACAATGCTGGACTTGATACATCAATAATATCTTCCCATTACCAAAAGTATTATTGTATGTGTATTGATTCTCAACTGATCTATAAATCAAACTCTAAATATACACTCACCGAGAAAGACCTTTATCTCAATAAATCATTTATTCTAGAAAACAAATATATATATTTTTAAATACCGCCTTAACCATCCATCTTTAGTCATTACATAAACTGCTATTTTTACCTTTCTTACTGATCAACAGTGCTCACACTTTAAATTATGGTTAACTAAATTGACTGAAATTCTTTTTCTACGAAGTACTTCCATTAACCTTTTCATTACCTGTTGGCTTCCATTGTACTAAATAAACCCATACAACAACTTTCTCTTATCTTGCAAACATCTTTCACTGAACTACTAACAACCTCGGAATTCAAATATTTAAGTTTTTAAACAAAATGCTCTATTCTCTCTTCTTTTCTTTGTTATTTACCATTGCTCCGCAATTTACCCTAATCAACTGCTACACAACCCTTACTAATTTGCATAATCTCTGCAAAACCTAAAATCTCTCTCGCTACACAACTAATCACAACATCTACCTTTCAATTGGTATCTATTTCATCCTGACCCATCAAAAGCTTTGCCATTGTAATAACCGCTAAAAACATTATCTTTGCCATATAATCACCGATCTACCGATTCTTTAATAACCTTCAATTAAAATATCAACTCTTCACAATCTATTCCTTCATCTTACTGAATCTAACATTTTTCATCCATTTCTGAAGCAACTTACCTTTTCCACTCTATTCCTTTGTGTTGAACAACTTTAATTTCAAATTTCTGAAGTCATAACATTGCTCATATTATTTGACCTTACCTAGTCTTGTCTAAATAATTCTGCCCCTTTCTTCACATTCTTAGCTTCAATTTCCTTAAGCATATTCTACTATTACATTTCAATCACTATCATACTCTATATATATATCTATCATGTGTTACCAACTATCTTTCAAGTAATAACACCATTCTTCAATTTGCTGCCACAAACTGCCATCTCATCGTTTGGACCATCTTCCACGTCTGCCAACACAATCAACAAATACTCAAATATCTCTACTATAATCTTCTTATTCCTCTAAACTACCTGCTGATGCTTGCTAACACAAGTTCTTCAATCTTCTATAACCAATGATTCTCAACCATAATTGCTTTCTGAACCAAACCAACATATTATTCCTTTCTACAATAAGTGCCTCTGTAAATACCTAAACATTTTATACCATAGAATAGAACCTGCTAAATTTACCAATTTATTCAACAATATCACTATACCTTATCACACTTTCTCACAGAACCGTCTTTTTTTCCACTGGTTAACATACCAAATCTCATGATTTCACAATTTCACTATTCCACATTTCCGCTTCATAATAAATTATTAACAATACACAACACAACATAACACATGTATACAAAAGCTCATACAGAAACCTATGGACCTATTACCAGCAGTGGACATTAAATCATATTTTGGACACTGTAATCTCAATGTCTTTTCATATTCTAATTGGATTCCACTCTGATACCAACTATAACAATTCTAGATATTATGCTCGAGAAGGCTCCATATCTTGACCCACCTCCCGCAAACAAACCAAAGTCTCGCAAGGGATATCACACACACATATCCAGTAAGAATATAAAAGACAACCACACTGTATAAAGATACATGATAAAGTACATTATCTCATACACATTATAAAATTACATTATTCCAGAACATTATTACATTTTCTAAAAGAAAATTACAATAACCTGGGGCATATCCAGAGGTGTACAATAAGAGCAAAAACTCACTCAACTGTTGGTGGTAGTTGTCCGCCCTCAGAAATCACGCTCGTTGCTAAACACCTGAAAGGAGACTATAGAGAAGTGAGCCTCACAAGTCACTCGCTCAGTGGAGAAAACCACAAAACTATACAGATAACCAATGTGTAACCATAAAGAACATATGGAACTCATAACCACGTTAGCCATATCGAACAGAACAATTTAAATAAAAGACAAGAACATAGGAATTAACATAAATATCAAGAATTAACATATAAATTCAATTATCATAAAAGGATCCACAATTAAAGATCTAAGTAGCTACATTAACTAATGGTATCATAAATAACAACCATTACACTAATTACATGACTAGCCAAAAGAAAACCATCTTTAATCACATTATCCGGACACTATGTAGCCCTAACCATAAGTTCACAGGGCTAAAACAAAACACAATTTATTATGACTCGGATAATAAACCAACATGGTGTATGGAGATAACCACCACCACAACGGGAAGCCCAAGTCAAAAAGTATGATGCTACCACTTGAACCATGGTACTTGGTAGCTAGTCCAGAGCCTGCTTCAGACAAAAAATCACAAGAAAGCTCTCCCAGCCTCACACCTACGAATGAAAAGTCCAACTGCGACTCCACAACAACACTGTGTAAGTCAAAGTATTTTGGAGACCAACCAACACCACCTGCAGCGACACACATTGCAGACCCACACCTGTGACATCTCTATGAGTTTCAGGCCCTGCAGAGTGAGGCAAATGAAAACACAGAACTAGCTGGGGGCCAGTACATCTATTGGTGTTCGTCCCCCAACTATGAGCTTGCTACATGCGACCGAACAGAACAAACCACATACACCTCAAGTCACTTCCCCACTATCATCTTTCCCAGAGCCTGACTTATAACTTGATAAATGAGTTAGAGTGTCCAGTTAGATGACATAGACCTCTACAGTACACACAGTACTGGGACAAATCCTGAGCACACATGTGCCTGACTCGCAGAGAACCTGAGGTACTTGACTAGAGAGACATTCCGGATAAGCGTCGAACCACCGAACTCGGCAAACCACACAGTCCACATTAATCATTATTGATCATTAATCAGCCTTTCAATCTCATGTTCATAACCATTAACTCTTATAGTCATAAACCACTTTTACATTACCTACATGAACATATCTTACTTGATACCGAATAACTTTCATTACCTACTTGAAAACATTTTGCATGATACACCATAACTTTACATTATCACTAAACTACTAAATTACCTTAAATGCACGCATGAATAATCTTCATAATACTTGAACACGATAAACCAACATGAGAACACTAAAACTGGGCCCCCACGGGGCCCACATTGCCAATCACAACACAAAACACTTCAAGAAGTAGAACACGATGGGGCTGATAGTCATGTTAATAATGCGAAAGCCCGATTGGTCGCGTTAATAATGCGGCAACTCAATTGGTTGCATTCAGAATGCGGCGGCCCGACAAGCCGTGTTCATGATGAGAATGCATCAAGGTTGGAGGCCGCATTCAGAATGTGTTCCCCCGACCAAATGCAAACCCCTTCTTGCTCGAATAGAAACCACACTAAAACCCCATTTCAATCTAATTCAAACATGTACAACACAACTAACTCAACTAAAAACCACATGCACACATCAATCCATGCTTCCCATGCTTTAAACCATTTAAACAACACCCGGAAACGAAAGAGTTCCTCTACCAAAGAGAAGAACAAGAATAACACCATTCCATAGGTGATTCTACACTCCAGATGCCCTTCTCACGTGGAAACCGCACCGAAACAACAACTCCTAATCCAAATCGCCATGAAACCCCACTGAAAGACTCTTCCCCGGCCTAACACAGCTTCTTCCTCTATTAGGATAACAAACCACACATAAATGCTTCGGAGATGAGAACGCGTCCTAGGAGACCGTCGCATTCATAATGCGATGTACTTTGAGACCACATTCACAAACACATTGCCACGCGTCAGCCCGACACGTGCTGTAACGTCGCGTGTTTTCGGATCCTTTTGGATCGTGTGTGATGTGGTTGTGGTGGCCGTTGTGAGGCCAGTGTGGTGCAGGTTTGTCGAGTGTGCAGGTTTGGGACCTAAAACAGAATAGTGCCGGCTGCTGTTGGTTGCAGGTTGATGGCCAGAGGTGGTCGTTTACTAGGTTAACGACCAGCTAAGGTGACGTTAAGCTATGAACTTAACGGCAGTCTTTGTGGACGTTTAAAGCTGGCGGTTCCCTAAGCGACACTAGGGTTGACGCCAACCTGTGCAACCAGCAGGATATAGGGTCACCCGAGGGCAGGTTTTCCACCTTGTTCTCTCTCTCCCTTGCCCTAATTTCACGCCCCAACATTCCCAAAGCTTCCATCAGTCATGGGAGATTGGTTGGGGGATTGTGGAACGTGAGGCGGTGACGAATCAGACGAGCAAACGTCGGAACGAGGTGTAATCTTCGTCGGAGCTCGCGGAGGGCTCGGCGTGAACCAGGGATCTTTAGGTGTTTTTAAGCGTGTTCAGAGGTAGGGGACGATCCCATTAGAGTTTCTAAATCATTAAAACATGCATAGGAAACATGTAAAAGCCTGTTAATCGAGTTTTTGGGTAAAGGTTCTTCATGCGTGGTTTTGAGGGTGGTTTGATGGAATTTGATGGTTAATCATGTAGTTCTAATCGTAAAATGATGCATGCTTGACTTGGGAAAGAGTTTCCTTATGTTTCATAGTTGTTTTGATGGTTGTAAATCCTATAGAATCAGTTTAGGGTTTCTGCAGGAGCAGAGGCTGAAGATCTTGGCGTCAGCATCGATTGTCGCCAAGTTCATCAGCCGAGATACAGACGGCCATATCCCTTGCTGTCTACTTCCAATAAGCGGCAGTCGATGTTGCCGCTAACATGTGTATAAGTAGAAATGGTTGATTATGATTTTTATCGATAATTAGTGGTGTGTTGGCACCTGTGGTGCACTGAGTACACATGGTTTCTGTGTTTAGCATACGGGGTACGCAGTTAGTTACTCACTTTCAAGGCTGTGTGTTGTTCACACGAGTCCATTTGGGTTCACGTGTAGTGGACCGTTGTCATCTGAGGTTTACGTGATGTTTCACGGGGTTTGTGTGTGGCGTGCACGTGGTTTTGTGTACGTGGCAAGTAGTACGACACCTACCGTGGTTACCTCTCCAGTTGGGTGCCCCAGGTTCTTTGTGAGCCAGGCTGTTAGCTCGGGGCTTTGTCCCGGTACTTGTGTTGTACCGTTGAGGTCTGTGTCGTTTGACCTGGACACCCTCACTCCTGTGTTTGAGTTGTACGTCAGGCTGAGGGAAAGACGACAGTGGGACAGTGACACTTGTGTTTGTCTTTAGTCACTTGTAGCGCACTCGTAGTTGGGGGTACGGACACCAGTAGTCGACACTGGTCCCCAGCTAGTCCTTTTCTAGTGCCTCACTCTAGCGAGCCCAGGCCAAGGTCTCTAAAGGTGCTAGGCATGGGCCTGCGACTGTGTGGTCCGCAGGTGGTGGTGTTTAGTTCGTCTCCACAGTTGCTTGACCTTTTCACATGGAGCGGCAGCTGGACCTTCCGTCTGTGGTTGCGAGACTAAGAGGTAGACCTGTGTTAGCTTGTCCGAGTAAGTTTTTGGTGTCGCGATCCAGTTCACGTGACTCGTGTTTGGCGGTCTCTACTTTTGCTCGTACGCTTGTACTGGTTTGCCGTTTAATTATTACAGTTATTTTTCGTAGTCGGCAGACGGTGAGTACTTTTACAGCTTTCATATTCTGCTTAGCTATTCTATAAATTGTTGGTACTGTTTACTGCTTTTGTACCTGTGGTTTTGGTTTGCTCGTTGTTGGGGGAGTTCCCTACTGAGCCAGTGACTAGCGAGGCTCACCCCTACCCCCACAGGTGAGAGCGAGGAGGACGTTTCTCGACCGGCGTCCAGTTCAGAGCCGCGCCGTAGCGGTGCAGGGTCGGTACATCCAGCTGTGTAGTGGCAGCTCCAGCAGTGTAGTGTAGTTAGTTGTTTACTTTCTTCAGTTGTACCTCGGGGTATGCCCCAGGCTCTTATACTTTCTTTCAGTTCTGTGGAAATATGGCTATGTAACTTGTGAAATATGTATATGAAATGGTGTGTTCCTTTGTGTTTACACAGACTGTGGTTTGGTATCCCTTGCGAGGCTTCAGCCCGTTCGCGGGAGGCAGACTCGGATCAAGTACGTTATCGGTTTAACGGGCTTGGTCGAGGTGTTCCGCTACATTTGGTATTAGAGCAAGGTCCGTGTTAATATAAGGGAACTAGAAAGATACATAGCCTTATTTCGGTCTTTGTACACTGCTGGTAGGGACCCTGGTTTCTGATAATTTGTTGTTTTGATTTTTGTTTGGTGTGTTGTTTATGTAGAAATTTGAAATGGCTGATAGAAGAGATTGGGGTGGTGGAGGAGATGATCCGGAGGAAAGTACTCAGCGCATGATAGAAAGGATTTGGGAAAGCCTCACGAATATTCGAGCAAGGATGGATCAACAGGCGTCGGTACCACCAGTTGCAGTGCCACTGGGGATGGAGAGACTGTACCTGTTGCTCCAGTCCCGCTAAGAGTAGAGGTGCCTTTTGTAGCACCTGTGCCACCACCACCACCAGTGATATTAGCAGAGGAACCAGTGATGCAGGTGGAGAAATTTTTGAGATTGCAGCCGCCTACTTACTTAGGAGGGCCGAATCCAGATACAGCGGAACACTGGGTTCATGAGATTGAAAGAGTCTTTGCGACTATGAGATGTCCGACAGCAGATAAAGTCGTGTTAGCTGCTTATCAGTTGAGGGGTTTTGCATTAGAATGGTGGCGATTGAAGATGCAGACCACCTTTGCAGGCAGGACAGAAGAGGCCATCACTTGGTCAGAATTTCTTGATGCATTTAACGATACATTCTTTCTGATTCAAGTGCAGCAAGTGAAGAGAGAGCAGTTTCGGACACTCCAGCAAGGTAACTCTTCAGTTTTAGAGTACCAGATGAGATTTATGGCGCTTAGCCGATATGCACCTTATGTAGTATCAGATAATAATATGATGGTTGAGTATTTCATTAGAGGTTTGAGAGTGGAGTTGCAAGATGCAATAGTACCTCTCATGTGTAAAATAGTGGAAGAAGCAGCCCAGAGAGCAGCTACGTTGGAGAGGTCTATTCGGACTCGTCAGGTGGGCGAGTCAGGTTCAGGTAGTTTCCAGCTACCACAGCAGTCAGTAGGTGCAAGGGTAAAGCACCAGCAGGACCTTCTTCATCAGGCTTTGGTAAATGGGGTCAGAAATTAAAGCAAGCATTTAAAGGTAAAGGAAGAGGATGGGGAGGTCGTCAGCAATTCTAGCAAGGTCGTGGTAGGCCAGAGGTGGAAGAGTCGCAGCAGAGTACTGCCAGGCAGCCCATTACTCCACCAGGATATAGATGTTACAATTGCAATCAGCCTGGGCATTTGATCTGCAATTGCCCCTATCTAAGAGAATATGGATATGGAAGAGGTGTGCAGCAGCAGCAGCAACCTCAGCAGTTTCAGCAGCCACAGGCAGGTCGTGGCAGGGGAGCACCGCAGCAGCGAGGAAGAGGCCGGGTTATGGCTATCACCCGAGCCCAGGCGGAGGCATCAAATATGATAGAAGGTATTTTACCTCTTTATGATTATTCAGCAAGAGTCTTATTTGATTCGAGTGCCTCCCATTCTTTCATTTCCGAAGAATTTCTGGATTGTATAGCTCATCCTTTAGAAGAAAAGTCTTGTGAGTTAGTAGTGGAGGTTCCCTCGGGTGAGTTCCTGCTCACTTCGAGTTATATAGATGAAGCCCCTGTTATGATTGAAGGGAACCAGATGCCGGGTCGGTTATATGCCCTGTAGTTGTCAGATTATGATATTATTTTGGGTATGGATTGGGTGGAGACTTATGGAGCAATGTTAGATTGCAGAAAGAAAAGGATCAGGTTTTGTCATCCTAATGGTGCAGTATTTGAATATCAAGGTATGCCTTTTTATACCTCTAAGTTTCTAATTTCTGCAATTAAAGCTAGAAAGTTGATAAATGCTGGGTGTGTGGCTTACTTAGCCTCGGTAAGTTTGGTAGAAGCTAGTCAGTCAGTGGAAGCAGTTCCCGTGGTTAGGGAATTTGCTGATGTTTTTCCTGAAGATTTGCTTGGTTTAGCTCCACATAGAGAGGTGGACTTTACCATTGAGTTGCTGCCAGGAACCATGCCGATCTCTAAAGCCCCATATCGGATGGCACCAGCAGAACTTAAAGAATTGAAAAAGCAATTAGAAGAGCTGTTGCAGAAAGGGTTTATTAGACCGAGTCATTCCCCGTGGGGAGCGTCGATATTATTTGTGAAAAAGAAAGATGGAAGTTTTCGGATGTGTATTGATTATAAAAAGTTAAATGATGTGACCATTAAGAATAAATACCCGTTGCCGAGGATAGATGATCTGTTTGATCAATTACAATCAGTGAAAGTGTTTTCTAAAATTGATTTGAGGTCCGGGTACCATCAGTTGAGAATTAAAGAGGAGGATATAGATAAGACAGCTTTCAGAACCAGATATGGTCACTATGAGTTTGTGGTCATGCCATTTGGGTTAACTAATGCTCCTGCAGGTTTTATGGATCTGATGAATAGAATTTTTCATCCGTATTTAGACCAATTCATTGTGTTCTTTATTGATGATATTTTTATTTATTCAGCATCTGAAGAGGAGCATGCAGCTCATTTGAGGTTTACCCTGCAGTTGTTAAGGGATAACCAGTTGTTTGCCAAATTCAATAAGTGTGAATTTTGGTTGAAAGAAATTCAATTTCTGGGTCATGTTATCTCAGCTAAAGGAGTAGCAGTGGACCCAAGTAAAGTGGAAGCAGTGATGAGATGGGAAGTGCCTAAGACAATAATTGAGATTAGAAATTTTCTGGGATTAGCAGGTTATTATAGGCGCTTTATTCAAGACTTTTCTAAGATTGCGGCACCTAGGACTAAATTGACCAGAAAAGATGTGCCTTTTGTGTGGTCCGATGAATGTCAGAAAAGTTTTATGGAATTGAAGAAGAGGCTTACAACAGCACCATATTGACATTACCGGCAGGCAGTGGTGGTTTTGTGGTATATGCAGACGCTTCAAGGAGAGTGTTGGGTTCATATTCTGGAAACTAAGTGAATTCACATTCTAAATGATAAATGATAATCAAACAATGTTTTTAATGATGAATGAGTTGAATTGAGGTTTCATACATGTCAATTAACATGATACAATATTTGGTTATCTATGTCTTCATTATACCTAACTATACATGTTTTATCATGTAGGTACAAGTGCATATAACCAAGCCTTCACAAATCATGAGAAAATGATCACATGTAGATTATATACATGTACCTGTCGACAGACCCAAAGGCATATGTCGACAGATGCCACAGTTGTGATCAGACAGAAAAGTGCTAAGGTCAGAAAAAGAGCACATATCGACAGATGCTCAGAAACCTGTCGACAGATGTCACAGACAGAAATGCCAGAGTTCTGTGTTTTGGCAAAACTGACCTTGTCTGTCGACAGATGGATGTCGCCTATCGATAGATGCCACAGGCCAGAACAACCTGAAATCTGTCTATTGCAAATCTGTTGCAATCTGTCGACAGACACTCAACACCTGTCGACAGACACGGAGAAAATGCCCCAACGCGGAATATCGGAGCGCGAAGGCAGTTGCAAGAAAAGGTATAGAGCGTATACTAGACATCAAACCATTACACACTGAATAATACTAAAGCAAATCTTTCTCATTAATAATTTTCCAAATGTCTAGTTACAACCACTAATATCAGAGCCATTCTAAAGGGCCCAATTACATTGCAACAAAGGAAATAACTAACTACAACTCTAAGATAACATAATGACTCAAGGGTACTCCTGACTTCATTCTTGGTCATTCCCTTCCTCGTGAGTGTATGTGTCATCCTCGGTCTCACCTGAGAACACAACATCAAATAACGTAGGGTGAGCGATAACGCCCAGTAGGACTTAAATCTCAGGCTCAAGCAGGCCTTAAATAATTAATGCATTTAATGGCAGAGTGTCTAAAGATAGCAGGTACAAGAGAGTCAAAATATAGTAAGAGCTAGCACAACAGGTAACAAGATAGCACAATAGCACGAGTTCGAGTATAGTTTCCAAAAATAGCACAAGTAGCGAATATAGCACGAATAGCAGGATGGCCATAGCACAACTGGCACAAGTATAGTAATAGCACGACGAGTATAGCACCTGTTTGTCATTCTAGACATTGAGAGAGTATAGCACGTTTTGTGTTTTGATTGTCGTATAGATAGTTGAGATAGATAGCACTTGAGTGTAATGCCAAACACTCTGATCATTTAACTCCCATGGGCACTAGCACTTTCGGGCGCACATCCCAGGACCAGATCGGGCCCTTTATATATTGCCAGGCATTGGTTATATTGTTTATCTTTAGACAATCAGTCAATGGCCAGTATAGAGTACCAAGAAATAAATAGGAGCACAAGATGAATAGATGAGCTAGTAGAGTGAACGTGAATAGGTGAGCGAGTAGAGTATAGATGAGAGATAGTGGACATTGCACGTAATACGTCGAGTAATCAGGCGATAGTAACAGTTGCACAACACGCGCACTTGGTGTTGGCAGTCAGGTGGAACTCACGACCCTACCACTGGCCTTGTTATGCACAGGTCCAGAGGTCCGGCGTGATTTAAGACGAGAGTGAATCTCTAATAGCCGTTTGGATCATATAGATCCCTAAAGGGTATCATAGGTATTAGGGTACAACCGGCTCGTCGACCATGTGGGAATCCATGATCAGAGGAGACTTACGGAGGCCTTGTGCAAGAGTTCACTAGTCCGGCGAAAGGAATATCCGACGGAGAGTTCACCACAAGCCAAGAAAAGTGTGTATATAAAACAGGTGCTCGACGTTCTAGAGGAATTCTAGGACACTGGAACGTCGATATCGGTATTATAAACAATGCAAGAAACGAATACAAGTCCTTAAAATAGGGCAATTAATGTACTTTATTTCAATAATTTACCAGGCACATTATGAGATATTTTCTGCAATATTTCAGCCATAAATGGATGGTTCAAGTGTGTGCAAGTGCAAGAGAAATCATAGATAGAAATAAGTCGTGAACATGTATTTTAAATCATTCAATATAGCACCATTTTTAAGTAGGGTTTTTACTGGGGGTATAACTGTAAGAAGGCGACAAAAATATTTTCCATGGGTTTTTCACCAAATCTCTATGAAGGCGACATAGCCCAATGATGATTGCGACAGGGTAGGCAGATCGTGACATAGGTACTGTCACGACGGCCGGGTGAACGCGACAGGGTTTTGTACGGGTCGCGACAGGGCTTGCAAATCGGGTACTGAGAACGCGACGGCTCGCCTGTCGCCTTCTTGGTCGCGACAGGGAGGCTGTCGTAATCATGCCCCAGAAAACGACATATCGAGGTGTCGCCTTCTGGTTGTCTACGCCTGACTCTGACAGAAGTCAGACCAGACATTGGATTGCGGACCAGGGATTTCAATTTTTGATAGAGGGTTGTTCAGAAATCCATAACTAATTATATACGCGATGAAAAATCATGAAATCAGTTGCAAATTAAACTAGACATGTAAGAGTACTTCCAGTAAATCGGAATTTGAGAGAGAGCATGGTTTGAACATGGTTTGAGAACGAACAAGGATGAGTAACATAGAACATGACATAGAGAGCAAGACTGGTTTAATTCGAGCAACATGCTCAATGAAATTTAGGCTTTTTAGGGGCAAATGATCCCTAACAACATGAAGTATCTACAGTAAAACTTTCATAGCATGGGATCAAGTCTACATAGAGGTTTGAATTAAACATGACACCTCGGGGTTATCATGTTTGCAGTTCTTCAAAAATTAAGAACAAAAGATAGGATGGATGGAAAAATATGAAACTTGGGGGTTTTGTTCAAGAGGTAGGAAGAACCTACAAAAAAGTTTCATGGTTTATGCTTGTGAGAATGCCTACCTTGACTCGATTTCCTCTTCTAGGGCTAGAACTTGAAGAACGGGGTTGAGAACTTGAAAAGGTTCTTCTTCCCACAAAATCTCCTCCTCCTTGGCCTCTCCTCCTGGTCCAGGAATCCCTTGACATGAGCTTGGGTCGGCCAAGAGGGTTTAAGAGGTGTATTTATGTAAAAACAAGTTACTATTCCTACTACTACTCAAATTCCTCTTTAATTACGAAATTTCCTTACTCCCACCTTCCTTCCTTGCTTCCAATCTCTATTTAGACTTGGAAAAGATCCAAATTCGTGCTAACCCATATGGGGTAGGTTTAGGAATCCAATTCCAACTCTAACTTCCTATTTAGTGCATTAAATACCCCTTTTCTATTTAGGTAATAATTTAGTTACGAATTTAGGGTATTTTCCTATTATTCTCCTTTGTAAATAATATTTTTGACCCAATAAATTCTAGAAGATCCATTAAGCAAAGCCCATTACTCTTTTCCATTTAATGGGTTTTATTTAATGCTCTATTTAAATATCCATTTAGCTCGGTTTTAAATTCTTTATTTAAATTTTTATTTTTCGCAAAAATTCAGGTTGCTACAGATCACCTGTCGACAGATGCTCAGAAACCTGTCGACAGATGTCACAGACAGAAATGCCAGAGCTCTGTGTTTTGGCAAAACTGACCTTGTCTGTCGACAGATGGATGTCGCCTGTCGACAGATGCCACAGGCCAGAACAACCTGAAATCTGTCTATTGCAAATCTGTTGCAATCTGTCGACAGACACTCAACACCTGTCGACAGACACAGAGAATCTTCAAATACGGAAACCTTCCTTCATATCCAAGATTGTGTTTTCAAGTCCCACGACTCTCCATATGAAAACACAACTATATAAGCATCCTTTTGAAGAGAATCTCGTACAGAAGCAGCCACAACCAAAAACCCTAAAGCCAAGTCCAAGAGAAAAGAGTTGCTGCTGCTCTGCTTCAAGTCTGCAGTGCAGAGACCGAAAGATCTGTTGATCCTGCAGTACTGAAGATAGATCGTCGTGGATTCAACCTTCTCCATCAATCCAAAGCAGTCAAGTCGAAGTTTGAACTCCATCCAGACGTTCTCAGAAGAGTTCCACATCAGGATTTACTCCTATACTCTGAACTCTTCCTGTTTCACAATTCTTATCAATCGTGTGTGTGTTTGTGTGATTCAAGCGTCTCTTGTGCTTGAGATCACGTGTGTGTGTTGTTCTGATCGTGGGTGCACATCAGAAAACACGTGTGTGTGTGAGTTGTAGTCACCGAACTCGCTCATAAGCAGTTTATTCTATATGTGTGTGTGTGCCGTGGACGTAGGATACACTATTGTGTACTCCGAACCACGTAAATCTGCGTGTCTCGTGGTTTGATCGTTTCTACGATAGATTTTGATAGGCACGTTGCATATTCACACGCTAGATAGGTTTCTACTTCATCTACACATAGTTTAGATCTTGATACTGTCTTGTTAATCTGTGCTTTAAGAAAAAGAACGTGATAATAGTTTTTAAGAGACAGTAATCTATTCAACCCCCCTTCTAGATTACTATATTGGGAATTCCGCAACCCTTCAATTGGTATCAGAGCCGAGTTTCTCCGATTTATTGCTTTATCTATTTGATCTTACGATCAGGAGATTCACGGTCAAATGGAATCTACCAAGGGGTATATGGCCGAGGGACACTCAGTGACCAGGCCACCCTTCTTTGATGGCACTGACTATCCCTATTGGAAAAACCGCATGCAGGTGTTTCTACGAGCACAAAACTTTGAATTGTGGAAGATAGTCAGAACAGGACCATATGAATTGCCTCAAGACGAAGATACATGGACCAAGGACCAGATTGCCAAAGGGACACTCAACTGGAGCGCCCTCAACATGATGCAGTGCGCGGTCCACCCAAAGGAGTATTCAAGAGTCTCCACATGCACCTCAGCTAAGGAGATGTGGGACAAGCTCGAGTTGATATATGAAGGTACGTCTGAGGTGAGAGAATCCAAGGTAAGCATGCTAGTCTCAGAATATGAAATGTTTAAGATGAACCATGATGAGACAATTTCTGACATGTTTGCTAGATTCATGGTACTTATAAATGGATTGAAAGGTCTTAAAAAGGAATACTCAGAGAGTGATTTGGTGAGGAAGATACTTCGGTCTCTTCCATCCTCTTGGAACACCAAAGTCACTGTCATCGAGGATTCCAAGAATCTTTCAACAATGAAAGTGGATGAATTGATTGGATCTCTCATGACTTATGAACTAAATGTAAAAAGAAAAGAAACTGAAGAGAATCCAAGGAAGTCTATTGCCTTGAAGGCTTCCAACAAAGTATCTTCAGATTCCAAAAAGAGTGCCCAACAGGAAGGTTCTGAGTCTGAAACCTCCACTGATAGTGAGAATGACGAAATGGCCATGCTCACTAGACAGTTTAAGAAGTTCCTAAAATTCAAAAGAAGAGGTTCAGGAAACTCCAAACCTTTCCAAAAGGCACCAACAGGTTTGATTCGTCCAATAAAAAATCTGATGTTGTGTGCTATGAGTGCAAGAAGCAGGGACACATGAGAGGAGAGTGCCCCGAGCTCAAGAAGAAACTGAAAAAGGACAAGTTCATCTTCAAGAAAGCCAAAGCAATGCTGGCTACATGGAGTGATGAAGACGATGACAAAAAAAGTCAAGCTACCTCAGGAGATGACGAGATTCACTGTCTTATGGCAAGGAGTGATGACTCCTCTGAGGTAAACTCTTCCTTTGAATCATTTTCTACTACTGAATGGGAAGAAGCTTACACTGTCCTTTTTGAAAAATTCTGTCAATTCAAATCAGAAAATAAAGCACTCAAGAAGAGAGTTAATTCCCTTGTTCATGAAACCGATAATAATGATGAAATTGAATCTCTGAATAAGGTAATTGACATGATGAAAATAGATGAACAAACACACAGTGAAGAGATGGATAGCATGAAAATTAAGCTTCAAGAAGTTCAAAAAAGAAAGATGATCTAATGAACTCTCTTGAAACTCTAAACAGTG
Organism: Colocasia esculenta; assembly: GCA_014218235.1. Taxonomy (NCBI): domain Eukaryota; kingdom Viridiplantae; phylum Streptophyta; class Magnoliopsida; order Alismatales; family Araceae; genus Colocasia; species Colocasia esculenta. Next base: position 108,241,803 of record CM024762.1, read on the forward strand.
AGCATGCTAATCTAAAAGAGAAATTGGAAAAAGCTGAAAAGGAGTTAAAAGGCAAATCAAAGGATCTATCTAGTTTTGTTAAGAGCAAACAGAATCTAGATGCAATCTTAGGATCCAATGTGTTTGTTGCTAGACATGGGATTGGGTTTCAAAATCCTAAGCCAAAGGAAATCGGCAAAAATCTGTTGACTGATTTCATTGATCCTACCCCAAGTTCTAGCAATCAAAATCCCTCAAAGAAAAGGAAAATCAATCCAAGGGTAAAAACCAGGAACCTAAGGCTACCAAATTTGTTCCAACTAAGCTTAAGGAGTTTGCTACTAACCCCAAACAGGGATGTCCCAAGGAAAAACAGCAAGTCCCTAAAGCTAAGTTCACTAGGCAACAAAAGGGTAAGATGCCTATGCATGCTCCTAAGAATCCAAAGCCCACTGTCGTTCATAAGCCATCATCATGTAAACTCTGTAAAAAGATTGGGCACAATGAAAATCAATGCTGGAACAATCCAATAAAACAGAAAATCAAACAAATTTGGATTCCAAGCATTTACTGTTTGGCATGAATGATAAAACGGCACCCAAAGTAATTTGGGTACCAAAACCTCTTGTCTAATCCACATGTGCAGGAATGCCTAGCAGCTCACAATCAAAACAAATGGTACCTGGATAGTGGCTGCTCGAGGCATATGACGGGCGATAAAGAAAAATTCAGTTTGCTCGTGGAAAAAGACGGAGGTCACGTTGTCTTTGGAGGTAACAACAAAGGCCAGATCATCGGCTTAGGTAAGATTCATGTCAAATCTTTGATAAGGAAACAGGAAGTCTCAATTTTTTCTGGAAAAAGAATGAACAACATCTACATGGTTGATTTAGATGATCCAGAAAATAATGATTTATGTCTTGTAGCAAATAAACAGGATGAGCTTACATGTGGCATCGTAGGCTTGGTCATGCGAGTTACAATGTTTTGCACAAGATCATGAGGCTCAAACTAGTAAGTGGACTTCCTGAAATCCCATTCAATAAAAATGAAAATTTCTGTGATGCATGTGCACAGGGAAAACAGACCCGAAAAGCCTTCAAATCAAAAGCACCGGTAAGTACTTCCAAAGCTTATGAACTGTTGCACATGGACCTATTTGGACCTACTAGAACACTGAGTCTCAATGGCAAACGGTATGGTTTTGTCATTGTAGATGATTTTTCTAGGTTCACTTGGGTGAAATTTCTGGCTCATAAGAATGATGCAATTAATGTTTTTGAAGAATTCTTCAATAAAATTGAGCATGGAAATGTCCACAAGATATGCTCCATCCGCACTGATCACGGGGGAGAATTTGACAACAACTCCTTCACTGATTTCTGCAGGAACCAAGGAATAGAACACTTGTTCTCCTCCCCAAGAACTCCAGAACAAAACGGGGTTGTGGAGAGGAAGAATAGAACCTTGGTGGAGATGGCTCGTACGCTTCTGGTCGAAAATCAACTTGCAAGAACCTTTTGGGCAGAAGCGGTAAACACGTCATGCTACATTCTTAATCGAGCCATGGTAAGACCGGTATTCAAGAAAACTCCCTATGAGCTTCTGAAAGGTAAGAAACCATCCCTTGGATACTTCAGAGTTTTTGGTTCAAAGGTGTTCATACATAACAATGATAAAACTGATTTGGACAAATTTGAAGCCAAAAGCGACAAAGGTATTTTTCTTGGATACTCAGAACACTCTAGAGCTTATAGAGTGTTTAATCTTAAAACCAGAAAAGTGGAAGAAACTCCACATGTTGTATTTGATGAATCTCAAACCAAATCTAACAGTTCTAATCCTTACAGGTTTCAAGATGAAACTGAAGATACAACACATGAAGAACTGCAAAGCAAACCAAATACAATCTCTAAGTCAGTTCCAAAATAAACAGTGGCTATCTACGCAGGTACAATGATGAAGATGACGGACTTCTGTTCAGAAATGAAGATGAAGTACCTGCACAAGATCCACAACACGAGGATGAACCACAACATGAAAGTCCTCCAGCCACCCCTCCTCCAGAACAGTCTCCTCAAGTGCAAGATCAACCCGGTCCTTCAACAATCACAAATGTGAGGTACTCTAAAGCACATCCACTTGAGAATGTCATAGGTAACATAAATGATTCAGTTCAAACTAGGTCTCAAGTTAATCAAATAGTTGAACAGGATCATTTAGCCTTTGTCTCTCAAGTGGAGCCTAAAAATGTTGAAGAAGCCTTGAAAGAAAACTCATGGATTGATGCTATGCATGAGGAGCTAGGCCAATTTCAAAGAAATAATGTCTGGAGTTTAGTTCCTAGAACCCACGAAATTTCTGTAATTGGGACAAGATGGGTCTTTAGGAATAAACTAAATGAAGAGGGAAAGGTGGTGAGAAACAAGGCTAGACTGGTTGCAAAGGTTATAATCAGGAATTTGGTGTGGATTTTGAAGAATCTTTTGCACCTGTAGCTAGGCTAGAAGCAGTCAGAATCTTGTTAGCTTATGCATGTTCAAACAAGTTCAAACTATATCAAATGGATGTTAAAACTGCTTTCTTAAATGGCTACATTAAAGAGGAAGTTTATGTCTCTCAACCACCTGGCTTTGAACTTCATGACAAACCAAACCATGTATATAAATTGCACAAGGCTCTCTATGGTTTGAAACAGGCACCCCGAGCTTGGTACGACAGGCTAAGCCAATTTCTGGTAAGCAAAAACTACTCACGAGGTAAAGTAGACCAAACTCTCTTTACAAAGAAAGTTCGCACACACATCATTGTTGTTCAAGTGTATGTGGACGACATAATCTTTGGTTCTACTAACCCTTCACTGTGTGAAGAATTCTCACATCACATGCACAGTGAATTTGAGATGAGTTTGATGGGGGAGCTTCAATTTTTTCTTGGTCTGCAGGTCAAGCAAATGGAAGATGGCTTCTTCATAAACCAAGAAAAATATGTCAAAGAGCTTCTCAAGAGATTTCAGTTTGAAACTGCAAAACCTGCCTCGACACCGATGAGCACAAGCATTAAGCTAGAAAGTGATGAGAAAGGTAAACCGGTAGATGCTAAACACTTCCGAGGTATGATCGGCTCACTTCTCTATCTTACTGCAAGTAGACCTGACATACAATTCAGTGTTTGCCTCTGTGCTAGATATCAATCTAGTCCAAAGGAAAGCCACCTAATTGCAGTTAAGAGAATATTCGGTATCTCTCAGGTACACATGACATGGGTCTTTGGTATCCAGCAGGTAGTAGCTTTAACTTAATCTCATATTCTGATGCTGACTATGCTGGATGTAAAATTGACAGGAAGAGCACTAGTGGCTATTGCCAGATGCTTGGTGGTTGCATGGTTTCGTGGGCATCCAAGAAGCAACATTCGGTTGCACTCTCCACTGCAGAGGCAGAATATGTTGCTGCAGGGAGTTGTGCAACACAAGTGTTGTGGATAAAAAGTCAGTTGTGTGACTACGACATTGACCTTGGATGCACACCAATCCTATGTGACAACACTAGTGCAATCAATCTATCAAAAAATCCCATTCAACACTCTAGGACAAAACACATAGAAATCCGTCATCACTTCTTGAGAGATGAGGTAGCCAATAGAAATTTGGAAATTAGCTTCATACCAACAGAACAACAACTAGCTGATATCTTTACAAAACCATTGGCTGAGGATAGGTTCACATCCCTTAGAAGAGAATTAGGCTTATGTAAAATTCAGTGACACAAATCCCAAGTCCTTGATGAATGTTCCTTGTAAGCAACAACTATGGGGTATATCAAATGGTGATTTGTGGAAAAACAAGTTCGGCTTGTTTGGAAACTTTCATTATGCGTGAGAAAATATTCTCCGCCAAGTACCCGCAGTTGGAGCCCATTAAGGGACATCCATGTTGGATAAAGGGGTAAGTTTCATTTCATTAGCCAAATTACTCTGAAAAACAAACAAAAAAATCATAAATCGAAAAATACCAAAACAGTTTCAATTCCATGAATGGTCTGCTGAATACATGTGTGCATATCTTGCTTGAATTGATTGCATTGCTTAAATTTTGTGTCTTTTCATGAGCACACATCATGGGGGAGCTAGTTTAGATTAGAGGGGAGTTGTTGTGAAGGACATTACTTACGATTGATGTTCATATTCTCCTTCACAAATAATTATCATTTCACATTCCAATCTACCTCTAAACTGGCCTTCAACAAGGATCTGTCGACAGCCCTTTCTTCCCTTGTCGACAGATAGGCTTCCACAGACCACAGGTTCTGAACTCTGTGTGCATCTGTCGACAGTCGACCATGCATCTGTCGACAGATTGCACAGGTTTTGTCCTCCCCGCACAGCCTACAATCTGTCTGTGTGTAGCTGTCGACAGACACAACTTGGCTTGTCGACAGATAACACAGTAATCACCACCAGCAGAACATTCATTCATCTGTCTGTGTGTGACTGTCGACAAGCTCTTCTTAGCTGTCGACAGACACACTTCTACTTGGAATTTCAAGCCTATTCAATCAAAAACTCCTTGAGCTGGTTTCTCTAAAAATGTCTAAGGTGTCTATATGGTGTTAATTCATATATGACCACATCATGTGCATGAGATATTAAAGCAATTTTCAACAATCTTGTGATTTTTACATACTACTCATGTTGAGTCTAGGTTCTATCATTCTGGAAACATTTCACTATTTTCAAAAACTTAACACCTAACTCTTCTACATAATTTACAAGTAGGCAAACATGGTTCCCTTTTTTTTTGAAAGGTATTATGATCACTGAGTTTAATGTCTACAATTGATGGATAATCAATCACTACATTGATCTTCGGTTATTAAAACAATACTTGGAGAAAAGCTACCTATTTCTAAACAATTTCATTCCATTAGCTTAAAATGAATTAAATTTGGAAAAATGCAGAGCAATGATGAGTTTTTGCTAAGTAACCGGGAGTGGGCATCACAAATGTTTGCCCTCGCGTCAAAAGGTTAATTCATCAACTCTGTACAACGGTATGATGGACACTTTCACTGAGTAACTGGGGGTACGGGCACGTATAATGTCTACCCTCATGTTCACAAGTGAGAAGTCTTCTTAACTACCACTTTTTCCCATTGCATAAAGAATGGCAAATATAAAAAATAATGGAATAGTGTGAAGCCTCCACTGAGTGATAATTCCCATGGGTCATTGATGTTTTTGAATGTCTTGGCATTTAGATATTTCTCTCCTTGATCATTTGAACCTCAACTTTGAGGATTGTGTTGTCCTACACTCTAATTAATAAAGAGAAGAGTAAAAGTGTTTCTTTTTGATATCAGTGAGTGTTTTCTTCATGCTTCAACTTCAGACTAATTAAGTATTATGTTTGAACCATAAAGGATATTGAAGTGGCCTTCTTATCTCATGTAAATGATTGGTTTCTATTATGTATTCACCTTCTATTCACCTTAAGTCATCAGTCAAAAATCATTGCTCAAGAGTTTTTTTTTAAATTCCACATCAAACATCAACAAGCATACATTCTGCAGGGATCTGTCGACAGACGGCGACTGCCCTGTTTGGAAGTCCAACGGGCACACCGTTTGGGGCTGATTTGGTGGGCCATTGCCTTTTAAACTTCCCCCACTTCTTTAAATAGGCATCTCCGGCCCTTCCACCTCCAACACCACCCCAATCATACCCTCCTTCTCCCACATACATCCCTTTCCCCTTTCTGGACGGGAAACCCTACCTCCATCCCCCTTGGTTCATATCCTTGCTCTTCCCTCTGTCTCCTGCCCTTCTTCCCCTTCATACGTCCTTGCCTCATTTTTTCCATGGCCCCCAAGGTGAAGAAGTTGGTCTCACGTCGTCATCCCGCCTCCTCCTCGCCCGGCGAAGGATCCAGGGCTCACGATGAACGCCGGACCAAACACCGGGATGATCGTCTTCCAGAGTTGGTCGTACCTCCCCGTCTCTACCTCAAACAGGTTTACGGTACATTCACAAAGTTTGTTCCTCCACGTTATGTGGATTTCCATTCATTGGCCGATCTCTTCCCCAACCTCCAACCCCTATTCGATACCCAGGGTTGGACAGTCTTTCTCTACGCTATACGGCATACTCTCCCACTGCCGTAACTGAGTTCTTCAACAACCTAGCTTCCTCCGATCAGGCGTTCTACACCTCTGTGAAGGGCACTCCCTTTAAACTCACTGCTAACCTTTTTAGCACTGCCCTCCAGATTTCGAACACCGGGGTTATATTCTTGATCATCACCCCGACGCCTCTGTCTACTATCCCCTTCTTACTCTTCAACCCTATGATAACACCAAGAAGATTGCTAAGCTCAATGCCAACACTTTCCCTCCCCTCAACCGCATGATCCACCAAATCTTCACCACTTGCATTGCGCCGAAGCATGGCAGTCGTGAACTCGTCACCAATGTTCACAAATCATTGTTCACCTTCTTCCTTGATTGTGAACCCATCAATCTTCCTCTCCTGATGCTTCGCTTGATCATCCAGTGCTTCTACCAACCCAGGAGATCCATGCCCTTCTCTTGCCCAATTACTTCTCTTTTGAAGTTTATTGGCATTCCCATTCCAGACAGTGAGTGTGTCTCACTCAACTCCCGCAACAGTTTTGATATCACTGCCGCAACACGCATGGGATACAAGCTAGTGGATGGGGTGGTGACCCGGGAACTCAAGGGCAAGGCACCAGCTGCTGCCGAAGATGATGAAGACTCCATCGGGGATGATGATCAGGCTGCTGATGAAGAAGATGATGAAGACTCCCAGTCAGAGCCACTAGATGCTCCGGGAGATGCTGGTGTTGATGTAGCTGCTCAGCCCTCCATTCGGGATTTGATAGCACAGCTACAAGTGCAGATGACACATGGCTTCGAGAGGCTGAATGAAAGAATGGATACCTTGGACACACGCCTTGACAGACTTGCCACTGAGCGTCATGCCACCCATCAAGCTCCTGAAGATGATGCTGCATAGATAGATTTGATGTTTAGGAGTGGGTCATGTCATGTATTTTCATTTCAGTCTGAGTCATGTTGTTCCTTTCTTATGTTATTTCATGTATTTTCTCCTTCACTTCATGTTATTTCAGTCACACTTTTGTCATGTGAATGCTTCACTTTCCTATGAATGAAATCACATGTTCTGTGCAAATCTCAAAGTGTGATTGTTGTCTTTACTTTTGATGTTGTCAAAAGGGGGAGAAGAAACCTCAATTGCATGAGCATTAATTGAATAATTTTGTCATCATCAAAAAGGGGGAGAATGTTGGGTTCATATTCTGGAAACTAAGTGAATTCACATTCTAAATGATAAATGATAATCAAATAATGTTTTTAATGATGAATGAGTTGAATTGAGGTTTCATACATGTCAATTAACATGATACAATATTTGGTTATCTATGTCTTCATTATACCTAACTATACATGTTTTATCATGTAGGTACAAGTGCATATAACCAAGCCTTCACAAATCATGAGAAAATGATCACATGTACATTATATACATGTACCTGTCGACAGACCAAAGGCATATGTCGACAGATGCCACAGTTGTGATCAGACAGAAAAGTGCTAAGTTCAGAAAAAGAGCACCTGTCGACAGATGCTCAGAAACCTGTCGACAGATGTCACAGACAGAAATGCCAGAGTTCTGTGTTTTGGCAAAACTGACCTTGTCTGTCGACAGATGGATGTCGCCTGTCGACAGATGCCACAGGCCAGAACAACCTGAAATCTGTCTATTGCAAATCTGTTGCAATCTGTCGACAGACACTCAACACCTGTCGACAGACGCAAGAATCTTCAAATACGGAAACCTTCCTTCATATCCAAGATTGTGTTTTCAAGTCCCACGACTCTCCATATGAAAACACAACTATATAAGCATCCTTTTGAAGAGAATCTCGTACAGAAGCAGCCACAACCAAAAACCCTAAAGCCAAGTCCAAGAGAAAAGAGTTGTTGCTGCTCTGCTTCAAGTCTGCAGTGCAGAGACCGAAAGATCTGTTGATCCTGCAGTACTGAAGATAGATCGTCGTGGATTCAACCTTCTCCATCAATCCAAAGCAGTCAAGTCGAAGTTTGAACTCCATCCAGACGTTCTCAGAAGAGTTCCACATCAGGATTTACTCCTATACTCTGAACTCTTCCTGTTTCACAATTCTTATCAATCGTGTGTGTGTTTGTGTGATTCAAGCGTCTCTTGTGCTTGAGATCACGTGTGTGTGTTGTTCTGATCGTGGGTGCACATCAGAAAACACGTGTGTGTGTGAGTTGTAATCACCGAACTCGCTTATAAGCAGTTTATTCTGTGTGTGTGTGTGTGCCGTGGACGTAGGATACACTGTTGTGTACTCCGAACCACGTAAATCTGTGTGTCTCGTGGTTTGATCGTTTCTACGATAGATGTTTGATAGGCACGTTGCATACTCACACGCTAGATAGGTTTCTACTTCATCTACACATAGTTTAGATCTTGATACTGTCTTGTTAATCTGTGCTTTGAGAAAAAGAACGTGATAATAGTTTTTAATAGACAGTAATCTATTCAACCCCCCTTCTAGATTACTATATTGGGAATTCCGCAACCTTTCAGAGAGGACTTGGCGCAGTGCTTATGCAGCATGGTAAAGTGATAGCTTATGTGTCCAGGCAATTAAAACCAGCAGATGAGAATTACCCCACTCATGATTTGGAATTGGCGGCAGTTGTGTTTGCCTTGAAAATGTGGAAGCATTATCTGTATGGCGAAAGATTTGAGATCTTTACAGATCATAAAAGCTTGAAAGTATATCTTCTCGCTGAAAGATTTAAATCTTCGTCAGCGCAGATGGATTGAATATTTGAAAGATTATGATTTCAGTTTGGCTTACCATCCGGGTAAGGCCAATGTTGTAGCAGATGCCTTGAGCAGAAAGGCGTATATGAATCTGATGATGATTAAAGAGTGGAAGCTGTATGAAGAGATAGCGGAGAACTCCTTGTATGTGCCCAGTAGTCAACGACGGGCAGTACTAGCTGCTAGTGCTGTAGAGCCGTCTTTGTATTGGAAGATTGTTGAAGCTCAGAGAGCAGATGCAAGTTTAGCTGAAATTGTGAAAATGGAAGGAGTTACCATCGATGATAATTGTGTGGTCAGGCTCAGGGGCAGGTTGTTTATTCCAGCAGAAAGAGAAGTGAAGCAGCGAGTGTTGGAAGAGGCTCATAAATCCAGGTACACTATCCATCCAAGTAGTACTAAAATGTACCACGATTTGAGAAAGCATTTCTGGTGGCCTCATATGAAGAAAGAAATAGCGGAGTTTGTTGCAAGATGTGCTATCTGTCAGCAGATTAAAACAAAACATTAGAAGCCTGGAGGTCTATTGCAACTGTTGCCCATTCCACTGTGGAAATGGATGATATTGCTATGGACTTTGTGACAGGTTTACCAAGATCGAGTTCAGGGCATAATGGAATATGGATATTTGTTGATAGATTGACTAAGGTATGCAGATTAGTGGCAGTAAGTATGTCTTGGACAGTGGACAGATTAGCAAAGATTTATGTTGAAAGAATTGTTCCATTGCATGGTATTCCGAAAACTATTGTATCTGATAGAGATCCAAGATTTACTTATGGTTTTTGGAGAAGTCTGCAGAAAGTAATTGGTACTGATCTGAGATATAGCTCCGCTTATCATCCCTAGACAGATGGTCAAATAGAGAGAACTATTCAGACGATTGAAGATATGTTGTGAGCTTGTTGTTTATTTTGGAGAGGTATCTGGGAGCATCATTTGGGAATGGTTGAGTTTGCCTATAATAATAGTTATCATACTAGTCCTGGGATGGCACCGTATGAAGCTTTATATGTAAGGCCATGTAGAACCTCATTGAACTGGCATGAAGTGGGAGAAAGGCAATTAGTGGGTCCTGAATTGATTCAGCAAACCACAGAAGTGGTGAAGCTTATTAAGAAAAAATTGCAGGCAGCTCAAAGCAGGCAAAAGAGTTATGCAGATATCCGGAGGAGACCACTTCAGTTTGAAGTGGGAGATTTTGTTTTCTTGAGAGTTTCCCCTAGTAAAGGTATTATGAGATTTGGTAAGACCGGAAAGTTGAGCCCAAGGTATGTGGGACCTTTTCAAGTAATTGAAAGAATTGGGGAAACAGCTTATAGGCTAGATTTGCCAGTAGATTTTGAGGTTGTCCATGATATATTTCATGTTTCTATGTTAAGAAAGTGTATTGAAGATCTAGCTCAAATAATTAGTTATCAAGGTGGTGACCTGAGACCGGATATGACTATGCCAGAGTATCCGGTGCAGATCACAGATCGAAAGATAAAGAAGTTGAGAAATAAAGAAATTGAGCTAGTTAAAGTGCGATGGGAAAATAGGATGGGTGGTGAGGATACCTGAGAGTTAGCCGGTGAGATGGCTAAAGGGTATCCCTATCTTTTTGAGTAAAGTATGTTGTTTGTTTTTAGATGATAGTACTTGTAAAAATGTTTATATAGTGTGATGTTGAAGTTTATGTTATGTTATGAATTTCGAGGTCGAAATTTCTTTTTAGATGATAGTAATGTAACGTCGCGTGTTTTCGGATCCTTTTGGATCGTGTGTGATGTGGTTGTGGTGGCCATTGTGAGGTCAGTGTGGTGCAGGTTTGTGGAGTGTGCAGGTTTGGGACCTAAAACAGAATAGTACCGGCTTCTGTTGGTTGCAGGTTGACGGCCAGAGGTGGTCGTTTACTAGGTTAACGACCAGCTAAGGTGACGTTAAGCTATGAACTTAACGGCAGTCTTTGTGGACGTTTAAAGCTGGCAGTTCCCTATGCGACACTAGGGTTGACGCCAACCTGTGCAACCAGCAGGATATAGGGTCACCCGAGGGCAGGTTTTCCACATTGTTCTCTCTCTCCCTTGCCCTAATTTCACGCCCCAACATTCCCAAAGCTTCCATCAGTCATGGGAGATTGGTTGGGGGATTGTGGAACGTGAGGCGGTGACGAAACAGATGAGCAAACGTCGGAATGAGGTGTAATCTTCGTCGGAGCTCGCGGAGGGCTCGGCGTGAACCAGGGATCTTTAGGTGTTTTTAAGCGTGTTCAGAGGTAGGGATGATCCCATTAGAGTTTCTAAATCGTTAAAACATGCATAGGAAACATGTAAAAGCCTGTTAATCGAGTTTTTGGGTAAAGGTTCTTCATGCGGGTTTTAAGGGTGGTTTGATGGAATTTGATGGTTAATCATGTAGTTCTAATCTTAAAATGATGCATGCTTGACTTGGGAAAGAGTTTCCTTATGTTTCCCCATTGTTTTGATGGTTGTAAATCCTATAGAATCGGTTTAGGGTTTCTGCAGGAGCAGAGGCTGAAGATCTTGGCCTCAGCATCGATTGTCGCCAAGTTCATCAGCCGGGATACAGACGGCCATATCCCTTGCCGTCTACTTCCAATAAGCGGCAGTCGATGTTGCCGCTAACATGTGTATAAGTAGAAATGGTTGATTATGATATTTATCGATAATGAGTGGTGCGTTGGCACCTGTGGTGCACTAAGTACACATGGTTTCTGTGTTTAGCATATGGGGTACGCAGTTAGTTACTCACTTTCAAGGCTGCGTGTTGTTCACACGAGTCCAGTTGGGTTCACGTGTAGTGGACCGTTGTCATCTGAGGTTTACGTGATGTTTCACGGGGTTTGTGTGTGGCGTGCACGTGGTTTTGTGTACGTGGCAAGTAGTACGACGCCTACCGTGGTTACCTCTCCAGTTGGGTGCCCCAGGTTCTTTGTGAGCTAGGCTGTTAGCTCGGGGCTTTGTCCCGGTACTTGTGTTGTACCGTTGAGGTCTGTGTCGTCTGACCTGGACACCCTCACTCCTGTGTTTGAGTTGTACGTCCGGCTGAGGGAATGACGACAGTGGGACAGTGACACTTGTGTTTGTCTTTAGTCACTTGTAGCGCGCTCGTACTTGGGGGTACGGACACAGTACTCGACACTGGTCCCCAGCTAGTCTTTTCCAGTGCCTCACTCTAGCGAGCTCAGGCCAAGGTCTCTAGAGGTGCTAGGCATGGGCCTGCGACTGTGTGGTCCGCAGGTGGTGGTGTTTAGTTGGTCTCCACAGTTGCTTGACCTTTTCACGTGGAGCGGCAGCTGGACCTTTCGTCCGTGGCTACGAGACTGAGAGGTAGACCTGTGTTAGCTTGTCCAAGTCAGTTTTTGGTGTCGCAAACTAGTTCATGTGACTCGTGTTTGGCGGTCTCTACTTTTGCTCATACGCTTGTACTGGTTTTCCGTTTAATTATTACAGTTGTTTTTCGTAGTCGGCAGACGGTGAGTACTTTTACAGCTTTCATATTTTGCTTAGCTATTCTATAATTGTTGGTACTGTTTACTGCTTTTGTACCTGTGGTTTTGGTTTGCTCGGTGTTGGGGGAGTTCCCTACTGAGCCAGTGACTAGCGAGGCTCACCCCTACCCCCACAGGTGAGAGCGAGGAGGACGTTTCTCGACCGGCGTCCAGTTCAGAGCTGCACCGTAGCGGTGCAGGGTCGGTACCTCCAGCTGTGTAGTGGCAGCTCCAACAGTGTAGTATAGTTAGTTGTTTACTTTCTTCCGTTGTACCTCGGGGTATGCCCCAGGCTCTTGTACTTTCTTTCAGTTCTGTGGAAATATGGCTATGTAACTTGTGAAATATATATATGAAATGGTGTGTTCCTTTGTGTTTACACGGACTGTGGTTTGGTATCCCTTGCGAGGCTTCGGCCCGTTCGCGGGAGGCGGACTCGGATCAAGTACGTTATCGGTTTAACATGCTTGGTCGAGCTGTTCCGCTACACGTGCCACACATCGCACAAGCTGACAAAACTCCGAAAGAGGTGGCAATGAGAATGCATTGTAGGGGAAGGCTTGTTTAAAACGCGATGCCTGCCCCCGTCGCATTCTCAGCCAGAGAACCAGTGGGCTGTGTGGGTCCAAACTTTTGGCCCACAACACCCACACAACACACCAAAGCCCCAAACAAGACCTAATGGCCACACATTGGCCCAAACACCACACTAAATATACTAAAATTGAATCTGAACGATCACGACATTACAAAGATTGCCAAAGATATCTGAGTGATCAAATAATTGCGATTGAAAAAGCTATAGTTTGACCACAGATATCAAGAGAGCATATATATATATCTAGATGGAAGTGAAACCTTGTCATTGTTATAGCTTATTGAGGCAATGTCTCATGTTTCTAAGCAACTGAAAGTATATGTGCTTATGCATTGGACTTAGCAACAGTTTAAGTAGGAGGACATTATCTATATGGTGAATGTTTTGATGATATTCCAAACTACAGGAGTTCCCATTATTTATTTTCTCAAAGGAAATTGCACCTTAGACAAAGAAAACTTTCGGCCATGATCAAAAGAAAGAATCAAAGGCTGCTTAAAGACTTATAAAAGAGCTAAGACGATTAAAGAACATGAGACCTGAGATCTCAAGAGGGAGAACATGTAAGAAAGGTATATGAGGATTCATAGTCAAAGGAGAATTTAGGACCGGAAATCAATGAACTCTTTGGAATCTTGAGTAAGAGATCAACTTGCTTAGCCTTAAATTTACCCATGAATATAACAATTATTATGATATAAGTCATGTTATCAAAATCAAGAATCTAGATCCCCATAATAAATTGACAAGAAACCTATATAAGTATGGGATTGAATGATCCATCTACTCCATTGAAATAAGAATAAACAAGAAGAAGCAGTTTCGGAGCCGAAGAAGCAATTAAAAAAGTACTTGATCCTATCTCTTAAGAACAACAAGTGAGTTTGGAGGGAAAAACTCTTTTTCTCAATGGGGGAGGAACTATAACATCCCAAAATATAATACTAAATTAATAATATGATACTGAAAATTTGAGAGTGACAATTCTTACGTGGGACATGACCATTTACAAAAAACATAATTTAGAGACACTCTTACATTATTAACATAACCCCCAATATTCCCTTCAGTGTGCACACTTTGACGGAACGTCACAGAATTTTGATACTGGAATTGAGATCCGAAACCACCATAATTCTAAAAAAATGTCCTGATCCTAGATATGTGAACATGGAGAATTATTGGTGCATGAATATCAAGATTAATTCGATGATTTTTAGAGCAAGTTTCACTTGATAAATTTTATTCCAAAAAATTAAACTAAAATCACCATAAAATGTATCATTTTCCAATTAACTTGTGTTTGAAATTTCACTTTAATTAATTAGAGATCATTTAGACATAAAATTAAAGCCTCAAAGAAACTTAAACGAATTAAATTGCTTTTTTTCTAAACAATTAGGTAATTCCCTATTTGTATGATTGTTAATGCTTAAGAAAAGGGGGCTGCTGTCATGTTGGATTTTGGCTAAATCCTACCTAAATGAGAATCGTGGCCGATGGAGAAGATTAAGAAGGATGATGAAACCCCTCTCATGGCAACCATGCAGGAGCATGGCCACCCTCTAAATAGTCCCTCAAACCACCTTCTACCTTTTATAGTCACCCCGAACCACTTCTCCTCATTCTCTTCCTTTTCTTCCACTCCGTACCATGCCACCAGTTCCTCTTCCATTCCCACGCCACCACCATCCCACCAGTTCCTCTTCCATTCCCACGCCACCACCATCCCACCTTCATGAAAATAGAGAAAGAAAGAGAAAATAGAGAAAGAAGAAGGAAATGTTATTGTGACTCTGGTGCTGCCTAGGGTAGATTCCGCCCTACAATTCTTCATTGTTAGTTTGTTTTCATACTTCAACATGATTGAGTTAGATGAAAACGATTCCAGTTCTGCCGAAATTAGTCAACTGATTTCACTAGTTCGGTCGACCAATTGTTCATTTTCGGTCGATCAATTCTTCATTTCTGGTCGACTGATTCTTCATTTTTGGTCGGCCGATTCTTCATTTATGGTTGATCGATTCTTTCATTCCAGTTGACAGATTTGTTCGGTAAGGTCGACTGATTCCTTATTTTGGCCAATCAATTTCCTGATAGTAGATTGATTTTCTTCTGGACTACTATACGTCACACTAGGATTTCTGTAATATGATTGTCTATTAATTTTCTGATAATGGCAGAGAATCTGAAGTACCACATAGGATAATGTGCTATGTGTAGCAACTCTAATTTTTAAAATCTTAAATAAAACAATACTTTAATTAAATAAATGTGATAAATAGAATTAAATTAGAATAAAGGAGGATTAAATTGAAATAAAGGGAATTAAATCAAAGCCCATTAAGCTAAATTAAAAGATGGGTTATATTCATGGTCCAAACATAAAAGAATGGGCCTAATTGGGAGGAGCCCATCTTGGGATAGGAGATAATTAAGTTAAATTCGCAATAAAAATAGTAATAATTAGTAAAGGGTTAAGATAATTATTAATTAACACATATATATCCTAAAAAGGAGCCCTAGACTTACCCAAAGTCCTTACCCACGAAATTAAGCCTCTCCCCTATCCTATTAGGTAGATAAAGGAGAGAAATAGGGAGATAAATATAGAAATTCGGAGTTTTATGGAAAGGAGGAGTTTTTTAGAAGTTAGGACTCTTATAGCTACTCAATACACCTCTCAATTTGTCCCTACCAACCCACAGAACGTTGCTAGAGCTTTGGAGGACGAAGAGAAGGGCTGAGGATGAAGGAGCAAGGAGGATTACACCATCTTCTTCGTCATAAACCCTAGGTTTTCTTAACAACAAGAAAAAGTAGGCAATCTCTCAAGCACAAATCACATAACTTCGGCCATAGGTAGCTCATACATCTATCTTTGAGAGCCCCATGATTTCTCCAATTTTCGTTGTTCCATGAGAGAGAATTAAATGCTCAAATCTCTGTCATCATCATGTACCCGAACCTACATATTTACTTTCAATCCATAAATATACTCGATCCCATGCCTTGCAAATATTTTCATAAATACTGCATGATGTTAGGTTTCAAAGGACTCTATTTCCCCCAATTTGCATCATGCATCTTTTGCTAATTAAATCGAAAACCATGACTATACATGTTTTAGGTCATCAAAATGTAACCTAATTAAAATAGGCCCAATACTTGTCTATTTTAAAATTACTCATGTCAATTGATAGATCTACATGTCTACTTTCATTCAAAACTAGTTTCATGATTTTTGGATGTTCCTACGATTTTATATTGATTTTTGAACAGCCCTGTGTCATGCCATGGAGGGTTGGACCGAACCCTAAAAAGGGCTAAACCCCTTTTCTGGGCTCGGGCCACCTTCTGAAATCGTGATGGCCCAACCCGTCGTGATCTCAGAAGGGTCGCGACAGGCCTGACCGTCGTTGCTTCTTGAACGCGATGGTCTGACCCATCGCGATTCCCACCCGACCGGCCCGATTCAACTGTCACGACCGGCCGCTATGTCGCGACCCTGCAATGCGACAGGTACCCCCGTCGCGATTTCAGCAGGGTGGCCAGAAACCCTAATTACTCATATACCCCTGTTCATTATGCCATATAATCCCTATTTAACCCTAATTAAACACTGTTATGAACAGTAACTATCTGTTAAATAATATTGGGTATTATTCTCATGATTTTATTAAATTTAAAAGCTATGTGCACAACTATTCATGCTCTCATGATTTAATTATACTTGCACACACTTAACATAAATGTTTGCCATGAAACCTTATTAAATTACTCAATAATGTATATGGTAATTAAGTATAATTATTCAGTTAATTTCCTAATTAGTTAAATAACACTTGTCTTCATTTTATTCGCGTGCCTTGTACACCGCTATCACGTCCCTCTGCCTTCGAGCACTCGAGGCAAGACGGACAACGTTTTGTTACACGCTTTTCTTGGCATGGACCACCTCTCCATTGGGAATACTCCTCACTGGACCAGGGACTCCTTGTTAAGGCCTCCGTAAGTCTCCATGGCTTTGGCAGACGTCCATTGCCGACAAGCTGGTTGTACCCTTAAAACCCGTTACCCTCTTAGGGATCGGCATTATCCAAACGGCCTTAGTGTGTTTCCTTCTTACCTTGGGTTCACGCCGGACCATCTAGCCTGTGTCCATAGCATGGCTAATGGGCGGTTGTGACTTCTACCGGACTGCCAGCACTCGACCTAGTGCTGCGCAACTGTTATTATCGTCTGTTTATCGTTGTTTTATGATTTCGTCCCTATTCTCATCTACTATCTCTATACTCTCATGTGTTCACTTTCTCTCTACACTCTCATCTATTCTTGGTTCTCTATTTGGCCATCCATATGATTGTCTATGATAAAGAACATAACTTATGTCGTGCAATGGGGCCCGATCTGGTCCTGGGAGGAGCGCCCGAAAAGTGCTATTTGCCCATAGGAGTTAAAATGAACAGGATGTTGGCATACATCCAGTGCCATTATACTATCAAGATTTAATCTATGACAATCAATCAGTGCAATCAATACAAGTGCTATCTATACAAGTGCTATCGTTACTAGCTAGTGCAACGTTTGTGCAACTTTACGTGCTATATCGTTACATGGCCAAATCCATTTACCATACTTATTGTGCTATTTTCCATGTGCAAATGCTATTATTCTCTTGTTATCGTTACTTTGCTCTATGTGACTCTACTCTTTAGTTATCCTGCCTTTATAAGACATTAACCATTTAAAGCATGCTTGTTCATAAGAGATATTAAGTCCTACTAGGCGTTTATTGTTCATCCCGCGCTATTATTTCATGTGTTTCTGGTGAGTCTGATGGGGATTACCACACTCACGAGAAAGGGAATGAGGATGATGCTCAAGAGTGACCAGTCTCGACAACCCGTGCTTATTAGTTGTTTAGTTAGTCGTCAGTTAGTCAGTTTGTAATAGTTTGAGTTTGAATAAAGTACTCTGGGCCCTAGTTTTGGCTCTGATTAGTGGATGTAATAGTTAGATGATGAAATATTAATGAAGTTGGATTTCATTTGGTTTTATTCCAATTGTGCAATGGTTGGATGTTTATTTATTGCTCTATACTATTTAATAATTGTAATTCCTCTCCGATATTCTGCGTCGGGGCGTTACACTACGTCATGGGAGCCACTTTTTGAGGCCCAAAGGGCACAAAGTGCAACATGATGGAGGTCACCTCTTGAGCTTGTAAAGGTCACTTTTAGAGTTCTAACAACCTAGCAACTACAATTGGAAACTTGACTTGATAATCTTCACTCGATATTCCAGTTCACAATTCAACTTGATGTATCGATTTTTCAACTCGTCACTTTAACTTAGTTTGTCAACTTATAAGTCTAGTATGGTTTTCTGGACTTGCAACTACAAATTGGCATTCTAACTCAGTGGTTTGATTTGTAATCTTGACTTGGTATTTTTCGACACCAGCTTGATACTTGACTTGATTTGACTTCAAAATATTTGACTTTAAATCGACTTCAGCAAGTTTGACTCAACTTCTCTTAGTTCTATTCTGATTAGACTGCTACAAGTTCAATTACGATTCAACCTTTGCACGTTCAATTTCAATTTAGCTTCTATGTGTTTGATTTTAATCCAACTTCAGTAAATTTGGTTTCGATTCATCTACAGTAAGTTTGACTTCTATATGACTGTAGAAAAGTTCAGTTTCAAATTGACTTCAGTTAGCTGGACTGGGAATGAATTCCAATAAGCTCAACAACAATTGTACATCAGCAAGCTCGACTTCAAATCGACTTTTGAAAGTTCGACCTCGACTTCGAATTACACTTTGATTTGGTTCAATACTGAATTGAACTCTAGATAAACTATGTTTTCACTTTAATTCAGCATTGTCTGTAACTTCTGAATGTGAACTTCAATTTTATTCGAAAAACTCAACTTTTAACCTAGACCTTCGGTTTTAACTAAGAATGTGACTTGAATCTTGGAGCTTAACTTTCAATCCATAATTTCAACTCTTGACAGAAGACTTCGATTCTCGATCTAGAACTTTGTTTCCTATCCTAAACCTCCGGAATGTTGATTCTTGACTACAAGTCTGACTTTTGGTTTAACACTATGACTTTCAATCTGGATACTACAACTCCAACTTTAACCAGGAATTTTTTATTGTCCAACTTTTGACATGAAATTTCAATTTCTAGCTTAAAACTTGAAGATTTTTACTACAATTTGGAACTCTGATCATATCCTTACAGGCTAACATCATGTACAATTGTCTGGTCTTTAGAACTCCTCATTGCTGCACAAATAAATGACTGAAGCTTTGGCTGTATGAGATGTCAATGACTATCTTGGTTTTCGGACTCTCTTGGACTAATGCCTATGCAAATGGGGCACAATCTAGTTCTGGGAGAAGCACCCGAATTCGTTTACTGGCTGTACAGAACGATTATGGGTCTACTGAGTGTTTTGACATGATACCACTTATATGCTTGATTAGTGGGCTTTTCCATTACATGTTTATGGTTACTTGTTACATGAAATCTTGTTATGGTAAATGCTTCCCATGCACAGTTAGTATATGCCTGATACTTGATTTCATTATTTAGTTCTTCTACATATTAGATCATATTTTCCACTATTAATTGTATTCTATTTGCTATTTCTTGGTGCAACAAATTCTTTTTGGATCATGCGTACTTCCATAATTTATTGACAATGGAGGTAAATTCTACTAGGTACAATTTCTCATACTATTCCTTTTCCCTAGGTGATCAATCGTTTCAAAAGACAGGACTATAGGGAATCATGTAAGAGCATCTAATGGGCAACAAAATAAGGTTTAAAAACAAAGACACATTCCCCACAAAAACTTATTGGAGCAGGATGATGTCCGGGTGCATGACTCTCATGGAAACACTTCAAGTATGAGACATTCTTACCTAGGGGAGCTCATATATTCCCTGAAGTGCAGAACTGGTCCCACAGATGAAAGAGCTCACACAACCTCCCTCTAGCGGTATCCACATGGTGGCGATTGGCGACGACGACTACACCTCACGTCGGTGTCTCCTCTCCCCATGTACCTCCAAGGTGCAATAGTGAAAACTGCAATAAGCAGCAGCAGCCGTAGCAAGAAGTAGCAACAACAACTGCAACAAGAAGCAGCAGCAGCAAACAACTACGAGATCGTCTCTCTCTCTCTCTCTCTTCTATTTATCTTCTTTGTTGGGAAGAAAATGGGAGTGAGAGAGAGAGAGCAGAATGGGAAAGAGGAAGAGAGAGTGAGTGGGTTGTGAAGAGCTCAACCTATAGCTCTTCACAACCCCTCTCATTCATATAGAGGGAAAGCCACCAACCCCCATACGGCTTGCACATCGTGTGACCAGGCGGCGTATGGTCGGGAGTACGACCAGCCATACCTGTCTTGATGGTAAGATAGGATGTCACCAATCAGTGTTTCCGACATATGTCACTGTCGCCAAGACTCTCTTGGAAACAATTGATCTTATCTCCAGGATTCATGGTGTAGCGACCTTGAATACTTATGCCCAATAAGGCTCCATATCCAAGTCCGCCTCCCAAGATCGGACTAAAGTCTTGCAAGAGATAGCTCATACAAGTGTCCAGTAAGAATATAAAAGACAACCACAAGAGCATAACATACAAGAAAGTACATGTATTTAAACTCATTTTCTACCATTTACATTGTCCCAATACATTAGTACGTGTCCAAAAGAAGTGTACAACTACCAGGGTCATACCATAATGGAGCAAAGCTCACACAACTACAAGAACAACTCAACTACTGGTGATACAAGTCTGTCACAACGCTGTCGCATGCCCAACACATGACTAACATCTGCAAGGAACTGTAAGGGAGTAAGCCTCAACAAGTCACAGGCTCAGCAGGGACCTCCCAAAAACAACAATAAACCAATAACTGAAAGAAGGAACCGAGTCCTCAACCCCTATGGGTTTCACTGGCAACACTAACATTAGCACTACAGAAGTAAAATGTGCTAGCAACTAACATAAATAAATTGTATTAAACATAAAAATACAAGCTACCACAAGTCGCAGAAAATAAAGGAACAACAGGATTAGTGTAGATGAACCAGTCCACCATAGCCACCAAAACCATTACACCACGGGTGGAAATGAGACTGACAATAGCGAGTCAGTCCCCCACAATAAACCACGAGTAAACCATAAGTCATACAGGTCGACACCCAACGGAGGGTAACGAGACTAATCACAAGGAACTAATCCACCACACAACCCATGATGACCAAACACATCAGAGAACTACCCATAAAGGGTAAATACACCACAAGTGGAAGGTCACACAACACAACCTCTATGGAGCACAGCTCCACCACACAATATGAAACACTGGCACACAACATGCCACAGCAACCGACAACCCACGAAGGGTACAAGTATCAGAAACCACAAGGTACCGACACCAACCACAACCACACAACGGTGCCGCCAACACAGCACACACAACGAGTAGGAACCACAACCATAGAGTCACTACTCACAACCACAACCACCACAAAGCTCGAGTCGGAAGGAACGCCGCCACCACATGGGTACAAACTACTGGTTCATGACGTCAGTATCCAATCCGGACAACACTACACAAGAATTACCTCTCAGTCTCGCAATCAAGGATGAAAGGTCCAACTACGGCTCCACAACCACACCGCAAAGGCCAACAAACTGTGGAGACCAACCAACACCACACTTGCAAGCCACACCGTTGTAGACCCATGTATGGCTGTAAGACCCTCGAATTTCCGTCGTTTTTTTTCGTATTTATGTGTGTATATTGTGTTGAGTATGTATGTATGTATTTACGTGGATATTAAAATAGTAAATACGTGTACATGTGTTTATATTAAACGTAAATAATGTATGTATTGCATGATGATAGTGTGAATATAATACCATGTACATATTGCATGTATAGAAGCTTGGTATGCATGGTTTTCTGCATAAATTAGGGTTCTGGCCGAAGGCCCTATTGGCGTCAATCCCCAGGCCGTTGAGGTGGTGTTAGCGTCCAGCCCTGGATGCCAACCCTAATTCCGGCGTCCAGCGATCTGGACGCCAACTTCTCTGGCCTGCATGCACAGCAGAGCTGCTATCTTCTGAAACAAGGCATGGCAACCATGGGGGGATGTTCCCCAACGGCTCTAAGCCTGTCTAATCGGCATGGTGAGTGGGTGAGGGCCTCTCCTACATGCTGAACCCGAAATGGCCTCTCCCCACTTCTCATTTCACCCTTGCAAGAGGAGAGAAGAGGAGAGAAAAACCCTAGAGTTTTCTGTGAGAAAAACCCCTTTTTGAACCCCCAAATCCGACCCCTTGGAGGTTCATTTGAAGATCTTCTGCATCAAGGAGGATGCTGGAGCATAGGGGAAGGCCTCCCCATCATCCCCTCAGCGAGGAGATCAACCAGGAACCCGGAGGAAGGCGATCTAGAGGAAGGTTCTGCAACTTCTTGGGACTGCCCAAGGAGGTCTTCACCAAGCCTCCAAATCCCTTAGAAGAAATTTTGAAAGGCAAGTGACCTATCTATGGTGTCCCCGTATGAGTCTAGGAGGTTTTTAACATTTTTATGGAATTTATCTCGAGTCCTAGACCCTCCATTTCACCCAAGATTTAGAGCTCGGGTCTGTGTTTCTGCACAGACCTGAGTAAACGGCAAGGTCCCTGGACGCCCAGTTCTTCCTTGGCGTCCATCGACCATGCCGCTGACTATGAGTCAGCGGCCAGAGACCGCCGTCTAGTTCGCCAGGACAGGACAGTGAGCTGTTCTGTCCCTCTTATACGTTAATTTCGTTATGATTTCCGTGATGAGGATATATGGTATTCATATAAGCTATGTATATTGTGCATTGTGGTTGTGAATGAATGTGGTGTGATGGTGAATGTGGAAAAAAAATGGTGCCCTTAATCTTGTGAGCATGACTTGTAGATAATTTTGCAAACCCATGTTCCATGACTACAGTGAGTCGAATGCCTTGATTTCGGTCTAATCATGAAGATTGTGGGTCAGCATGTGTGTTTGCAAATTTAGGAAACTTATCCATGATTGTGCAATTTGTTAATAGTTTCGGTTCGATAGAATAGAAGTATGTAAAATGATTCGTAGTGTTAAATCCATAGATGTATGAATTAGGGAAATGTTGTACTCTAATTTCATGCATATGTTGGTAGCTTATGGCTAAACAGCAAGTGGTAAATTGCATGATGTGTAAATTCCATGTAAACGTAAATTGTGAATAATGTGCTAATTAGGTGTTTGATTTTCTGTAAATCCTATTTAGCTCAGAAAAATTTGAAAAATTGAGGGTATGATTTTGAACCCGAAAACAGCATGTGGTTAAAATTTCAGGTTAATTGAACAGTAAATAAAAAGTTATGTGTTTTCATGTGAATTATGAATAATTCGTACATATGATCGAAACGTGATTAGATTTTGTCTAAACTCAGCATGATTGGTGTGTTTACTATGTGATGAATCTTGAAAACTCTGTAGTACCATGTTAGGAAAATAGAGGTGTTCATGTGAGTAAGAAAGTGTGAATGAAATGAAGAGTGTCAAGTGTAAAACCATGTGTAAAATGGTAAATGTGTAAAAGTGTAAACTGTGCCAATGTGATACTGCTTCCGAGAAGGCAGTGGAGCCGTATCAGGGAAAAGTCCCCCTGAGAAAGTTCATTGTGTTAAGTGACCCTAAGGGCATTAGGGGGAAATCCTGGAGGTGGACAAGTACCACTGGTTAGGGTGGAGACTTGTTCTCCCGGTCTGCGCAGTCCAAGAGTCGCCATTGTATTGCCTAGATGGCGTCTATGTGATGTGATGTGTTTGTGTCCTTCTTTGGTGGTTTGGACTATGTGTCACGGCACTAAAATATGTGTAAAGTGTAATGTGTAAAGTGTATGTGACCATGTGTAAATGTGTAAGTGATATGTGAATGTGTATGTGTAAAGTGTAAACATGTGAAAAGAGGAACCTAGTGTAAAGAAAAATGTGAAATCTTAGATATGTAAATGTGTTATAGAAACCATGTGAAACTAAATCTGAAACCAAGTGAATTCAGAAAATGCATGTCATTATTCTCATGTTTATGTGTGCAAAAGTGTTTAGAATCCATGTTAGGGACAACAAATGAGTATGTGAGCAAAATGGCATGATGGATTGTTCATGTGTTATGTTTAAGCAACGTTATAGCTTTCATGTGTAGGGTTATAGTTATTGGACCATGTGAGATCAGCAACCTAAAGCATGATAAAAAGTTATGTATGTACTTAAGAACACGTGGAATCCATGCTAATTATGTTCCCCGTTCATGTATGTAAATTGTTCATGTCAATAGCTCTCACGTTTTGATTAAAGTCCCATGAGTGAATTGAATAGAGACCATGTGATAGGTGAATGTTATTTTGAAATCTGAAAGCATGCGTCATGTATAAAATTGTAGAACCTTCATGATAGGTTGAAAACTTAAATGGACTAGCATGCTATGTGTTGTAAAGTGTAATGTGCGTGTAGCAACCACTAGGACTTGTACGTGTATATCATGCATAGTGTTACTTGCTGAGTCCCTGGACTCACTCCTTGCTTCGGCGTACAGGTATAGTTGGTGACACAGTACCCTCGGAGGAGGCAGTGGAGACGGACTCCGAGCGTAGAGACTAGCCAGTTTTTGAGATCTTGTGATTGTGTACTTCTTAGTATGTACTTGGACATTGTATTAGAACTATCATTAAAAGAATGTAATATGTGGACATTTATATTCTATTTCAGCAAATTAAATCATGTGAATTTTAGTTCCTTTTTGCAAATTGTAAACTGCATGTATGTTTAATGTGGATGATGAATGAATGGAGATAGTTCTCTTTTACTTCCGCTACTCTGTTATTTATATTCGCGTGTATCTCAGCTGTTTGTATCGTTGGGTAAATGTCCCACTGTGGCTGGCAGCACTCGCTATACCGACGTGGGTTGGTATAACCGTACTGGTATAATGAGGGCCGTCACAATGGCACCTTTAGGGACTCTAGCCCAAGCTCCCTAAAGTGAGGCACTGGAAAATAGAACTAGCTAGGGCCTAGTACAGCTACTGGCGTTCGTACCCCCAACCACAAGCGCACCACAAGTGACCGAGTACACCCACAACAAACAAGTCGCTGCCCCACTATCGTCTTTCCCTCAGTCGGACAAACAACTCAAACACAGGAGTGAGGGTGTGTAGGAAGACGACACAGACCTCTACGATACACATAGTACTGGGATAAACCCCGAGCACAACAAACCACATTGTGCCTGGCTCACACAGAACCTAGCATACCCAACCAGAGATGCATTCCGGAATAGGCGCCAGACCACCACACTCGGCTTACGCACAATCGTGTTGAATACTTGACGTATGCATAAAACCTTTATTCATAAACCACAATATCATATATACTAAGCTTGTTTATCATTGGTCATCACATGACCTCCATAGCAACCCCACATCAGTATACACACAAACCACATTAACTTAACATAGTATCCTAACTGCCATGATTAACATAATTAACATGATTAACACAAATAACATAATCAGCATAACTCACTAATTAACCATGCACCAAGCTATTAAACCTATAACATGCCTTACTAACATTAATCAACTTAAATACTTTAACAACACACCAGAACTCCAGGGCTAGGTAAACACATGACCCTTACTGCCCAACCACCACAGCACAACACAAACCTCGAAAGTGAAACGCGACGGACACAGACATCGCCTACACAAATTGCGTCGACTCATCTGTATGCGATTCCAAGCAGAACATGACAAGGACCAGTGCTCGGAGATAATCACGATGGCCCGATATGTCGCCTCAACACCAAGCAACCCAGTCGAACCCAAAACCACGACAGTTCAACCCGACGCCACACGACCAGTCAGAACGTAAACGCGACGGACCCAATGGTCATGTTTATGCCAATCAATGCAAACCACTAATCGGAAGTGAACCGCGATGGACCAACCCATCACGCTCACAAAGAAACATGATGGGTCAAGCGGTCGCCTTTTCAGGCAAAACCGCTAGGCCCTCCTCTTCTCCAGAAATCCATTTCAAAACCACTTCTACACTAAACAATGAACCTTTAAACATGAATAACCAACCACCTACAATAACATAACATGGTTCCAAAGATTTAAACCATTTAAATCAAACTAACTACAAAGGAAGTCTCCCTACCAACTTGAAGAGTTCAATAAACTTAAAGAACACCACATCGCCAGCCTGCCCTCGCTCCGAACACCCTCCTCTCGTGGACCCCACGTTAGAACAGCCACCAGGAAGCCAGAAGCCAGCAAAAATGCCACAGGAGCTCCGCAATAGCTCCCCTCCCACCGAAAAGCGCCAATTCTACTTTGTCTGGCTGTAATAGAACATTAAATGCAACAGTTAAAATCACGATGGAGGCAGACTTGTTGTTTAAGACTCCTTAAATGTGATAGAACTAACCATTGCCAATCACGTCATGCCACGGAAAGGTGGCTTGTGAATCGCGATGGGGGTAGCCATCGCGTTTAAAACGCGACGACCTACTCTGTCGCCTTCTTCCCCAGAAAATCTGCAAGCCATATGGGCTAAAACCTAAGGCCCACAACACCCACAAAACACATGGGAACCACAATCGAGTCTCAATGGCCACACATTGGTCAAGAGCATCATACCAGAACCATTAAACACGAATCCGAGTGACCACGACGTCACATTACTACCACCTAAAAAGAAATGTTTCCCTCGACATTCAAAAAGAAACCACAATACCTCAGACTACCACCTAAAAAAAAATTAAAGCCATACATAGAACAAGAAGGATACACTTCATGGCTTCATACTGCTCTTTCAAACTTTCTGCTTGCCTTGCCTTTAATCACTCATTATTGTTCTCTTTCTGTTTCACTATCTTTCATAATCTAAGCAATACGCTTTATCTCCTTGGACTCAACCTACTTCCACTTTTTCCTGGCTGTGTTTGCAACATTCTTTTCTATGCCGTTTTACTTACTGAAAATCTGTTATCATAACCACTGCCTCTGATTATTCTATCATATTGATTATCTGTTAATATACTATCTTTCAGTGCCGAATTCTAGTTAACTGTAACTCCGCCTCAGTGTTACATTCCACTGACATGTTTGACTTCCTTTAACTAACCCACTCATCTAAGATATCTATTCCATTCTGTAATAATTCTCTGCCTCGAACTGTTTCTATATTTAACACATTGCCAATAACTAACAAATCAATTCAAAATCATATTTTCTTTACACCTTCTAAAATCAAATTCTTTTTAATCAACAAAATCTTTAATACAATTTCTGAGCTTTAATCCCTAAACCAGACTAAATCTCTAATCCCTGGATACAAGTTTTTTATCTGTATTTCTTCCTTTTCATTCTTTCTACTATATGTTTCAGAATACTTACCAAACCAACATTTACCATAATATTGCCATTCTGCACTTTTTTTTTATTACTACACTAAATTTTCTAGAAGTTACCATACACATTCCACTATGAACTTTAGTAACTCATCCTATATCCAATTTTTTGTAATTCTTTGAACTATGCATGACAAATATGGGAACCTTCTGACTCTGCTTTCTTAATTGATTTTCATTTGATTCCTACTGATTCTCATATTGGTTGAAATCTACTTTCACTTACATAAACCACTTGTACCTTATCCCTGCTCAATTCCTTTAAGTCACAAATGTAATATTCCTTTATCTTGCAAATTTCTATCTGTAACCAATTACCATGACTGTCCCTTTCATATTACCTGACATTATATTGATCATCCTTTAACCTCTTTTTAAACATCTTACTAACTAACTGCAAATGCACTGTTTAACCATTGTCATAATCAACTAATTAAATGAACCTTTAGCTATTCCTTTGCTATATACAAATTTCTGACTGAGATATTGAAAATTCCACAATTCTTGATATTAGTTTCTTAAAATATTCTGCTCTTCCTTTCTTCACACCATTTGCACTATTCACTTAAACTTTATTTCACTGACATAAACGATCTCTTTAAATATCATATATTTCCTTTACCTTTAAGATACCTTACTGCCACATCTCTATTTTTATTCACTGAAACCATTACTGCCATACACTATTACTGATACTGACAAGCCTACATTCATCATTCTTTCTCTTTCCTGAACCAGTTTTTCTCTTTCCATACTACTCTCTTTACTGACAATCTTAATTCCAAATTCTCAAAAGTCGAAACACCTTTCTTAACCTCTGATCTGATCTTGCTGACTCATTATATCTTACTCCAAATAACACTGACCTCACTAACCTTTCTAACCTCATACCATTACTTTGCCTCAACTGCCACAACACACTTGAATATTATAACAAACACTGCAAACCACACAAAACCTCACTATAACACTGCAACATACAACAAACACTACTACTAGAAACAACAATCTGCTATTCAAAACTGCCATCTGCTTACCCTCTACTAGTTCTTAACTAGTCTCAAAAATTTGCTTCAGTTCAATAACTTACTTATTCATTCTTTCTTTAATCAACAATTTTCATATCTGTTTCTTTCCACAACCGTGAACAAATCCTTCTATTACTGACAAACATCTCTGATCACAAAACACACTTAATCTTACCGCCACAAGTCATTGCTCCCCTGTTTACTAATACCTCATCTGAAGCTGATATAAATCACCTAATCATCTGGAATCTTCCACACCATTAATCACATTATCAACTGAACCACTTCTCATTACTTACTAACACAAATCTCAAATATCAAGTCCTTTACATCTCGTAATCTTTAACATTACGCTGCTTCACACTACAACACTATTTTCATTGCAATTTCCCTCACACTATTACATTCACAACAAATTCCTTCTACACATATACACAACCATTACCATATACCTGCCTCTGCTGATCCTCTATTTTATTAAAATACCTTCGCTGCACTAACTCATATTCTTCTTAGAAAATAGCTATACCACTACTGAATAACACAACTGAACTTACCAATTCTTTCTCAATTTCCACTGCTTACCAAATCAATTCACAATAGCTCACATCTATACTTACTTTCATTGATCCCTATACCAAATTGCCTGACATTACTACCTCTTTTAGCACCCTTATTCTCAAACTCACTGTTACCCTTTACTCTTCTGATCAACTGTACATCTTTTGAAAATCAATTCTTTTCATACCATGTTCTCTATATCATAAAACACTAGTCATTTTGCTTTCTGACTTAATATTCAACATTTATCAATACCAACAACAATACCTAAAAAATCTTTACTATAATTTCTTCAATCACTCTAACTGAGAATCTTCAAACAATTACACCTTTTTGCAACTAATTGACATACTGATATACCCATATAAAATGTGCCACTATTAACCATATAAACTGTTCCATTACTAATCACACCAATTCTCAGCAAATCATTATCAACTGCCAACCTCACAAACATGTTCACACAATTTACACACCAAAAACATGTTTGAAAACCACCTAAAACCATAGACTTACTACCAGTAGTAGACATTAAACCATGTCTTGGGACATTATAACCTTAATGTCTTTTTATATTCTAACTGGACCTTGCTCTGATACCAACTATAGCGACCTTGGATACTTATGCCCAATAAGGCTCCATATCCAAGTCCGCCTCCCACGATCGGACCGAAGTTTCGCAAGGGATAGCTCACACAAGTGTCCAATAAGAATATAAAAAACAACCACAAGAGCATAACATACAAGAAAGTACATGTATTTATACTCATTTTCGACAATTTACATTGTCCCAATACATTAGTATGTGTCCAAGAGAAGAGTACAACTACCTGGGGCATACCCCGAGGGAGCAAAGCGCACACAACTCAAGAATGACTCAACTACTAGTGATACAAGTCTATCACATCACTGCTGCACGTCCAACACACGGCTAACACCTGAAAGGAACTGTAAGGGAGTGAGCCTCAAGAAGTCACAGGCTCAGCAGAGACCACCCAAAAACAACAATAAACCAGTAACTGAAAGAAGGATCTGAGTCCTCAACCCCCATGGGTTTCCCTTGAAACACTAACAGGAGCACTACATAAGTAAAATGTGCTAGCAACTAACATAAATAAATAGTATTAAACATTAAACCACAAGCTACCACTACTCGCAGAAAATAAAGGAACTACAGGACTAGTGTAGACACACTAGTCCACCACTGCAACAAAAACTATTACACCACGGGTGGTAACGAGACTGACAACAACGAGTTAGTCCCCTATAATAAACCACGAGTAAACCATAAGCCATACAGGCCGACACCAAATGGAGGGGTAACGGGACTGATCACAAGGAACCAGTCCACCACACAACCCATGATGACCAAACACATCAGAGAACTACCTACAAAGGGTAAAGACACCACAAGTGGGAGGTTACACAACACAACCTCCATGGAGCATAGCTCCACCACACAACCTGAAACACTGGTACACAACATGCCACAGAAACTGTGTAACGGCCCTAGATATTTATGCCCAATAAGGCTCCATATCCAAGTCCGCCTCTTACGATCGGAGCGAAGTCTCGCAAGGGATAGCTCACACAAGTGTCCAGTAAGAATATAAAAGACAATAACAACAGTATAAGACACAAGAAAGTACATGTGCTCATACCTGTAAACAACATGGTACAACTGTCCCAATACATTATTACATGTCCAATTAAAGAGTACAACTATCTGGGACATATCCCGAGGGAGCACAAGCTCACACAACATGACTAACTCTACTTCTGGCGGTACAAGTCTGTCATAACGCCACTTCAAGCCCAACACACGGCAAGCCCTGAAAGGAACTGTAGGGAAGTGAGCCTCAACAAGTCACAGGCTCAGTAGGGATCTCCCAAAAACAACACACGAAACTAAGAAACCTCAACCCAGAGGGTCTCACTGGAAACACTGATAGCCAAACCATAACATGCTCACAACAATCATAATAAACAACAACTAAAACATAAACATACCAACAAACATATAGTCATCGGAAGAAAAGACGAACAACAGGACTAGCACCGCACCACTAGTCCGCCCAACAACTGAAATGCCTAGGCCACAAGCCTCACAGGCAAACCATTATAAAGATTGGTCGCCTAAGCTACAAGCCTCACAGGTAACCTACCTACGAAGGGTAACAGGATTGGCAAAGCACAGGCCACAACCAGTGGCAAAGCACGAGTCGGAATGAACGACGCCACCATACGGAATGGACTACTGGTTCATGATGCCAGTATCCAACCCGGACAACACAACACAAGAACTACCTCTCAGCCTCATAGCCACGGACCATGTAGTCCAGCTACAGCTCCACAAGCACACAAAGTAAACCAACCAACAGTGGAGACCAACCAACACCACACTTGTAGACTACACTATTGCAGGCCCATGCCTGACACCTTCAAGGACTCTGGCCCGAGCTCCCTAAATATGGGATTGTGTACTTTGCACAATCCCATATTTCTAATTTACACAGCCGAATAGGAGTGATTCGACTGAAGAAATAGGAGTGATTCACTTGAAGGAAAACATAATAAATTAATTGTCAATGAATAATTGTGCACATTATAGTTTACACAATCCCATATTTCTAATATGGGTTACAAATGCCTCCCCCGAGATTTGTTTAGTTAGTGGATCTGCCAACATATGACCTGTTGAAATGTGTCGGAGAACCACCAACTTTTTTGCAACTAAATCCCGAATGTAGTGAAAAGGAATGTCAATGTGTTTGGTTTGTCCATGGTATTTTGGGTCCTTATCATAGGCCAAGGCCGATGTGCTATCAAGATACAACACTACCGCCTCCTTTGATAAATGTGTCATGGTCAATCGCTATAGGAAACTTTGCAACCAAACATCCTCTTGACATGCAACAGAACAAGCCACATATTCTGATTCCATAGTGGATAAAGTGATGCACGTTTGTTTCTTGCTACACTAAGAAATGTCCCCTCCACCTAACATAAACACATAGCCTGAGGTGGATTTATGCTCGTCTTTATCACCAGCCCAATCAGCATCGCTGTGACCTCTCAATCTTAAGTCACCTCCTTTATAACATAAGACAAGGTCCAAAGTACCACGGAGATATCAAAAAATTCTCTTGACTACTTTCCAGTAAACGAGACCGGGATTACTTTGATAACGACCAACAAGACCCACTGCAAAGTTAATGTCTGTCCGTGTATATAACATAGCGTACATTAGGCTCCCTATTGCAGCGGCATATGGCACTTTAGACATTTCATTCTTTTCCTTATCAGTTTGTGGACATTGAGTGATACTTAAAACACAACTCTTATCAATAGGAGTATCGATGGGTTTGGAATAATGCATTTGGAATCGCTCAAGAATTTTATTTATGTAAGTCTCCTGTGACAAACACAAAAGTTTATTTGAGCGATCTCTCATGATTTTTATTCCTAGCACATAATTTGCTTCACCCATGTCTTTTATCTCAAAGATAGAAGACAACCATTTTCGAGTGGCTTCGATAGATTCCATGTCATTTCCAGCCAATAAAATGTCATCAACATATAATGACAAAATAATAATCTTTTTCATCATACGTTTAACATACACACAGTGGTCTTCTTCAATCATCTCAAAACCAAATGAGATAATAGTTTTATAAAATCTAAAATACCACTGTCTAGACGATTGTTTGAGGCCATAAATGGAATGTTTGAGACGACAAACTTTGTGCTCTTGTCCTTTTGCCTCAAAACCTTCTGGTTGAACCATATAGATTTCTTCATCTAGTTCTCCATTGAGAAATGTTGTTTTAACATCCATATGAAAAATTTCTAAGTTTAAATGTGCAACAATGGCTAGAATAAGGTGAACTGATGTGAATCTCACCACTGGGGAGAATGTTTCATCAAAATCTATACCCTCCTTTTGAGTATATCCCTTCGCCATAAGTCGTGCATTATATTTGTCGATTGATCCATCTGCCTTGCGTTTGACTTTGAAAATCCATTTATTTCCAATTGCCTTACACCCTGGAGGGAGGTCAACAAGTTCCTAAACTTGATTCTTACTCATAGAGTCCATCTCATCTTGCATTGCTTCCTTCTACTCTTTACTAGCCGATGAAGTTAATACTTCTTAACAGAAGTAGGCTCATCTTCATCAGCAAGCTAGCACACAAGAGCTTCCTCTTCGATCTTAAATCGACGATGAGGCATGTGTCCACGTTTTCTACGGCATATCTGATCGTCTTGTTCTTCTATAGGTGTGCTCCCATTGGGCACAAGCTCCCACTATCAACATGATCATCTCTACTATCTCCAGCGGCTTTCTGGTTTGGAACTAATTCCCTCCCTTCACTGGAAGATGGTAGAACATCATTAGGGTCATCTAACTCAAAGAGATCAAGACTTTTTCCAATGTTGCCGATACTTGAGAATTCTGATTCCAAGAAAACAACATCTCGAACATCTTTTTCTGTCATTCCTCCTTTCGGATGTTGTTCGTACATGACATGACCCTTAGAGCTTTTAGGATATCTTATAAAGATAAACTTTCTAGCTTTAATGCCAAGTTTTCCAAACTTGTGAGAAATGTCATGGACATATCTCGCTGAACCCCTTGGGCGTAGATTACCTAAATTTGGTTTTTCACCACGCCATAACTCATAAGGGGTGGAAGGAACTGATTGTGAAGGTACACAGTTAAGGATGTAGGCCACAGTCATTATAGCATCCCCCCCAAAAGATTTGGAAGGTTGGCATGCGCTATCATCAACCTAACCATATCTAACAGTGTTCTATTCCATCTTTCAACAACACCATTTTGTTGCGGTGTATATGAAATAGTTAATTGTCTGCGTATTCCTTTTTCTTCACATAAAGTTCGAAACTCATCCGAAAGATATTCACGTCCTCGATCTTTCCAAAGAACTTTTATAGTTTTGTCTAATTGATTCTCAACCTCTGCCAAGAAGTGTTTGAAGCAATCTAACGCTTCATAGCGGTGAGTTATCAGATAGACATATCCATATCGTGAATAATCATCTATAAATGTGAGGAAATAGGATGCCCCTTGACGAGTCTTCACACTCATGGGTCCGCAAATGTCAGAATGAATCAATTGTAAGAGTTCAGCGGCTCTTTTAGCCTTTCCGAAAGGCTTGCGACATGCCTTAGAGCCTAGTAAGCCTTCTCGAGCTAACCTTGTCATTCTATCTTGTCCTATGTGTCCCATCCGAGAATGCCAAATTTTTTAATCAAGGTTATTATCAGTATTTACCACATAAGACACAAGAAAATCACGATTATCCAAATCTAATTTAAACAAACCATCCATGAATAAAGCATGACCATATATAACATTGTTCAAACAAATGTCAACTTGGTTGCTAGCAAAAGAAAAAGAGAAGCCTAATACTAATAATGACGAGACTGATAGTAGATTATGCTGAACTCTAGGCGCATAGAGCACTTCATGGAGAGTTAAGACTCGTCCAGTCTTTAACTTGAGTGGATACACACCAATTCCAAGGACTTCCTTTCTGGAACCATTTCCCATATATACTCTTTGCGATCCTGCTAA
The DNA here is from genome assembly GCA_014218235.1 of Colocasia esculenta. Lineage (NCBI taxonomy): Eukaryota > Viridiplantae > Streptophyta > Magnoliopsida > Alismatales > Araceae > Colocasia > Colocasia esculenta. Next base: position 108,276,497 of record CM024762.1, read on the forward strand.
GATTCGACGATAATCCACGAACCCTGCTCGATCCCTTGTTATGTGCTTGGTCGCTCTTGAATCCACTATGCATTCAGGATTTGTTTGAGCAACTAGAATATGCGAATAAACATGCACAGTTGGAGAGCAAAGAACTTGGAATACCTTTTTCGGCTCAGTGCATTCACGAGCGAAATGTCCCGGTTGTCCACAATTATAGCATTTGGCCTTTAACTTATCTCCCTTTGAATATAAAATGCATGAATAAACTTATAAGATCAAACTAGCTAATAAACTTTATTGCATGGACTTAAATAAGACAATCTGATAATTATGAAACTCATAATGATCCGAAGGAATAATAAAATCATGTTTAAAATGGTGATAACATCATAATAGCTAAACCCATCATCTGGAGGCGGGCCAGAGTCATAACATGATGCCGGGGAACATGCCGCATGTGACGTCGGACTCATCGTACCACCAATTAGCCATTATTGTGGCAACAAGAGATTGGGATACCATTCCTTGCCGGTCCACGTCCAATAATGCGGCTAAGTCAGGCTCGACTACGGGGTCTGCTCAACAATACCACATTAGTGCGACATCTTGCAAGGCGGTCAAGATCACGATGCCGACGAACCGATGCTCGCATGCGGGCCTATTCCACCAGAAAAGTGCGTCTGGGTACACTATGTCGAACACCATGAAGTTGGCCTGCAAGAAGGACGTGTATGGGTGGACCAATACCCATGCGCCCTTGTCCGCCAGTACCCCCGCGTTCAGCCAAGCCTGTAATGCCACGGAAAATTAAATGATTTAAAACATACCAAAATAGAAAATAGATAAAAGTGATGAATCGAAATAAAATAAATGACATGATTAAACTCCCAAAGGGTGAAATCAGCTATTTAAATCATTTTGGGCCAATACAACTCTAAATGGGCCAAAGATCAAAACCCAATAGTAGTAAACCCCAAAAATTCGTACCCATAATTATGTAGAAAATAGGAAAGAACAATTTAAAGCTAAAACAATGGTAATTAGCCATTCATAGCAACCAAAATCGGACCCAGCCATGGGAGGGTGTTTCCTAATGCCATTGCTACTCCATTTGGGAGGAGAAATCCCAATATATGGATGGTGTCATGCAGAAATCGCAACCCACCTTTCCTATGCTCATTAGGACTAGAAATAAACCCTAAGACTATAAGAGATCGTCACAAAACATTTGGGGAAGTTTAGCATTGTGTTGGGGACGTGAGGAGGTGGACTAGAGCTCTGGGAGAGGAGAAGATCAGCCAGGAGGACACCATCTTCTCCGACCTAGTCTCTGCTGCAACCTATGAAGAAGACCTTCTTAGATCCACTACAAGGTAGGTGATCTCGGGCTAGAACTAAACTAGGGCTATACCATTTGAAAGAGCACCGTGTCTAGTTTATTTTGCATATATTTTTCCCAAATTCCATCACACTTGTTCGCCGTATTAAGCGTTTTCCCTAAGTCATGCAAGTTTAGGGTTTTTCATAGTTATGTTGTGTTTTACGCAAATCGAGATCATTTTGGATCAAACCAAAACCATGGTTCGGTTGTACTGGATGTCCTAAACACTTTTTATGTTTAGAGTTTTGTCTAGATGTTATTAGATTTCAAGTTATAAGTCCATCATGAAGGGTGTATCATTTTTCTGCATTTTTGGGTAAGATCCAAGAACGCGACGTATCCAGACGTCGCGATTCTGCATGCATGAACACTGTTGAGTAACTACCCCTTAGAAAATCTAAAATATTGAAGATATAGTATATATCATGTTTTTTATATAACAAAATCTTTAAATAGACTATCTACAAAAAAATGAATATCAAAAATATATGCATACATCTGTGTGATAAACACCATCGTAAAAATTTTCTAAGTCCACGGACTCTCTCTTTGTCCTACTGAATTCGACTGTTAGCTTCGACTGTCAAATGCGACTCTTTCAGAATCGAAGTCAAAACCTTGAGAATTTTCCATGTCCACATCTTTATATGTAATTCAACTGATGACTCCAACTGGTACAGTCGAATGCCTTACAAAATCCAACTCTGAATTTGACTATTATCTCCGACTGTTACAATCGAATGTCTTACAAAACCCAACTCTTGATTCGACTGTCATCTCCGACTTCCACAGTCGAATGCTTAAGAAATTAATCTCAGTAATTCGACTGCTGGAGTCGAATTGCCTTGTCTTCTCAGAAGTCGAATTACATTGCTATTTTCTTGCTAGAGTCGAATTACCTTGTTTCATAGAAATCGAATTCCCTTATTATTTCTTTACTGAAGTCGAATCACTCCTATTTCTTCAGCCGAATTACATGTTCTTTTGGATTTGACTTCACTGATTAACTTTGTACTTAAACTCTCTTCTGATCCTTTTTAGTCTTAACACCTAATGCAAGTTTATCTCCAAATCTTTTTATACATTTTTTTAATGAACTTTCAATATCTTATTGGTACATCATCTTGTTATTATTTTATTATTATTATTATTGTATTTCTCTGACAGGACAAGAAACATTATACTTAAATATTCATCTAAATCCTGTGCAAACTATTTCTGAAATATTTTTAATCTGAGCCTCATAGTCTTCACATCTTTGCTCAGGATTTTTCGGGATACAATAGACATTATGCATTTATGAATTCTCAGGCGCATGGCATCTGACAAGACTCACCTACCACTGACAGACCCTTGCTTTACCTTTTTAGCCTAACTGTCTGTCTACTCCTTCTATCAGAAAGCCTGTGATACGAGGTTTCCATAGCTTCTTTCTGTACTTTTCTAACTCACATACCTCAAAGGTATGGAGATACTCCTATTCGGCTGTGTAAACAAATCCCGAGGGAGGCATTTGTAACCCATATTAGAAATATGGGATTGTGTAAATTGTAATGTGCACAATTATTTATTGTCAATTAATTTATTATGTTTTCCTTCAAGTGAATCACTCCTATTTCTTCATCCGAATAATGATTTAGATGAATATTCTTTAGCTGATCTGCCTTTTAGAGCTTAGTGTAGAGTGTGTGATTCAAGTGTAGACAAGGCGGAAACAATCGCACAATGAATGCACAGGGATTTATCCTGGTTCGGCCCTTCCCACATGGAAGTCCTACATCCAGTCCTCAAGCCAACCACTTGAGATTTCCACTATCTGCCAATAAATTGGCCTTCTCTCACCCTTGAGAGGAATTACAAACCCACTTGCTCCCAAGCATGTCTTCCCTAAACAGGGGTACAACAACTACCTTTCACAAGGTCTTCCCTTCACAGGAGGGACAGTGCAGAACCAGACTTCTGCAGAAATTACACAGGAATAATAAAGAAACACTTGTGTGTTTGCCTCAGATCTGAGCACAAACACACACAGACTTCAGAAAGATTAAGAGATCCGAAATGAGACTGAATCCTATCTGAATTGCAAGGGTGGACTTGAAGAAAATAGGCAATTACAGTTGCCACCAACACTAGACTTCTTCTAGGAGAGCTTCAAAGAATGGCTTCTTAAGAGGAGCAGCTCTCAGACTTTTTCTTGTAGGAAGCTTGAGAAAACTTGAAGGATTCCAATGATGCTTTTAAGAAGAGAAAAGGCTTGTATGCGCTTGTTGTGTTGTCTGTATATGTCCCTTCTTCAATCTAGAGCTCCTTTTATATACTTCGGAATATAGCCGTTTGAAATATAGCCGTTGGAGCTTGTGGCCGTTTGCAATATGTTCGTTTGAAGAGATCTCTAGGATCCTTTGGGTCTTGAAGTGTTTGTTATCCAAAAGTCTTTCAGTTTTGCTTCTTTCCAAGATCTTCAGAAGAAGTGCAATTTTCACGGCTAGAAGAAAAGTTCTTTCTCTTCGGAGTGAACTGTGAAAGAGACATGCTAAAAACGAGCTCCAATAAATGCCTGCATAAAGACAAGACAAAAGAGAAGAGTATCTCCATGCCTTTGAGGTAGGTGAGTCAGAAACGTACAGAAAGAAGGTATGGAAACCTCGTATCACAGGCTTTCAGATAGAAGGAGTAGACAGACAGTTAGGATAAAAAGGTAAAGCATGGGTCTGTCAGTGGTAGGTGAGTCTTGTTAGATGCCATGTGCCGGAGAATTCATAAATGCTTAGTGTCTATTGTATCCAGGGAAATCCGGAGCAAAGATGTGAAGACCATGAGGCTCAGATTAAAAATATTTCAGAACTAGTTTGCACAGGATTTAGATGAATATTTTAAGTATAATGTTTATTGTCCTGTCAGAGAAATACAATAATAATAATGACAAGATGATGTACCAATAAGATATTGAAAGTTTATTAAAAAATATTTGGAGATAAACTTGCATTAGGTGTTAAGCCTAAAAAGGATCAGAAGAGAGTTTAAGTACAGAGTCAATCAATGAAGTGGAATCCAAAAGAACATGTAATTCAGCTGAAGAAGAAGGAGTGATTCAAGTGAATTCAAGTGAACTTTCAATATCTTATTGGTACATCATCTTGTCATTATTTTATTATAAAAATTGGTTGCCTAAGCTACAAGCCTCACAGGCAACCTACCTACCAAGGGTAACAGGACTGGCAAAGCATAGGCCACAACCAGTGGCAAAGTAAGAGTCGGAAAGAACGACGCAACCACACGGGAATGGACTACTGGTTCATGATGCCAGTATCCAACCCGGAGAACACAACACAAGAACTACCTCTCAGCCTCGTAGCCACGGACCACGTAGTCCAGCAACAGTTCCACAAGCATACAAAGTAAACTAACCAACAGTGGAGACCAACCATCACCACACCTGCAAACTACACTACTGCAGGCCCATGCCTGACACCTTCAGGGACTCCGGCCCGAGCTCCCTAAAGTGAGGCACTGGAAACATAGGACTAGCTGGGGACCAGTACGTCTACTGGTGTCCGTCCCTCCAACCACGAGTGCGCTACAAGCGACTGCACACCCACAAACACAAGTCGCTGCCCTAGTCGTCTTTCCCTCAGCCAGACGTACAACTCAAACACAGGAGTGAGGGTGTCCAGGAAGACGACTCAGACCTCAGTGGTAGACACCATACCAGGAAACGCCTCGAGAATAATAAACACACGTGCCTAGCTCACACAGAACCTGGGGTACCCGACTGAAGAGGTATTCTGAAATAGGCACCGGACCACCAAACTCGGCAATGCACAAACCACGATACATACATATATAATCTTTATTACAAACCACGATACAAGTGCTAGTAATAACTTGTCTCTGGTCACTATGTGACCTACGAGCTGGCCTACATTGACCAATAATGACCTGTCCTGTCATTGATCATCTCATGACCTCCATTGCCACATTAAACACAATATATAATAACCACTTAATAACCATACACTAACTCTTAACCCTACACATGCTTTACTAATTAAACCATCTTAAATAACCTATAAAAGACATCAAAGGACCGAGGCTAGGTTCAATCTGGAACCTCATTGCCCAACCACCACAAACTAACCACAGCAGTAAAATCGCGACGGACAGGCGTCGTACTACTCACCACGCACACACAAACCACATGCAAACTGCTCAAACAACGTGAACACCACGTCAACCATGTGAGCAACACGTTCATCGAGTGCTATAGGTACCAATGCATTGCCTACCAATGCCTTTCACATCACACAATGATAATCCGATAGATACACTATCATGCACATACATAAAGCTCACGGAACTGTTAACCCGACGGGGGCTACTGTCGCCTTCTGAAAGCGACACCCCGATAGGTCGCGTTCAAAAGCAGAATGAGATGGGTCGGCCTGTCGCGTTCAGAACATGACAGGAGGGTTCGTCGCCTTCATAGGCAGGAACCCTAATCCGGGATCCCATCTCCGGATCTCCTGCACAAACCATATGAAATGATATAAAAACCCATTTTTCATGCTCTACTTAATGTCCTAGCATGGTATCTATCATTTATAAAGTAAGTAACAAGCTATTCATGCTTCACATGCAATTCACAACGTAAAACGGAGCGAAATCTCCCTACCTTCACGAAGAACGCGAAGAACGGCAATCACCTGACGTTTCCCCCATTCCGCACGACATCCTCGCGGTGAGACCACGCCGAAAACACCTCTAGAACCCCAAATCGCCCGAAAACCTCCGCAAAAATTCCTCCCTGGCCGAGCAGAGCTTACTGGAGCACTATTTGGCCGACCTATCTTAAAAACGCATCACAGTTGGGAACGTGACGTTCCCTACCATCGCGACCTAAACGCGACGTAGAAGGTCATCGCCTTCCCATGGTTGACGTCAGCAGGCCGCCCAGCACGCGACACGCGGCAGACATGCAAATGAAGACCGGTCTATGGCGGCAACTAGAATGCGAGACCCAGGGCCGTCGCATTCAGAACATGACACTAGGCCCTGTCGCGTTCACAGACAGTGAACAGAGGGGTGCTTTGGGCTCGAACTTCGGGCCCACAAAGCCCCAAAAACCTACATAAGCGCTTGTAACACACGTCATTGGCCACACACTGGCCTCCACAACCACTAAGCAAGGATCCAAAAAATGTGCGATGTTACATTACTATCACCTAAAATGGAATGTCGTCCTCGACATTCAGAACGAAACCACGGCAAGCTGATCTATCACCTAAAAAGAAGTTAAACCATATACAGAACAAGTAGGATACAATTTCTCTGTGCTTGCCTTTCAAGCCACTCTACACTGGCTAACTAAATCTGTTCATTTTTGTACCTGTTCTGCTATTCCTTTCTTTTCCGTTCATCTCATAGCTACTCTGCTCAATTACCAATCTAATTCTCTTTACTTTCCAACTGTAGGCGATTCTATCTTATTGTTGGTGCTTTATCGCCTTGGACTTGACCTGCTTCCACATTTTCTGGCTGTGTTTGCAACATTTCTTTCTGGGCTGCTTCACTTGCTCAAAACCTTTTATTGTATACTGCCATTCTGAGGTGCACTGCTATGTAAAACCATCTTTAAATTCTTAGATTCTCTGGTGCCATTCCATTATCTGCCTTTCATTGCCAATTGTTACTCTGCCTCAACCTTATTCACATTCTCAACTACCAGCTCCTTAAAGAAAATCACATTACTATAACAGAATTTCCTGCCTCTTTATACCATTCTGCCCATACTATTTCAATTCATATCTGGTCAAAAACCACTGTTTCTTTACCCAACTGTGCAAAACCTTAAACCTTCCTTTAATTAGGTAAACATTGATTAACCTGCGAATATTAAATCTTCCATGCGTCCGCTGCGCTACTCTGATTACACTGAACACTTGGCCAAACATTCCTCAAATTCTGTCCTCATTATTACTTTCCATTACTTTCCTCTTTCATTATTATTCTGACTCTAGCTGGACCCAATTCTAACTCTACTTGCTTCTCAATTCGCTTTACTCAATCAAATAATACCGAAAGAAATCACCGAAATTTCTGAACTGCTTTCTCTAATATTGCCATTCTGGTTATGCCACATGCTTAAATTCTGAATCCTGTCATATCGTTATGGACATATCTTGCTCTTCATATACTTTTCTTACTGTAAATAACATCCTCTGGCTGATTTAACTAAATCTAATCCATAATTTTTTAGAATACATGTTCTTATTACTGCCATGGCGCTGCACTTTCTTTATCGGGAAAATGAAACTACTTAACTAACAATGCACATATTTTACCTTCTTTCTCTCAATCAAGCGCCACCTAACTTCAAACTGTTCATTGCTTAACTGATCACACTCTAATTCTGATTTCTATAAATTTCTTGCTCTTTCTGTTCTATCCTGCCATACTCTAATATGCTTACTATTCTATAGTTGATCTGCCTTTTATTCTTACATCAAACTCTGAAATATCTCTACAAAAGAATACCTCTGCTCAACTACACCATTTTCTGTGCACTGCCATGCAAACTCTTATTGTATACTTTCTGAACCATCTGATTATATCCATTTCTTAATCAGCTATACTCTTTTTTTCTCTGATCAATAACACTTAATCTGATCTGTACTGCCGATTGCAATAACCACATTATCATTCTTGCAAAACATTTCTCTAATTATTCTACTATCTGGCAAACCTTAATGCACCATTCACAGTTTCACCCTTCAATTCTTGCTCATATACAACCATCCTTCATTAAAATATTGCCATAGCCAGAATCTGTAACCAATCCCTTTAATTACAATAACTTGCTCTGCCTGATTCTTTCATTCCACATTGCCGCTTTATTTTCAAACGCTGAGAACACTACTGCTACATCATTCCTACTATTACCCTTTTCATTTAAACCTTTACTTAAATTCCTTTCACAATCTATCTTACTGTTCCACTCAGCCTGATATTTCTTAACTGCTTCTCAACTGATTCATCTCTTTATATTCTGATTCACATCGCTCTATCTTATTCCAAACATCACTAATCTTCTCTTTAGCACTGCAATCTTCAATAACCCATTCTGTGAAATCTTCACAAACTACCACTTGCTAAATGGATATCTTTCTTATGAAATTCTCAGAAAAATCTAACTATGCACTAATCTTCCTTTACTCTCTCTTTACCCAACTGATCACCTCAGCACATACTTACACTGATCTGTTCATCAAACTTCCTATTACCACCATTATTCATAACAACACTATTCTCACACTCCTTACTGCACTCACCTCTAATCACAGAACACCCTTAATCTGACTACCACAGATCACTGCTCCTCTGTTTACTAGTACCTCATCTGAAACTAATCTGCCTCACTCAATTATTCCAAACTTTCCATAGCACTAACCGCACTATCACCCAAGCTGCTTCTTAATACTTATCCATACAAACCTTAAACATAGCAATATCTCTGCCAAAACTCTCAACCACAATCCTCAACACACACTGGTTCTCATTGTAACTCTGTTTTACTGCTTCTCTATCACACCATTATCTTGTACCTGTCTCTACCAACTCTATACCTTGTTGAAACACATCAAACATATCCTTCCCAGAGCACTACTTTTGTAACACCCCCAAAAATTTAAAGTATTAGGAAAATATGAATAATATGGTTATTATACATTATTTTTTTGTCATTAAATTGAAATAATTAGAATCTGGGTTTAATTAGTGGTAACATACGTTACCCCAGTGTCGTATACAGAGGTGCGCGCTCTGACAGGGCGACACCGAAAACTATAACGAAAAATAAATCTGAGAACACCATAATTCTTAGAAAAATGTGGAGATAATATAAACGTAAATATCTAGATTTATTGGTGCACGGACTTCGAGGTTAAGCCGTCGCGACTATTTTTTGGGTGAATTTTCATCCTGTGTAAAATAAATTCTAAAAATTAAACTAAAATCACCATAATTTGTAAAATCATAACATTAGTATATTAATGAAATTTCAACACAAACAGACATCGTTTGAATGTATTTACAATAGGATCTTTGGGCTAGCCGAATTATGGGTTAATTATGGCAAGGGTTTTTGGGATTTTTGCATGCTACGTACCATGGGCAACGTAAGCTTATGTCATGGTGGGTTAAATCCCTTACACGTTTTTACCCATGTGCTAATCATGGGGCGATGCTTGGACCAGGTGGTTGTTGGTGATTAATTGGGGATTTTTACCCCAACACCTGTAAGCCTATGTGTCTTGCGCACAAGAAAGGCTTTGGGTTATAAAAATCTCCCTGTACGCAGCATACTAACTTTTCCAAGGGAGCTTCTACTGGATTTTCTTCCTATCTAGCACCCTTCTTCAGTTCTTCTTCTAGTCAATTTCTGCTGCTACTTATGATCGAAAGGTGTTGTAATTCTTGTGATGGGAGTTAGTTGCTGTGTGCTGCTATTTCTTCGTTTGCTAAAGATTATATCTCTCCAGTTGCTGCAAGCTTTTTCCTCTTTTTCCTACTTCTGGGAAGTTCTGTGTTGAGAGAAAACTTACTCTAATCAGTAAGGTAGGATTCTTTTCCTTTCTCTCTCAATCTTACTCACTTGACTTGCTATGAAACCTCCTGTGTAAGATTCAACTTCTTTTCCTTCTCTTATCTAATTCTTGTTTTGACTATCGAGTTGCTGTTGGACTGTTCATGACATACATGTGTTTTACACTACATTGGAAATCCCTACTGTAGAAGTAACAGCATTTCAAGAGTCATATTATTATTTTTCTAACTTAACATGGTTAGAATCATCCCTACAATCCTAGAGTGCACATCCCTGTACACATATATGATCATACCAGTTACTGTGAGATTATCCAACACTCTGTTAAAAAGTTATCAGACTGTGAATTTACTTGTAATTCGACTGCATGATTCGACTGCCAACTATACATAATTCGACTGTCATTTTACACATGATTCGACTGCCAGTTATACATAATTCGACTGTCATTTACACATGATTCAACTGCCAGTTTTATACATAATTCGACTGCCAATTTATACCTGATTCGAAAGCCACACTTCGACTGCTACAGTATTACATATACTTTGACTGATATAATATTACATATAATTCGACTGCTACAGTCGAATACTACATTCGACTGATGCCATTTAATACTACATTCGACTGATGCCTAACACTACATTCGACTGCCATACTGTGGAGATAGCCAGATTTCTGTATGTTCTGTCAGGACTATTTCCTTCCAGAATTGTCAGCAGAACCCCTGCAAGACTGCAAACTCACACTTATTTACATTCCATATCATTTAAGTAATTGTTTCATTTACTTAAGATATTACATGTAAATAAAGAAGTACCCCCCATTTGAATTCAAAAATCATATCTCTTACTAATAAAAAGTCAACTCTCCCACCGAAGAAGAAAAACGTGATTTTGGCGATTCCATCAAAATAGTGTCTTTCTAATCTCTCACAATTTGACCTACCTAAAAATCTCATAATTCAAGTAAACCTAGTAGAATGATAAAAATCCAAGGTCCGGTGAAAAATGATAAACACACATATGACTTCTCCAAGGGAGCCCTCTCCTACTGAAGGAAAAGTCAAACTTGTTCATCCCTTAATTTACATCAATATGGCTTTCGCATTGATATGTTATTATCTCCGACTCTAAATGAGAATTAGTAAATGAATGGTTCAATCAATCATATAGATTTCATGACTATCCTCGTGATGTATTCTTCCGTTGACTTTCCTATTTTCTTGGATTCTAAACTATTATACCACTTGATGAGTCATTTAAATATCATTTCTATCCATCTTTGGATCATTCTTGGACCTCCTAAACTAATTTGATTCTTGTACCTATTGAATATCTCTGAACTTGAACTTTCCAAGTACCTTTGATCTGTGTAAAGATATCAATTGTGAAATCAGTGAAAGTAACCCCAAATCCTTGTTGTGTGAGACATGTTGAGTACATGTGTACCCTTGAGCCATTACCAGAGTGAGTGTGTTATGATGACAAGTTGTGAGTCTTTTGACTCATTTGATAATTATGCCTGTGCAAATGGGGCTGGTTCAGTCCTGGGAGGAGCACCCGAATTTGTCAGTGGTCGTGCGGGGACAATAAGGACAAGTGGATGCTGGCATACATCATTATGTGCTTGATTAGTCATCATATCATACATGTGTGTGTAAATACATATATCTGAATCAGAACTCAAGTGTTATCCTGGTTGCATGATTTTGCTTCTACTGTTCTATATGTGTTATTCAAGTGGACACGTTTGTCCCTCCGTGTAATGCCATCATTAGCCATGTTCAAACTCACATTCTAAAATTATGTTCTTGAGTTCTTCCGTTCAAAATTCTTGATCATGCTTCTACATTACTCTTGTTATATATGTGTTATTGAGTGGACTCGTTCGTTCATTCTTTTGATACTCAGTGTTAACAATATCCAAATTCTTCTCTTGATACTATACATCTAAACCCTTTTTATTTAAAGGAATTGAATTCTACTGGGCTAGTTAGCTCATTCTTCCTACCTTTTTCAGGTGGTCCAGATAGGAGTGAAGAATAAGGGGTTGTGTGTGCTGAGTGTGCTGCCTGTCATCCAGCGAGTCTTCAGCTTTTGGTTCTTATAGAATAGTTGGAATGTAATAATGCTACAGTTTTCTTTTGTTTATTCCTCATTTAGACTGAAATGAGGAGTGTTATGTCATAAGCTTCCTCTAAACAAGTGTTTGCGTTTATGTAAATTCCTCGTGTTTTATATCTGTCACGTTTAGTAAATGGAATTTTGCTAGGACGTGATAGATAAAGAAATTTCCTGTTCAAATAATTCAATTTTACTCTTGATTTCTCGTTCATTCACGTCCCGGAATTTATGGACATATTAAATGACGGGACGTGACAGCTTTACTCTTTCTGATTATTATAACCAAATTCACAAATCCCTTCAATTTCTGTAACCGAGAACCTTTACACAACTGTACTTTTACTGCAACTGACACACTGGACCACACTGGTATAACCACTCAAATGTTACTACTAACCACACCATTTTTTCGGCCACTACCAACAGCTGCCAAACTGACCAGCGACCAGCAATACATACAATTCACATGCCAGAAACTCACGTGAAAATCACGCTAAGAATCACACAAAACTGCAGACTTACTACCAGCAGTGGACATTAAACCATGTCTTGGAACATTGTAACCTCAATGTTTTTTCATATTCTAATTGGACCATGCTTTGATACCAACTGTAACGGCCCTAGATATTTATGCCTAATAAGGCTCCATATCCAAGTCCGCCTCCCACGATCAGACTGAAGTCTCGCAAGGGATATCTCACACAAGTGTCCAGTAAGAATATAAAAGACAATAATAATAGTACAAGACACAAGAAAGTACATGTGCTCATACCTGTAAACAACATGGTACAACTGTCCCAATACATTATTACATGTCCAATTAAAGAGTACAACTACTTGGGGCATACCCCGAGGGAGCACAAGCTCACACAACACGACTAACTCTACTGATGGTGGTACAAGTCTGTCATAACGCCACTACAAGCCCAACACACGGCAAGTCCTGAAAGGAATCGTAGGGAAGTGAGCCTCAACAAGTCACATGCTCAGTAGGGATCTCCCAAAAACAACACACGAAAGTAGGAGACCTCAACTCCAGAGGGTCTCATTGGCAACACCAATAGTCAATCCATAACATGCTCACAACAATCATAATAAACAACAACTAAAACATAAACATATCAACAAACATATAGTCCTCAGAAGAAAAGAGGAACAACAGGACTACCATCGCACCACTAGTCCGCCCAACAACTGAAATGCCTAGGCTACAAGCCTCACAGGCAAACCATTATAAAAATTGGTCGCCTAAGCTACAAGCTTCACAGGCAACCTACCTACGAAGGGTAACAGGACTGGCATCAGCAAACCAATCCAACCAACCACACACTTAAACCATAATTAGAAACTTACCCAAAGAAGGGTAAAACACAATGTATGGAAGGTCACACCACTTGACCTTCATGGAACACAAGTCCACCTAAACACCTGAAGAGGCTGGTACGCAACGTACCACAACAAAAAGCTACCCATGAAGGGTACATGCACCTACTACCATGAGGTACCACCACGGAATCACAATCACAACTGTGCCAACACTAGGGCACACCTCAATGGGTAAAACCTCAACCAGTGAGTCACTACACACAGGCCACAACCAGTGGCAAAGCAGGAGTCGGAAAGAACGACGCCACCATACAGGAACCGACTACTGATTCATGATGTCAGTATCCAACCCGGACAACACAACACAAGAACTACCTCTCAGCCTCGTAGCCACAGACCACAGAGTCCAACTACAGCTCCACAAGCACACAAAGTAAACCAACTAACAGTGGATTTGAACCAACACCACACCTGCAAACTACACTGCTGCAGGCCCATGCCTGACACCTTCAGGGACTTCGGCCCGAGCTCCCTAAAGTGAGGCACTTGAAACACATGACTAGCTGGGGACCAGTACGTCTACTGGTGTCCGTCTCCCCAACCACGAGCGCGCTACAAGAGACTGCACACCCACAAACACAAGTTGCTGCCCCCAGTCATCTTTCCCTCAGTCGGACGTACAACTCAAACACAGGAGTGAGGGTGTCCAGAAAGACGACTCAGTCCTCAGTGGTACACACTGAACCAGGACACACCCTGAGCACAACAAACATACGTGCCTGGCTAACACAGAACCTGGGGTACTCTACTGAAGAGGTATTCTGGAATAGGCGTTAGACCACCAAACTCAGCAACACACAAACCACAATACATACATATATAATCTTTATTACAAACCACGGTACAAGTGTTAGGAATAGCTTGTCCCCGGTCACTAGATGACCTATGAGCTGGCCTACATTAACCAATAATGACCTAGCCTATCATTGATCATCTCATGACCTCCATTGCCACATTAAACACAATATATAATAACCACTTAATAACCATACACTAACTCTTAACCCTACACATGCTTTACTAATTAAACCATCTTAAATAACCTATAAAAGACATCAAAGGACCGAGGCTAGGTTCACGCTAGAACCTCACTGCCCAACCACCACAAACTAACCACAGCAGTAAAATCGTGATGGACACAGGCGTCGTACTACTCGCCACGCACACACAAATCACATGCACACCGCTCAAACAACGTGATCATCACGTCAACCACGTGAGCAATACGTTCTTCGAGTGCTATAGGTACTAATGCATTGCTTACCAATGCCTTGCACATCACACAACGATAATCCGATAGATACACTATCATGCACAAACATAAAGCTCACAGAACTGTTAACATGACGGGGGCTACTGTCGCCTTCTGAAAGTGACACCCCGATAGGTTGCGTTCAAAAGCAGAATGCGACGGGTCGGCCTATCGCGTTCATAATGCGACAGGACTGTCCGTCGCCTTCACAGGCAAGAACCCTAATCCGGGATCCCATTCCGGATCTCCCACACAAATAATATGAAATGAGATAAAAACCCATTTTTCATGCTCTACTCAATGTCCTAGCATGGTATCTATCATTTATAAAGCGAGTAACAAGCTATTCATGCTTCACATGCAATTCACATCGTAAAACGGAGAGAAATCTCCCTACCTTCGTGAAGAACGTGAAAAACGGCAATCACCTGGCATTTCCCCCGTCCCACACGACGTCCTCGCGGCGAGACCACGCCGAAAACACCTCCAGAACCTTGAATTGTCCGAAAACCTCCGCAAAAACTCCTCCCTAGCCGAGCAGAGCTTGCTGAAGCTCTATTTGGCCGACCTATCTTAAAAACGCATCATAGTTGGGAATGCGACGTACCCTACCATCGCGACCTGAACGCGACGGAGAAGGTCGTCGCCTTACCATAGTCGACGTCAGTAGGCCGCCCAACGCGCGACACACGGCGGACATGCAGACGAAGACCCCTCCACGGTGGCAACCAGAACACGACACCCAGGGTCGTCGCATTCAGAACGCGACACTAGGCCCTGTCGCATTCATAGACAGTGAATAGAGGGGTGCTTTGGGCTCGAACTGCCGGCCCACAAAGCCCCAAAAACCTGCATAAGTGCCTGCAACACAAGTCATTGGCCACATACTGGCCTCCACAACCACTAAGCGAGGATCCACGAGGATCCAAAAAATGTGCGACGTTACAAACTAACAACCCACGAAGGGTACAGATACCAAAAACCACAAGGTACCAACAGCAACCACAACCACACAACGGTGCTGCCAACACAACACACACAATGAGTAGGAACCACAACTGTAGAATCACTACTCACAACCACAACCACTACAAAGCTCGAGTTGGAAGGAACGATGCCACCACACAGGTATAAACTACTGGTTCATGATGCTAGTATCTAACCCGGACAACACTACACAAGAATTACCTCTCAGTCTCGCAGTCAAGGACGAAAGGTCCAACTGCGGCTTCACAACCACACCACAAAGGCCAACAAACTGTGGAGACCAACCAACACCACACCTGTAAGCCACACCACTGCAAGCCCATGCCTGGCACCTTTAGGGACTCTGGCCCAAGCTCCCTAAAGTGAGACACTAGAAAACAAGACTAGCTGGGGGCCAATACGTCTACTTGTGTCCGTACCCCCAACCACGAGCGTGCTGCAAGTGACCGAGTACACCCAAAACACACAAGTCGCTGCCCCACTGTCATCTTTGCCTTAACTGGAATTACAACTCAAACGCAGGAGTGATGGTGTCCAAAAAGACAACACAGACCTCTATAGTACACACAGTACCTGGACAAACCCTGAGCACAACAAACCACAACGTGCATGGCTCACACAGAACTTGGGGTACTCGACTAGAGAGGCATTCTGGAATAGGCTCCGAACCACCACACCCGGCTAACACACAAATCCTGCTGAAAACTTGACGTATGCATAAAACCTTTACTCATAAACAACGATATCATATATACTAAACTGGCTTATCATTGGTCATCACATGACCTCCATAGCAACCCCACATCACTATACACACAAACGACATTAACTTAACACAGTACCCTAACTGCCATGATTAACATAATTAACATGATTAACATAAATAACATAATCAACATAACTCACTAGTTAACCATAAACCAAGCTATTAAACCTATAACATGCCTTACTAACGTTAATCAACTTAAATACCCTAACAACACACCAGAACTCTAGGGCTAGGTCAACACAAGACCCATACTGCCCAACCACCACAACACAACACAAACCTCGGAAGTGAACGCGATGAACACAGATGTCACCTACATAAATTGTGATGACTCATCCGGACACTATTCCAAGCAGAACACGACAAGGCCCAGTGTCGCAAGATAATCGCAATGGTCCGATACGTCACCTCAACACCAAGCAACCCAGTCAAACCCAAAATCATGACAGTTCAACCCGACGCCACACAACCAGTCGGAACGTAAACACGACAGACCCAATGGTCGCATTTACGCCAATCGGTGCAAACCACTAATCGGAAGAGAAACATGACGGACCACCCCGTCG
Source organism: Colocasia esculenta (assembly GCA_014218235.1). Classification (NCBI taxonomy): domain Eukaryota; kingdom Viridiplantae; phylum Streptophyta; class Magnoliopsida; order Alismatales; family Araceae; genus Colocasia; species Colocasia esculenta. The sequence continues at coordinate 108,293,551 of CM024762.1, forward strand.
CGTTCACAAAGAAACACGATGGGTCAAGCGGTCGCCTTTTTAGGTAAAACTACTGCCAGGCTCTCATCTCCTCTAGAAATCCATTTCAAAACCATTTCTATACTAATTAGTGAACCTTTAAACATGAATAACCAACCACCTAAAATAACATAACATGGTTCCAAAGATTTAAACCATTTTAATCAAACTAAACTATAAAGGAAGACTCCCTACCAACTTGAAGAGTCCAATAAACTTGAAGAACACCACATTGCCGGCCTGTCCACACTCTGAACGCCCTCCTCGCGTGGACCCTACGTCAGACCAGCCACCAGGAAGCCGAAAACCACCAAAAATGCCACAGGAGCTCCACAGCAGCTCCCCTTCCACTGGACAGACCCAATTCTGCTCTGTCTGGCCGGAACAAAACATTAAATGCAATGGTTAAAATCGTGACGGAGGTAGACGTCGCATTTAAAACACCTTAAACATGATAGACCTGACCGTCGCCAATCACGTCGTGCCATGGAAAGGTGGCTCGGTGAATCACGATGGGGGTAGCCGTTACGTTTAAAATGAGACGACCTACTCGGTCGCCCTTTACCAGAAAACCTGCAAGCCATATGGGCCAAAACCTAAGGCCAACAACACCCAAAAAACACACGAGAACCACAACTGAGGCTCAATGACCACACATTGGTCAAGAGCACCACACCATAACCATTAAACACGGATCCGAGTGACCACGACATCACACATGGTGACAGTTGACTCTGTTGCTAGGACAATCCTTGTGGCTGTCGATGTTGTCACCAGGACCATCCTGGTGACTAACTTGTCTTGTCTCAGTCTTTGGTCAAAAAAGAGCCTATTGGATAACTCTTATCCAATCCTCTATCATTGTCGTGTCAACCACTTCTTGTGTGTGACCGTCTAGGTCCAATACCGAGCTGGTCATGAGTCGCATCTATCGGAACCCTTCTGACACAGAACTCTTTCTGACTTAGTGAATTATTATTTCTATAATAATTCACTCAACTCATTGACTATGGACGTACCAAGATACTACACCATAGTCTACAGACAATACAGAGGGATCAAATCCATTAGACCTTTCTACCCACAATTACCGTGTACTTTTGTTTCTCATCCAACTAATATCTCAAGGACCGTATATAAGGCATGGTACTGTCAGGCATACACATAATCTATTCGATTCTTACTCTTATCGAATTCTCTTGAAGAACACTTTCTCTCTCAATCCGAATGACCCTGGCTATGGATTTTCCTGAACAAGAACACACGAGATATTCCTCTCATGATATCGAGAGTGGATGATCCTTTATTGACACACAATTACCTTCATAAGGTTGGCTACTATTTCCATTAATCGATTGTACTAGATTTAAAACTTCCAGACCTATAGTTCGACATCAAATAATACGGTACTTAAACAATGCATCATTGGGGTCTTAAGTTTAAGGACAAATTATACAACTGAGACCACAAAATCGTTGTTTGATAATTAGGTATCGTCAACCATAGAACATTCTGAGAGCGGATCATTGAGTGAATTCATTTTGCAATGATCACCCGTATTATACCCTTAGTGTCTTCATACAAGTAGCTATGAGACCAAGTATCTCCATCATATGGATGGGCATACAACACGCTGGTCTGTCTGGTTATCTCGTTGTCCTTCTCTAGTAATCTATGACCAGTAATATTTAAGATCTGTCATTAAAGACAATAAATCTCATTATCATGTTCTCATCATGATCCTAATCTTCATTGCACAAGTCCATGGACATCACAATATATAAACATCATGTATATGCATGTACTATAGAGTGAAAAATTAATGAGATTAGTGCAAGATTACAATTGTCATCACTAATGTGAGTTGACTTGCAAGACACTCATAATTAGTAGGGACATCGGGAGCTATGTACTGAGTGTTCAACTCCTACGTTAGCTCTTTTAAACTATAGTTTTTGGTGAAACATACAAATGTACCAACTTTGGAAAATGACAATTAACTACTAGTACTTAACCATTATGTAAGGTTGAAACCCCAACAATTTTTCAACCAATGAATTTGAATTTTTCCTTATTTTCTATTCCGTCACGTTTCAATGTTAATAAATGTCGGGACGTGACAGATAATGCCCCATAAGATCAAATGTCTAAGATAAATCCCTTGCCAGTGTCACATAATTAATTAGAAAGGAGTTTCTAAAATTTAAGTGATGGGTATGTTTAATTGCTGGGTGTGAGCTATTTGACTATATATGAGAGGAGTATGATAGTCTGATCATACTCCAAATGTGATTAGGGGTATTGTATGAGTAAATGATTCTAGTTATACTGTACCTATTGATTAAAGGTTCCAATAGATTAAAAATTTCTTATATTATCTAGGGATAATGGCGTATTCCTTAGTGCATTCTATAATCTTTGAGTCATGATAAATAATTATGAGATATTTATTTGATATTTTGATTAATCTTATTTTGGTAGGATTTGAACCAGGTTATCGAACGGGTGGCGGTATACCCAAACATTGTGCTGCTACCCACCTTCTTTCTCTCTGTTCTCTCTCCTCTCTAATATCTCTCCTCCTTTTCTCCTATCTCTCTCTTCTTTCTCTGTAGGAAGAAAAGGATTAAAATACAGGTTTTCTCCCACGGGAGACTGAGAGGTAGAGAGAATGCGTTGATTCTTCGTTTTGCTGGATATTACTAGCTGGAGACATTGTATCAGTTGATTGACTAAGTAAATACATTGTATCGATCATATACGAGATCCCAGGTCACACAAAGGTGTTCCCTCTCTGTGATTAATATTCAGTCGGAAAATGTGAGACGATAAAATTGACTTACGTGATTTTTCATCATGATATAAATTTGATTTTTATCCCAAAACTCGATCCGCCAGGCAAACAATTGATTTTGAACTTTTTATGTCACTGTATTTTGCAAACCTATAATTTTCTTACGTGGGTTCACCATTCTTTCAATTATAGTTTTATAGCTCGCACGGTTCACTACAGTTGAAAGGGCCGGTCGCCACCCGTGTGTGGTGCACACCCGACCCCCGTTTTCCCTGTTCGCACAACTGCAGCTGTCGCTGTCGCTGCCGCTGCGGTCGTGATACCAGTGTTGAAAAGATCTCATAATAAATTAACCATATATATATTAAGTTTTGTATATAAAGACATATTTTATTGAGAAAGTGATATAGTAAAATTTTCACGAAAATAGGAAGACGGCTATCAAAGTTATCTACATTACTCCACACTTTAGATGCCAAATTCGATAATAACGCGTCTTCTTAAGGTGATGCTGTGAAGAGAACCTCTAGAGATAAAGAGAGAGTGTTGTCTCACTTTACGGCAACAAAGTATCCGGGGGGTTGAATAAAATAAACAGCAATCTAAAAGTAAAATCACCACTTTAAAATTTTAGTTAGTGAATATAATCATGTGTGATAAAGAGTAGCAGTACAAAAATAATTAAAGAAGCAATCACATATACACTACAAGCGCGGATAGCGACCGACGATTTTGGTTTCTATTCGGTCGCAGATCGGTCACTACACTCATCAGCGACTGATCTACAACTGAATTGTGACCAAATATTTCGGTCGCTATATTATGGTCGCTATATAGCGACCGAAAATGATCGGTCGCAGATTTCGTGTCTGATAGCAACCAAACTCCATCAATCGCACTATCGGTCGCTAATAGAGACCGCCATGAGTGGTCGCCGATCGGTCGCCCACAGCGACCGATTTGTTGGTCGCTGTATCGGTTGCTAATAGCGACCGATATCATCGACGTCACTATATCGATTCTAGAGTAGAGACCGATATAGTGACCAAACTAGTGCCGTCGCTATTCGGTCGCTAATTTTACATTATTATTTTTTCTAAATTAACATAAATGAATATAAATCACCTGATAAATAACAATAATATAAAACCACAATAAATCAACTACACAAATCACAATCTCCACGAATCACAAATTCATCACATAAACTACAAACACACAAACCAATCATACATCCATAATAAAATGACAACATCCACACAACTAAAATGAAATCACAAATCCTCTGCATATGTGTCATCCTAGTCGTCGTCTCACCCAACATCTCGCGACGGATGATCCTATATATCATTTATAGAAAAATTTAAAATCAAATACTAAATAAATAAATCAATTTTTCTTTAAAATTAAAAGTAAGATATTTTTCATTTAACTGAATTTGACGAATGATAGTTTTGAACGTTTTGCTTAAATCGGGAGTCTAATTTAGACTTCGTTAGTTTTCACAAGTCACTCTCACCTTTCCGATTGTGTTGGACTCATTGACAAATTAATCGGACCTATATTTTATTTTGACCCTCTTAAACCAGATTAAGTAAGTTCTTTTTAGGAAATACAAATTTGAGCATCGAGTTCAAATTTGGAGTCCAATTTGAACTCCGTCAGTTTCTACGGGTTACTTTCACCCCCCATGTCGTGTGTTAGAACAATCGATAGACTGATTGGACCTCTCTTTTCAATTTTGATCGTTCAAACCCAATATTATAGATTTGAAACTAAACTAGTTAAGAAAATACAAAATTGTTTGCCCAGGCCATATCGGGAGTCCAATTTGGACTCCGTCAGTTTCTACAAGTCACTCTCACCTTCCTGGTCGTGTTGGAGTCATTGACAAATTAATCAGACCTATATTTTTATTTTTGACCCTCTTAAACCCATGTTTGTTGACATTAAAGTAAGTTCTGTTTAGGAAATATAAAATTGAGCATCGAGTTCAAATTTAGAGTCCAATTTGAACTCCGTCAGTTTCTACGGGTTACTTTCACCCCCCGTCTCGTGTTGGAATAATCAATAGACTGATTGGACCTCTCTTTTCAACTTTGGTCCCTCAAACCCAAGTTTATATATTTGAAACTAAACTAGTTAAGAAAATACAAAATTATTTTCCCAGGCCATATCAGGAGTCCAATTTGGACTCCGTCAGTTTCTACAAGTCACTCTCACCTTCCCAGTCATATTGGTGTCATTGACAAATTAATCGGACCTATATTTTTATTTTTGACCCTCGTAAACCCATGTTTGTTGACATTAAAGTAAGTTCTTTTTAGGAAATATAAAATTGAGCATCGAGTTCAAATTTGGAGTCCAATTTGAACTCCGTCAGTTTCTACGGGTTACTTTCACCCCCCATGTCGTGTTGGAACAATCGATAGACTGATTGGACCTCTCTTGTCAATTTTGGTCCCTCAAACCCAAGTTTATAGATTTGAAACTAAACTAGTTAAGAAAATACAAAATTGTTTGCCCAGGCCATATCGGAAGTCCAATTTGGACTCCGTCAGTTTCTACAAGTCACTCTCACCTTCCCGGTCGTGTTGGAGTCATTGACAAATTAATCGGACCTATTTTTTTTTGACCCTCTTAAACCCATGTTTATTGACATGAAAGTAAGTTCTTTTTAGGAAATGTAAATTTGAGCATCGAGCTCAAATTTGGAGTTCAATTTAAACTCCGTCAGTTTCTACGGGTTACTTTCACCCCCCATGTCATGTTGGAACAATCGATAGATTGATTGGACCTCTCTTTTCAATTTTGCACCCTCAAACCCAAGTTCATAGAGTTAAGAAAATGATATTTTTCCCTCCTCAATCTAAATTCTTGTATTTTGTAAGATGATATTTAGAGTTAACAAATAGAAAATAAATCAAATAAAATACTTACTGGAGGCTGCTGTGTAGGAGGTGCTCTATCACCAAGAATTCCCAATTGTGCGACCGTCTGGGAGACGGTCTGAGAGACGATGGTTGAGATATTCTGAGAGACGGTCTCATTGACGATCTCCCTAAACATATCCGGAGTCATGGTCAGGGCGGCACTGGAAGAACCACCTGGGGCTGCTGGTGTGGTAAATGGAGAGGTCGCATGTGAGACGGAGCTCGAGCATGATGATATCACCTTGGCCGTGCCCAAGCTATGTCCAAAACCATAGACATGGCCTTTCTTGGGTGCCCCAGATGCTGCAACCCAAATGTCAGGATCCAACTCTGGACGCTGACTGTCTTCCCCATACCTCTCATCCATTCCTCTACTATATGACCCCTGCAAAAAAAAAAAAACAAAACAAAATTATTCTACATTTTAATTTTAAATGAAAATATTAGTGTATGCACTTATCACAACCTCCCGAGCTTTCTCACTAATGTAATCATTTGTCCCTTTCTTCTTAAGAGTTTCATCAAAAAGATCTTGAAATTGAGGTGGCCGCTTGAGCTGTACTTCCTATTTTTCAAATAAATCACAGTTTATTATTAGATTTAAAAAAAAACACAAATGTAGAAGTGTACTTACCAATCTCGCTTTATGCGTTGCAAAAGAGACAGAGCCACTCGTGTGTACATTCGCTTCAGGATGCACTGCTCTATTTTGCTTTGCTTTGGCTGAATTTTCATTCCATTTCTCTGCTCCCCAAATGTCGCACATCTCAATCCAATACTCCTTTCTCATCCACACAGGCCCATGCTCCTTCCATTGGTTCTTATTTGTTCTTGCACATGCTCTTTCTGCATTTCTTCGAACATTGTACATAAGATGTTTGAAATTTGCTCTTGCAGTAGTTGTCCATGCAGATGTAGTACGTAACCTATCTGAATGCTCTGTGAATCGATGATTCCTCAACATATTAACAAAAAAATAAATTATATATTACATAACAATTAGTGTGTTAAACTAAGAATTGAAAATGACTTAATATGATAAAATAAGATACATACCATGAACATAGAGAACAATAAATCCTGAACATCCATCGAAAAATCAGAAAAGTGATGGATAGGGCCAGGAAAATGTGCTTGAATTGTCTTTGTAATAAAATGTGATGTTTGGGCTGGCTCTATTTTATTCCTGAAATTGAAAATATTAATTCCACAATGACGAATAGATAATAAAAATAATGCATTACATACCCTTCATTTATCCACACTGCTCGCATCGTCTCATTATAACTGCCCTCCCCAGCGTGATGACTCGTCTCGTGATCAGCATGTACTATACGAATTAATTAGCATAAATAAAACAAACTATCAAAAAAAAATAGAAATGTAAATGAACATACCTGGCTCAGATGGAGGAGGTGTAGATCAACTCGCCATGTGTGATGGAGATGATGAGGCTGTCAATCTATCGGCTGCCAGTGGTAAAGGTGCAGAGGTCGTGGGTCTTGTAAGGATAAGAATAAGATACCACTAAAACATAAAGAATTATATTAAACAAATACTACAATGCATTATACATGACATATATGCTTGCTGCCGGTAGTAGCGGTGCAGAGGTCGTGGGTCCTGTAAGGATAAGAATAAGATACCATAAAAACATAAAGAATTATATTAAACAAATATTGCAATGCATTATACATGACATATATACGTACTGCCCGTGGTACAGGTACAGAGGTCGTGGGTCCTGTGAAAATAAGAATAAGATACCATAATGACATAAATAATTATATTAAATAAATACCGCAATGCATACAAATCAAAGTATACATACCTACTGCCGGTGGTAGCGGTGCAGAGGTCGGTGGTAGAGGTGTCGAAAAGGAAGTAAATCTCCTCCCACCACCCTCTCCCCTCCCACCTGAAGAAGTCCCACGTCGTCCTCGAACCATATCTTCAACTGGTAATAAAATACATGCATATTCATCAAATAGTGGAAGAAAGAAAGTTGTAGAATATTAGAAATTTAGGTAAAATTGTCTACCATTAATCAAACATTCTCCATTTCATCTTTAGATTTTGGAGATATATCAAATTCAACATTGACATCTTCATTATCAGATTCATTTTGATCACTAATATATTCCTCCTCATCGGAGTCCCCCAACTATATTTCAGGTTGTTCTGGATCGACTTCTTCCACTTCATTCTCTTTAGATAAAGACAGTGCCTCTATAGATTCATCACTAGAAGCAGGCAACTCTACATCATCACCCAAGTCTGATTGAAAGAATTCGACATTCACATCCAACTCTACTGTTTCAGTCAAATCCAACTCATAATCGGGAAAAGCCTTGTCTTAACCTTGCAAACTGCCCACCAATCATTTCTTTCTTTATTTCTAGACGATGGATACTTTGTATAATAGACCTGCTGGGCTTGTGCAGCCAAAATGAATAGATCATAAATATTCAATTTGGACTTATGTCTGATATCGACAATCCCATATGTTGTGTCATTTCGAACAAAACTAGGATCAAACCAATGACACTTGAACAAAAATATATGGTTGTCATCTCTGAGATATTACAATTCTAAGATCTCCTTAATAATACCATAATAATCACATTCATTTTCATTACATGTACTTCCTTTCACACATACCCCGCTGTTCATTGTTGACTTATTTTGCCCATATTGTCTAGTGTGAAATCTATACCCATTCACAATAAATGCTGGATATGTATGTGCAACTTTTGATGGGCCATAACTAATCTCTCGAATTCTTTGATCAGTAATAAAACTATTTTCAACCAACATATGGAGAGCACACTAGTCAGAATTTTTCATTGGCCTAACAAGGAGAAAGAGTAGTAATAATGCTTACACGATATTTCAGCCAAGAAGCCAATGATTTCTCTCGTTCTTTTTCAACCTCCATGTCAGTGAGATATGGACATCTTTGGATTAATTATGAGTCAAATTGTCTGTATTACGAACATTAGAGCATTATAGATGGAATGAAAATTAACAAGTTATGTACATAACGTAATGTGAGCAGAGCACATACGCAACATAAGATTCAACCTCCATACAATTTAAAAGACTGTAAATTTCTGCACACTGCAATTCTCTATCATTTAGCATCCGACTCGAAGAACATCCATACGCACGTCCAGGATACTTAAATATAGAGAGCCGATCAGACTAAACGGAGTCTCCCCCATCATCATTACGTGGTGGCCGAGTACGACGAGTTTGTATCTCAGGTTCAAAGTACATTGAACAGAAATTTGATATTTCTTCCATAATGTACGCCTCCGCAATGGAACCCTCTACCTTTGCCTTGTTGCGAACTTTCATTTTCAATTCATGCATGCACCTACCAGAACGTTCATAGGATAATGAAAAACACATCAAAATAAATTGAATTATGAGGAAAAAATATATACAAATTACCTTGCCATTTTAAATAGGAAGGAAATATTATTTAGATTTTCACTTTTAACCATCTGTGAAGGTTTGATCGCACGATTAGTTACTATATGTGTTGTGTTATTTGCTAAAAATTTCGACAACATCTCCCCACACCTCTCTGATATACCACAAATTATTTATTGATTAAGAAATTTTCTTAAACACTTACTAATAAGTGGTTAAGAAAATAATCAAAATCAATAAAGGTATATCAGAGAGGAGTGAGAAGACGCAACCAAAATTTTTAACAAACAACACAAACACATATATTAATTAACCACCTAAGTGCGATCAAACATTCACAGACTGTCCAAATGGGACAATTCAAGACTTTGAGTTAGATATACACGTTCTCATCATTGAAAATGAGAACGTGCACATCAATCCCAAAGTCTTGAACGGGTAGGTTGATTGACACGGGCTTAACACTCTCTCCTAAGATGCGTGCAATGTTAGATTGCACCCACGCATCTCAGCTCACATACAACACCCAACTAATTAAATATTGTCAAGATAATAACACATTCTAAAAACACAAAAATAAGTATTCTAAAAACTCTATACATATCAACAAGCCCATAAAATAAGCAAGATTGAATTTATGCTGACGACCATTCAACAATAAAACTAAATAACATATTCAACAACAAAGCTTGAAAAGAAATTTACAAAAGCACCAATAACATGTGAAATTGGCAATACATGTAGATAATGAAAATATAGATTTTTGTTTTAACATTCAACATATTCATAAGAGCAATCAATGGCATGGCGTAACATGCATGATGTAGAGCATTATTCATAAGTGCATATCTAACTAAATATTAATATAGCACCATTGAAATTGTGCTACTAATTCAATATGATTTATGACTAAATTTGTGAAATATATCCTACAAAAATCAAGGCACTTACTAGAAGATCCACCCACGCAGTAGCACCAACAAGGATGGAGAACACCAGAAAGACCTGTCATCAGAAAAAGAAGTTGAATTCAAGAAAGAGTTTTGCTTTCCTTTAAGCAGATGTCATAAGCAGGACATGAATAGCACATCAATCACCAATCCAAGATTCACTAGGATGCAGTTCAAGTATTTAATCTAAAAGTATAAACACTTATGCCATTAAGATCTCTTATTTCTGCCTCTTAGAAATTACATATAATTCCCCTGAAATCTATTGCATATGTATATTAGTGAAATTTGCATATTATACTCTATACCTTTATATTCCATATACTGTATATGTACAAAGCTCCCAGATGACAGCGTGGTCCCGATGCACATGTTGTACTTTTGGTACTTGAAGGGACATTAGCAGTGGGCCTCCTAGTGGCCCAACGATGCCGGCGCACAAGTGTCCCCATCCAGCAAAGCCCGATAAAATACATATATATATATATATATGTATAATTTCATGTACTATTTCGTAAGTTTCCTTCAAAAAAAATAAATTCATCTTATGGTAGAAAATGAAAGCACATTGATCAAAAGGTAAGGGCCATTTGGATAGATATAGACTCTCATTATGTTGGGTAACTCAGTGATAGGTAGGGGCATATCTTTTCCAATACAACAAATAAAATCTACATATGCTTTGCTAATATCTAAATCCATCTATTTAATTTTAAACAATAATGGGACAATTATGTAGACTCTGCAAAAAGTGGAGGGGCCAACTGTGTGGCCAACGACAGGTTTCCCCATTCTCCACTACAGCTATCCACCTGAAATATGCTTATAAGTTTCCATCTCCATCATAGAAGAAGGAACTCATCTGTTCAACAAAATTGTATACATTTCAATAGTTCAAAAAAAGTCAGTCAAGAAATCGTTGATGTCTGTCTTTCTTTTTATTTTATAGAAAAAAAATTGACAATCCTCTTGACTTATCTAAAGATGCTCCTGTACATGCAACTCACAGTGGGGATATCAACAAAAGATATACAATGGCTCAGTACAATTACTTTGAATAATGCCCAGATAACTTGATAAACAGATGAAGCTCATGTGGGTGCTGATTTCGGTGATGAAACTATAAACAGATGAGAGAATAGATCCTAATCACTATAAATAGATGAAACTATAAATAGATGAAGAAGATTGGCCCCTATAGAAATTGGCCAACCTAGAGAGCCTCAGCGGGGGAGGGAGGGAGGAGGAGCCTCGGCGGGGGAGAGAGGGAGAAGAAAGGGGGCTGGGTAGCGACGGTGACCTCCTCAGTAGCTCTGGCAGCGACGGGAGGGAAGGTTGGTCGGGGGGGGGGGGGGGGGAGGTGAGGGAGGGAAAGGTTGGTCGGGGCATAAATAGGGTGACAGAGACTGTTGTTGCGACCGAACCTAATTCAGTCGCAGATCGGTCTTCTATATACGACCGAATCTATCGGTCTCTAGTCGGTCGTCGGTCAATATATCCGCTTTTTCTTGTAGTGATAAAAACATAAGGTATTTATCCTGATTCAATACTTGTCCAATAGAAGACCTATGTCTAGTCTCTAAGTAACTCTTGAGATTTCACTAACCGGGATACAATCCCCCTCAAGGATATACAACACCCAACTCCTGCTGATCTTTTTCTCATTCTCGGAAAAGAAGATAGTCTACTTCTTTTACAGGCTCAGAAGTAAACCTCTTGGAACAAACCCTAGCATAGTTCTTTCCTTCAACAAGGAGAACACAAAGTACAGACCCTCTGCTGGTCACATCACCCAGCACAAGTTGGTCTTCCCTTCTAACCAAGAGGAATCGTTTACACAGTAAGTCTTCTCTTTCAATGAAGATGAATACTATGTGCAGTCTCACAGTTGGACACAAGTCTTTCTCTTAGAAAAAAACGAACAAGAAGAGAGCTACATAAGATGGAATGAATCTCAAACTCTTAGCTCACAATCTCTTCCACAGATTTACAATGTAATGCAGAGAGAGAGAGAGAGAGAGAGAGAGAGAGAGAGAGAAAGGAATGAAACTTGAATGAAGAACACTTGAGAGGATTTTCTTTTTGTCTTGATGTGTCACGTCCCGACATTTAATATATCTATAAATGTCGTAACGTGAACGATCAGAAAATCAAGAGTAAATTTTAAACTTTTCCGACAGAAATTGCCCGATTCTTAATCTAATAAAAATAATTAACTATCATTCCTCTAATTTGAGGGTGTTTAAGAAATAGTGACAAAAATAAGATGATATGCCAATGAACTGAGTTAGGATAGCAAGTAACAAGCATATAATGATCATTAGTAAAATAGCAGATGTGAGTGTATGAACAATAATTCAGAAGAAAATAGAGAAAATATATGTATAAAGATGTCATGCCCATTTCACAAGCAAATAAATATTCATGTCATAACATAATTCATGGAAATGTCGACTAATTTAGCATATAGTGGTTTCATGCCAAACACCCTATTGATCCATATCGCTCTATGTAGATTAAACAAATTCGGGTGCTTCTCTCGGGATTGAATCTGCCCCATTTGGACAGGCATTGGTCCAAAGAGTCTGAAGACCCAAAAGTACGTCATCCCATTTCCATTTCTGATAAACATGCATACATGGTACTTGGGCACTCATCAGGAGTAAAACATTAAAACAAGAAGTAGGTTTCTAGGACATAGTGGTTAAAGATATCTAGAAGGTATAAGAATCAAAATAATTTAGGATGTCCAAGATTGATCTAAAGATAAGTTGGTTGACGGTTAAATAACTCACCCTACTGGTAAAGTAGTTTAGAATCTATGAAAATAGGAAATGCAACTTGTTTGCATAGCTCAGAAGTGTATCAACTGTAATTGATGAAGAAATAGTTCTATTTGTCAACAAATACTGGTGGTTGTCGATAGTTACTGTTCCATCTAGAATTGCATTCATGAATTTGGTCTTTAGTTGTCGACAACCAACTAGTGGTTGTCGATAATTACTACTGGGTTGTCGACAGCTACTGGTTGGTTATCGATAGACACTGGCTGGTTGTTGACAGGCACTAACTAGTAGACAGACAATGGCTAGTTGTTGACAGCTACTAAATTTCTGGGTTCTGGTTAAGGCTACAAACAAGGGATTCAAGCTCCGATTATACTCTAACATTGGAGACTGGATATTTAGGAGATAAACAGGTTTTCTATGATCTACATGAGTAATAATCAAGTGGCATTAGAGAAGAGAGAGAGAAGGAAAGGGTGAGAATCTTACTATCAGTAATCCAACACCCTTCTCGTTCTACTCAGGTAGCAGAAAAAACTGATTTATACCAAAATTAGATGGGTCGTGTGTAGATTTCTTCAAGGACATTTGGATTGGTGATAAAACTATTATGCATGAGTTTAGGAACAGATTTCCTAATGACCAACAGTGGCCCAAAGTTTTGGTTAAAGACATGACCTTGGATGATAAGCACAGGATTTGGAACTGGATGGGTGTTACCTATCAGCATGTTCGGACTACTTTATCTGATAATCCTGATGAATTTATTTGGACTGAGAATGCTAAAGGTATTTTTAGTGTCAAATTTGCCTACTCTCTAGTTTCTAATCCGGGAGTGAGTAGAAGTACTTGGATGAAAGTCTGGCACCATGCTATACCTCCTCGTGCTGCCATGTTCGTTTTGAAGCTTCTTCACAGAGCGGTTCAGGTAGATTCTAGAGTTGCTGACTATGGGATTCCACTAGTGTCCAAATGTGTGTGCTGCAAGATCCCTGAGCAAGAAACACTGAATCATATTTTCATTTCAAGTGATATCTCTACTGAGCTGTGGGGCTGGATTGCACTGCTTCTTAGTAATAAGATTAATCATAGTGATCTTGTTACTATTAGGTGCTGGAGCGTCCTTACCAACACTAATCTAAAATTTGCATTTCACTTTACTGGTCTGATTATTTCTATTGTTATGTTGTGGGAGATTTGGAAATTCAGGTGCTCTGCTCGCATGGAAGAGATTATTATGTCTCTGGACAGTATCAAGCATAAGATTTTACTGAATGCTAGGAAGGTTGTGGACAGTCTCAAGTTCAATTGCCCTATTTCATTGGGCCAAGCTCATATTCTTAAGTATTTTAATGTTAAAGCAGAAATTACATTCCAAGCTCCTGTAATCGTTAGATGGAATCCCCCTATGAACAACTATAGTCTTAATGTGGATGACGCTTGTAAAGGTAACCCGGGTATTTGTTGTGGTAGTGGCTGCTTCAGGGATCATAATGGCGATTTTGTCTATGGTTTTGCTTTCTGTTATGGCACTGGGAACAGTCTTATGGCAGAGACCAGGGCTATTCATGATGGGGTTAGGTTGGCTATGGAACGACACCTTAATGTATCTATTTGGCTCTTCTTGTCAGGGCTATCACTGTTGGTCAGTTACCTCACTGGGCAGTCTTTCCTTGGTGGCGGGGTATATGTTACATGTTGCAGATTCTCAAACAAAAAATTATGCAAACCTTTCGTGAGGGTAATTAGGTGGCTAATTCCATTGCTTCTCAAACCTGTGTTATGGATAAGAATTCGGATTATCTATCTCTTGGTGATCTATCTCTTGCTGCTAGGGGCGCTTTGATTATTGATAGAGCTGGATTACCTAGCTTTAGGCAGAGACTCTAGTTGAGTTGTTCCTCTCTTATTCCTTTTGGTCGTTGGAGCTCGAGTGTACTCTGTTTATATTTTCTGGGTGGTTTTTCCTATATGGAGTCGGGTGTACTCCTCTCATATTATTTTTCAGAAATAAAAATATATCATTTGGTTGATCCCCTTGTGGAGTGAGAACATCTCCTCCCTTTGGGATGGGGTGCACTCTCATGGTCGCTGACCCATTGGATTTTTTATTAAAAAAAAAGCTTTCTAAATAGTCAATAAATTGAATAATGAACCTGGTTTCAAGGCTCAAAATTTAATTAGTCGTTTAAATCTAGAAATCGATTAGCCGTTTTTTACATATTGGTTGCTGAATTCAATGACACAAACCAGTCTAATTGGTTTTCTCATGTTGTTAGGAAACCAATAGGAGTCACTTGGTCTCGAGTGTAGTTGTGTACTCAAGACAAACTAGCACATTTAGAAGTACTTGACCATCCGATGCTAATACGATTGAAGAAAGAAAAAGAAAGTAATCCTACGAATATAGAATCAAGAAATAACAAGAGGCACCTACCTAGCCAAAGAAGAAATGCAAATCCTCTTATATTTCAAGAGGATGCAATAGCAAGAGTAGTAATGGCAGTAGTAGCCATAGCAGCAACAACCATAATAGCAGTTGCAACAACAACCATAGTAGCAGTTGCAGCAGCAACAGTAGTAGCAACAATAGCACAGAGTGATGGACAACAACCAAACTCTTGAAAGCATAATCAAGGGAGATTTATATGGATTCCAAGGTTACGTGCATGCACAGCATGCAACAATGCACGTGTCGTTGTAAAATACATTTTTTTTACTGTTTGGCCATGTTCAATGGAGGGTAACTTAGCCTTCAACACGTATTGAGGTATGTGTAATCAATTTACACAAGAGGTAACTGTCTTACGTAGCCAAGGTAACAGAAGCATAAATGTTCATAAATCGATTTTGTAATTCAGATTTAATTCATCCAGACCCTTTGGCCCTTTATTTTTGTACCTAAATGATGTCTAATTAGAACAAAATTTTAGACAAAATCTAATTAAGAAGTGATAAAAATTATGATGATTTTAGTTTAAGTTTTCAAATTAATTTTTTGCCATGTAAAAATTACCCCCAAAAATCATTGGGTCGACTTAATCTCCATATATGTGCATCAATAATTCATGATATTTATGTCTTTAAAATTAATATGTTTATTTTTGGGAATTATGGTGGTGTCAAATTTCAATTATGTTACCGAATTTTGTTGGCACTCTGTCGGAGTGCGCATATCTGAAAACAGTACTAGAGTTACTTTAATAACGTAGAAATATCACTAAAGAAAAGATAATCAGGTTTCTCGTAAGTATTTATGTCTTTTATGAAAGTCAATTTTTTTCTAATTTTTGATATCATATTATTATTTTGGTATTAAATTTTAGGGTGTTACAATTCCTCCCCGATTAAGAAATGAGTTTGGTCCTCCAAACTCCATGACTAGTTTGCATAGATCACAAGCATTATGTTTTCAGCCTTTTGAATTTTTATTTAGTTCAAATTAGTCTTACCAATCTTGTCATGATTATTATGTCATACGGCGTGTGCACCCACCATATATCTTATTGTCATGACATCGTCAGTTGATGGGGATCTAAATATTAGCATTTTTAGATCTTAAGGAGCCATGTGGTGAGCATGGGTTCAATTAGATGTAGCCTCCATTATGTTCTTTATTTCTGGTAGTAGTATATTAATATTAAGTAGATCCTTGTTATAGCGTACTATACTTGAGGTCTCCCCCACTAAGGAATAGCCTTAATCCCCGAGAGTTATATGGATACATATTCCTTAGAGGTAATAAAGCATGACGAGAATAGTGAATATTGAGAATATAATGATAGACAACAAAGATTATATTTACACGTAAGGTTTCTAGTATAGAACTCTATAATAAACCTTACAAATTTATTTGATTGGCAAGACTTACTAAACTTTGACATATTATAACAACTAAACTCAAGCATATCTCACTATACTATAGTCCTACCGACTTATACTTAACAATTACTTCTAATAGCCTCAGTCGATTCTCCATGTAGCTTAAAATCTTCCTAA
Source organism: Colocasia esculenta (assembly GCA_014218235.1). Lineage (NCBI taxonomy): Eukaryota > Viridiplantae > Streptophyta > Magnoliopsida > Alismatales > Araceae > Colocasia > Colocasia esculenta. The sequence goes on from CM024762.1 coordinate 108,310,469, forward strand.
ACTCTTGTCATTATTCTAAGATGGTATGAGACATTTTGAGATCTGATGATTTAGACTTCCGCACCTCTAGCATGCTCCTTGTTTCCACCAACAGTTTTCTTTGACATGGCCCAATTTGTGACAGCACGCACAAGCTTTCTTAGGTTGTGTCTTGGCATTCTCTTGCCTATTGATCTTCTTAATTCTTTTGGTCTCCTTGGTACCTTTCACCATCTTATTGCCAATTGTTTCTCTATTACTGAAGGGGACTCTTCTCTTCCTTACAGATACTGTAACACTCATTATTTCATGGAGGTTTGTACTTTGAATATTTCTATCCAGTTCCATTTCCCTTGATCACTAACTGGGACTACTCTCCAAGGATCGAGCAAGGTTGTTCATTGCATATTGAACCTCTCTCCAATGTATTTCTTCTCCCATCACACTAAGCTGAGCAAACAATTTAAGTTTGTTAATCAACATGCAATTTAAAATTAGCTTATCTAAGTATGCTATTACAATGTTACTGTGTGTATCTAGTTACTTGATACATTGGCCTCCGTGATTAAATGATGTCTTTTCCTTACAGGATTTTGAGATATGATAGATGATTTATGTATATCCAACTATACCTATCTAGCTTAACCTCAGGCTTTCTACCCATCCTCACAGGTTATTATAGGATGTTGAAGATCAATAACTCTAAGGTTATTAGATCTCAAACGATGCTCTGATATCACTCTGTCACATCCAGCCATTTAATATATCTATAAATATCGTAATGTGAACGATTAGAAAATCAAGAGTAAATTTTGATCTTTCCTGGTAAAATTTTCCCCGGTTCTTAATCTAATAAAAATAATTAACTAGCATTCCTCTAATTTGAGGGTGTTTACATAATTCTCAAACTACAATTCAAAGAGCAGACATAACAAGGGTTGATCTCTCAGCACATAATTTCCCGATGTCCCGCCTTCCAGAACTATCGATTACCTAGAGAAAAAAATGGTATGAGCAATCTTGCCTAGTAGGATTTATCCTCCAATGACAAGAAATGGAAGAAATATATACTGATTTGACTAACAGTAAGTAACAGGGTAATCAAACAATGGTACAAATCAGGAAACAGATGATTTGATCCAGGATTAAGAAATAGTGACAAAAATAAGATGATATGCCAATGAATTGAGTTAGGATAGCAAGTAACAAGCATATAATGATCATCAGTACAATAGCAGAGCGTGAGTGTATGAACAATAGTTCAGAAGAAAACAGAGAAAATATATGTATAGAGATGCCCTACCCATTTCACAAGAAAATAAATATTTGTGTCATAACATAATTCATGGAAATGTCGACTAATTTAGCTTATAGTGGTGTCATGCCAAACTATTGATCCATACTGCTCTGCATAGATTAAATGAATTCAGGTGCTCCTCCGGGACTGGATCTGCCCCATTTGCACATGCATTGGTCAAAAAGAGTCCGAAGACTCAAAAATACGCCATCCCATTTCCATTTCCGGTAAACATGCATACATGGTACTTGGGAACTCATCAAGAGTAAAACATTATTGTGGATACCGTTTTTCGCTCCTCCCTCTTTTCCCACTTCCGTGAGGTTCCTTCGGAGCCCTCAGAGAAGAAAAGAAAAGAAAGAAGAAGAGAAGGACGATGGCCCACAACGAGGGGGTGGAAAAATAAAAATAGAAGAAAATGTAGTGTGTGGATATGGAACGAAAAGCGGGAAATGACGGAAAATGAAAAGATCGTGATCGCCAGGCACGCGAGGGTGCCGAATGGAGACACACGGCGAGGGGTGCGGATGGAAGAATGTGATCGCAAGAAATACCTTTTGGAGCGTGGGAGGTTGCGTGGGGGATGTGGGTCCTTTCTTCCTCTACGAGCACGGCCAGCCGTGGTAGATGGCATTTTCCTTGTTTGATTACGCAGACAAAATAGACAAAAAAAGGGAATAAAAGGGCATTAGCCACAGGCGTGTAGTATACAATCCTAAAAAAAATGGAATAACATAAATAAAGAATGGGAGAACTCACCGTGTGGTGGCTTTTAAACCCCTAAAAATAGGTGTGTGTGTGTGTGTGTGTGTGTGTGTGTGTGCATGCATGTGTGTGTGTATGAAAGAAAAGGGGCCGCATGGGGCCCAGAGGAGATGAAAATATAAAGAGCCACGTAGGGCCTGATCACTGTAAAATTTTTCATGTTAAGTTCATACATATAGTTGATTTTAGACATCATTTGTCTATAAATAATGCGCAGTTTGATTATAATTTTCATTTCATCCATAAATAAGTTTTTGAACATGTTAGTTGATATTGGGGTTAGAATGCACTTGTTAGATCTTCGTCAACAATTACTGTTAGCTAATCAAAATCAATTTCTTTGCACAAGTACACTTGAAAATAAAAGATATTTGTAAATGTTGTATATAAATAAATTTTGTTTCAATAATATTTTGTAGTAGATAGGCATGAGTTGTAATAATAAGATTTTTACAGCTTTTAATACCACATCCAATATCATCATGCCACATACCTACCCAATCCCATAAATAAATAAATTATTAATAAATACCCCACCATACCCACGACTCCACTTAAACATTTTTCTTTTCTTTTCCTCCCACCAGGGTAAAGAAGCAGTTGAAGCTGCTAGAAGCTAGAGCGGTGCGTACAAGTGTCTGCTGGGAAGAGGATTGAGCTTGCTGAAGCTGGGAAATGGTGCAATGTAGAGGCCGGCGGGGTGTGCGCAGCGACTGGGGAAGGCGATGGTGCCCAGCTGTGCTGGCTGCGGTGCGGGCTGCTGCAGAGGAAGATGGAGGCTCGTGCAGCAGATGTGTGAGGCTGGCGGGCTTGCGTGTGCGACGCAGAGAAGCGCAGCGGCTGTGGCGATCGTACGGAGGCGGTGCGGCGCCTAGGCCAGAGCTGGGCTAGCGGTGTGAAGCCGTGTGTGTACGTAGGCCAGGCGTGCAGAGCTGGAGGCACTGAGGGCGATAGGAGCTGCGGGCCGTGCGAAGCATCCGGCGTACCCGACGGCTGGGTGGATGAGGCAAGTGCATGCGGCTGGTGTATGGAGGCGATTTGGGGTGGAGGCCAGCCCGTGCGGTGCGGAGCTGGGCTGAGGCATGTGTGCAGAAGAAGGTATAGGGCACCTAAAAGGACCCAAGGTCTCTGTTGGGTCGTTCAATTTTAGGATTTTTAGTTTTTTCTTTTCCAGAGATTAGGATGGGAGAGTTTGGCTTCTGCTGTTGAGGGGGGTTGGCTACTTTGATTTTTGGTTTTCCTTTCCACTAGTTCAGCATTTTTTTTGGGTTTTCTCTGGTACAGCAATTGGGGGGGGGGGGGTTGCGAGTTCAGATTTGGGATTTTTTTTTCTTCTCTGCCATTTTTCTTCAGCATCTGGGGAGATCGACGGCTTCTCCTTTGGAGGGCTTGGCAACACAAAGAGACGAGAGGTCTTGTTAATTTTTGGTTTCTGGTTGTTTTTGTTCTTCCTAGTGTTCGAGGATTTTCTTGTTTGATGTTTTATTTTACTGCTCATTATTCCTTCCACTCTGATTGGAGAAGTTAGTAGTAGCTGTTCTGATGTTCGTATCATCAGTATTTTGTGGGAGTTGTGAGGTATTTCTATTTTTTGCATATGTGTCCATGTTATTTCCCTCGAGTTGTGGGGGAGGTTACGATTTCAAAACTGTGTTAGGATTGCTTGATAATGGTTTCATTAGTGCCTTCTTCTTGCTCTTTCCTTGAGAGTTCTGTGAGTATGTTTAGCAATTTTAATCTATCTTGTGAGAGGTTCCCTTTTTGTTTGCCCTGCATAATTTCTGTTGGCATATGGGGCATCTGGAGTTCCGGAGGTATTCACGTAGAGAAGGAATATAGGGCGACCAATGGGAACCCATCCTTGGCTTGTTCTGGGATTCCTGTTGCTGGGAGAGGTAGACATTTCTTTTATTTTCTTCTGAGGCTGCTGGAGAGATCAATCCAGGGACTATTCTTTCTTGGTTCGACGGTTTCCAGAGGGATTCCTGAAGTCTACAGAGTTCAGATTCACAGATGAGTCATGAATTCAGGCCCTGTTGTAGCAGGGAGGTAGATTTTGATTCATGATTGATTTCAGAACTTCTTAATGTTAAACTTTTGTTCTTATCCCTGTTCTGTAGTGGTATTGATTTAGCAAACAGTAAATTCTTGTTTCTGAATTTTCTGTTTGATCTTTGAGTTCTGAAGAAAGTGACGGATGTTTGTGGAGAGCTGACAATGTTGATGTTCATCCCCTGAGCTGTAGGAGTATATGTGTTTGAAAATTTTTTGTTTAAAATTCTTGTTCTGTCATCTTTTCATTTCCGCTTTGAGCTTCAGATTTTATGCAGAATTAGATGTGCATCCTTGTGTAATGTTAGTTTAATTTCCAGTTCAGATTTCTATCTGCTTTTGGTCTCTCAATGAGAGGGTACATGATATCAATTCTTTTAATTTCAATTCAGCCTGTTCTTTCATTAAGTTTGATCTGTCAGATTGTGAGGGATTTGGTCGGTTGTTTACTATTTATTTTTAATGCATTGTCAATAGAGTGTTCCAAAAATCAGTTTCTTAAGTCAAATTCTATTCAGCCTCTCTGTGGATATGACATGTTCTCACCACTCTATTAGTTCATTTTTACTATTTTAAATCTGTGAGACAATTTAGAGAATGTGAGTTGATATGATTCATCCACGGAACTCTAGACAACGGAAGTGTACAATCAACAATGTCGCGTTCATCTTGGGCCATTGCCGGGGAGGCGTTACAGTTTGATTTAAATCTGCTTTCATTTGATTTTATTGCTTTGAGTTCTTATTGACTTGTTATTGGGCTTTTCATTTCAGATTTGCACAAGAAGTGGAACATGGAGATTGGGCTTGACATTTGAGCCTATGGAGAGGAGAGCTTGCTGATTTCTTTTGCATTTCCTTTAATCAGAATTTAGATAGAAGAGTGGGAGTGAAATTTGTAGTGAGGTTTTCATGTACTCTGTGCATGTACAGAGATTTCTTTCTCGTTGGCATGTAATAATTGGCCTCTGGTGGTTTGAATGGTTTGGAATTAGTTTATAGTCTCACTTTATATTTTCTTAGTTAAGTTTCAATTCATTTAGTTCAAAAACCAAATAAAAAATTAAAAAATCTAAAATCTAAAAAAAAAATTCTTTCAAATCACTCTTTCATAAAGCCGTTTGTTTTGCAATTAAAATTCATCTTCTTAAGATTAGAATCACTTGTTTTATGACATTCATCATTTTAATTTCATTTGACTTCCACTTCTTTTCTTGCATTGAAGAGTGTGGGGAAAGGTATGACTTCTATCTCTTGTTTCATGCATTAGACTTAGCATTAGAAAATTATTGTTTGAACTTGATTTGTGCATTTCATATTGTAAAAGGGACTGCTTAAGGGCATCACCCTTTAGAAAAAAAGATAAGGTGAGGGATTTCATCACCCTTTCCTTTGCCCAAAAATCACAAAAAATGTCACATTCTTGGATTTGCCTAAACTTTCAATAAAAACCAGTAGACTTTGCCCTAGGGTTAATAATTAGATTTATCCTTTCTTAAATTCAAAACTTCTCTTGAAGTCTGGTGTCTAGGATTAGAGGTTAAAAAGCTTATGCTTAAGTGAGTTAGATGTTATTTAATTGGGTCCTTGCGAAAGCAAGGGGGCCTCCCTCTACTCCACCTCTTACCTGGCTGGTACAAGAAGAGTTAGGATTGGACTTAAGCAAGTATAAATCCGATTTTGAGAAAAATAACATAGGTCAAGGAACACTTAGTGTTTAGGTTAATTGTTGAAAAGTGTTTGTTTGTTTGTGTTTCTTTATAAAAATTCATCAAAAATCAATAAAATTTTTAAAAGTTCAAAAATCATAAATAGAAGGCTTTTCAAATGTGCATGCTTGGTAGACATTCAACCTATACACGAGATTGAAAGATTCTTTCATAGGATGGACAACCAAAACCAGAACCAAGTTGCTAGGAATGTAGAGGAGGTCGCACCTAGACAGATGAAGGAGTACTTTATTCTTCTGATTATCAGCTGCTACTTGCATCAGGCCGGAAATTTCTGCAAATCATTTTGAAATCAAGCTAGGAAACATTCAAATGTTGCCATCCTTCTATGATTAGATTTATCCTTTCTTAAATTCAAACTTCTCTTGAAGTCTGGTTGTCTAGGATTAGAGGTTAAAAAGCTTATGCTTAAGTGCAGTTAGATGTTATTTATTGGGTCCTGCGAAGCAAGGGGGCCTCCCTCTACTCCACCTCTTACCTGGCTGGTACAAGAAGAGTTAGGATTGGACTTAAGCAAGTATAAATCCGATTTTGAGAAAAATAACATAGGTCTAAGGAACACTTAGTGTTTAGGTTAATTTGTTTTGAAAGTGTTTGTTTGTTTGTGTTTCTTTATAAAAATTCATCAAAAATCAATAAAATTTTAAAAGTTCAAAAATCATAAATAGAAGGCTTTTCAACTGTGCATGCTTGGTAGACATTCAACCTATAGACGAGATGAAAGATTCTTTCATAGGATGGACAACCAAAACCAGAACCAGTTGCTAGGAATGTAGAGAGGTCGCACCTAGACAGATGAAGGAGTACTTTATTCCTTCTGATTATCAGCCTGCTACTTGCATCAGGCCGGAAATTCCTGCAAATCATTTTGAAATCAAGCTAGGAAACTTCAAATGTTGCCATCCTTCTATGGAAATCCCAATGAAGACCCCTATAAGCATATAGATGAGTTCCTAGAGATTTGTTCCACTGTAAGAATCCAAAACTTCACTGAAAATGCCTTGACTGACCCTATTCCCATTCTCTTTAAAAGATAAGGCCAAACATTGGTTAGGAACCACAGGGAGAACCATTAGAACATGGCCAGAAATGCAGTAAGAATTTTTGAAGAAATTTTACCCATTGTCCGTACTAACACCATGAGAAGAGCAATAACTAGATTCTCCCAACACCCGGGAGAGTTAATGCACGAATCATGGGAGAGATTGAAAGAGTTGCTTAGAAAATGTCCCCACCATGGTCTGTCGAGGTGGCAAATAGTCCAAGTTTTTTATGAAGGTCTGACATAATTAAATAGGTAGATGGTTGATGCCTCGTGTGGAGGAGCATTCATGACTAAGAGCGAGGATGAGGCATATAATCTGTTTGAAACATTGAGTGAGAATTCTATCAATCATGCCTCACTCCACTCTTACGAGAGAGCACTAGGACCTGTAAAGAAGGCTGGGTTGTATGAATTGAGAGGGAGAGGAGAATTAGATTCTAGGGTAGAAGATTTGTTAGATAGACTTGATCAGAGATTGGAGCAGAAATTGGAACAAAAATTTAATCAATTAATGTCTTTGACTGGGCAAGTCACACCCAAATTGTTTCAACCACCTAAAACTTGCGCTATGTGTGCTAGGTCAGCTCACTCCACGAATGCTTGTCCCACTACTGCCCAATTACCCCATTTTATTCAGAACAAGTCCAAGCTGCCCAAGGTTTCTACAAACCCTCCCATGATCCATATTCTAACACATACAACCCTAGTTGGAGAAATCGCCTAAACTTTTCTTGGAAAAACCAATCTAAACATTTGTCTCAACCTTCTTTTAAGCAATCCATGTACGGTCAATCCTATTCTATCAGAATTCGAGATTTGACCTATCTTCTTATTCCAAACCTCCACAAGTCCAAGGAAATCCAAACTCAAATCAATTTGCTCATTTTCAGCAACCTTCATATCAACCACCACCTCCTCTGCCCAATTGGGAAGATAAAATAAATCAACTCCAAAATATGATGGTGACTCTATACCAAACAGTGCAAGAACAACAAAATCAATATCAAAATCAAAACCAAAAATTTCAACAAAATATGGCAAGGATAGAGTCCCAGATTGCTGATGTATGTCAAAGGAGGGAGTCAGGTCAGCTGCCAAGTCAAGCTGTAGCAAACCCAAGGAACAATCCTCCTGAATTTTATCAGAATCAGCAATACCATCAGGCCCAGGGGTACAGACCACTTGCTCGCCAAAATGCACCTCCACCATCAAACCCACAAAAGCTTGTTGGGTTGAGTGTGTTTTGGAATTTCCTAAAGTTGCATTTTAATGATGACCAATGAACATCACTCATACTTTGATTTTGATGATGACATATTGTGATTTTGATGATGACATGTTGAACATGTTACACATTTTTTTACGTATCATAATAATGCTTAAACAACATGTTTTTGATGTTTATATCTCATAGTTTATGATAATATCTTGTACTAATGGCTTATGTGTTAATTTTCAAGAATATCCAGATTTTGTCATGTGGTAGTGTCGACACACCCATTGATGGTGTCAACACTAGGTCAGAGTCCCTAAAGCTTTTTCATGAAAACAGGGTCAAGTGTGTCGACATAGTCCATGGTCATGTCGACACTAGACCCAGATTCCAGAAGACTAGTTTTGCGCAAATGGGATAGTGTGTCGACACAGCCAGTGGCAGTGTCGACACTAGTCTCAGCTCCAAGAAGACCAGTTTTGCGCAAATGGGATAGTGTGTCGACACACTCCCTGGTGGTGTCGACACACTCTGGCTGAAACTCAAAATCGTGAATTTCTCTGGACACGTGGCCGCTTAGGGTTCAAGGGAATCTGCCTAGGTTTTTGTGCCCACGTACCCTAAGGCTCCTTATGGACATATGGGGCTATAAATACCCATGTTTTTGGTACTCCAAAGCATCCCACGCAAGACAAGAGCCAAAATCTTTCTGGAAGAAGGGAAGAAGAGCGAGAAAACGGCATCTGCATCCAGAGGAGCAGAGCAGTGCCGCCAAGGGAAGAAGAAGGAGAAGAAGAAGGAGAAGAAGAGAAGGAGCTCGTGATTGCAGCAGTGCTGGTCAAGAAGGAGATCCAGCCGAGTCTGTACTTGGTTAGAGTGTCAATTTCTCTGGGAATTTGTGTATGTGTTCTACATAGATCTCCCAATTCTATTTGTCTCTAACATTTCTATTGTACTGAGATAGATTATGCTAGAGGATCTATTCTCTAAGTGTGCTTGTTCTAGCAGAACTTGGATCTATTGTGATCCAGAGGTTTGAGTACTTTGTACTCTGTTTTAGAGCCCTAGTGCTCTGGGTGGAGCCGTTGTGCTCTGGTGCTTGAGCCGTAGTGGTCAAGGGCTTGTGAATTTGCTGAATTCACAAGTGGTCTTTGGAGTAGGTCGTTGTGCCTATCTCCTGGGTTTCTTTGAGTCGTTGCACTCAAAGAGGTTGGAGTCATTGTACTCAATTTGTGTCACGCCCCGAAGTGGAATATCGGAGCGCGACGGCAGTTGCAAGAAAAAGGTATAGAGCGAATACTAGACATCAAACCATTGCACATTGAATAATACTACAAATCTTTCTCATTAATAAGCTTTCAAATGTCTAGTTACAACCACTAATATTAGAGCCATTCTATAGGGCCCAATTACATTGCAATAAAAGGAAATAACTAACTACAACTCTAAGATAACATAATGACTCGAGGGTACTCCTGGCTTCACTATTGGTCATTCCCTTCCTCGTGAGTGTATGTGTCATCCTCGGTCTCACCTGACACATCAAATAACGTAGGGTGAGTGATAAATGCCCAGTAGGACTTAAATCTCAGGCTCAAGTAGGCTTTAATTAATTAACGCATTTAATGGCAGAGTATCTAAGATAGCAGGTACAAGAGAGTCAAAATATAGCAAGAGATAGCACAACAAGTAACAGGATAGCACAATAGCACGAGATCGAGTATAGGTTTCCAAAAATAGTACAAGTATCGAGTATAGCACAAATAGCAGGATGGCCATAGCACAACTACAAGTATAATAATAGCACGACGAGTATAGCACTTGTTTGTCATTCTATACATCGAGAGAGTATAGCACGTTTTGTGTTTTGATTGTCATATAGATAATCGAGATAGATAGCACTTGAGTGTAATGCCAAACACTCTGATCATTTAACTCCCATGGGCACTAGCACTTTCGGGCGCACATCCCAGGACCAGATCGGGCCCTTTATATATTGCCAGGCATGGTTATATTGTATCTTTAGACAATCAGTCAATGGCCATATAGAGTACCAAGAATAGTTAATAGCACTAGATGAATAGACGAGATAGTAGAGAGAACGTGAATAGACGAGCGAGTAGAGTATAGATGAGAGCTAAGGGTACAACACGTAAAACAACGAGTAACAGGCGATAGTAACAGTTGCACAACATGCGCACGTCGTATTGGCAGTCAGGTGGAATTCACGATCTTCCCGCTGGCCATGTTATTCACAAGTCCAGAGGTCCGACGTGATTCAAGGTAAGAGAGAACTTCTAATAGCCGTTTGGATCATATCGATCCCTAAAGTGTAATGGGTGTTAGGGTACAACCGGCTCGTCGACCATGTGGGAATCCATGATCATAGGAGACTTACGGAGGCCTTGTGCAAGGATTCACTAGTCCGGCGAAAGAATATCCGACGGAGAGTTCACCACAAGCCAAGTAAAGTGTGTATATAAAACAGGGCTCGACATTCTAGAGGAATTCTACAACAGTGGAGCATCGATATCGGTATATAAACAACGCAAGGAGCGAATACAAGTCCTTTAAAATAGGGCAGTTATTATACTTTATTGCAATAAATTATCAGATACATTATGAGATATTTTATGCCATATTTCAGCCATATATGGATGGTTCATGTGTGTGCATGTGTAAGAGAAATCATAGATAGAAAAGAAGTCGTGAATATGTATTTTAAAGCATTCAATATAGCTCCATTAAAACAAGTGTTTTTACTGTGTGTTTGACTGTTAAAAAGGCATAAGAATATTGTGGAAAGTGAGAGCAATAAATTTTATGGGTTTTCATCAAAAATCTTGTGAACGTGACATACCCATGTAAGGGTCGCGACAGGGTCATGATGGAACGCGACAGGGTCCTATACGGGTCGCGACAGGACTATCTGCTCAGGCGGCCAGAACGCGACGGGGTCTCCTGTCGCGTTTAGAACGCGACAAGATGGTGGTCGCGAATGGCTATGAGAACGCGGCGTGTCGAGCCGTCACGTTCTCAGGTACTTCACCTGAGTTCGAGCGGGAAAAATGTTCTACATCGGATTGCATGCCAACTTGACTTGTTTGGACACAGGGTACTTTGAAAAATCATAACTAATTACATAGTCGATGAAAAATCACGAAATAAGTTGCAAATTAAAGTAGACATGTAAGGGTACTTCCAGTAAATCGGAATTAGAGAGAGAGCATGGTTCACATAGGGTTTGAACATGAGCAAGAACGAGTTATTCAGAACATGGCACAGAGAGAAAGATTGATTAAATTCGATCAACATGCTCGATGAAATTTAGGGCTTTTAGGGGCAAAAGATCCCTAACAACATGAAGTATCTACAGCAAGAATTTCGTAGCATGGGATCAAGTATTCATAGAGATTTGAATTAAACATGATGTCTCGGGGTTGTCATGTGTGCAGATCTTCTAAAATCAAGAACAAAAGATTGGCTCGATGAAAAGAGGGAATCAAGAGGGCTTTTGTTCCTGGTGATTGGAACTACCTACATTTTTAATTTATTATTTAAATTTTATTTTTTTCTAAATTCAGGTTGCTACATCCTCCCCCCTCTTAAAAGAATTTGGTCCCCAGATTCATATGACCTTACAGGAGAGAATGGCTTACTGAATAGATCAGGGTAGTTGCGTCTGATAATTCCTCTGGTTCCCATGTGGCTTCTTCCACTTCCGCGGTTATTCCATAAGACCTTCACCCGTGAATGAGACGATTTCTGGTTGTTGTACCTTCCGTCCAATATCTTGATCGGCTTCTTCTTCATAGGTATGTCCTTGTTTAACACCAATCATCATGGCGAATGACATGTGTAGGATCGTACACATACTTTCTAAGCATGGAGACATGGAAGGCATTGTGCACACTTGCCAAATTTGGCGGCAAGGCCAGTTTGTAAGCAACTTCACCAATCCTTCCAAGGACATCGAAAGGACCATGAATCTTGGACTAAGTTTTCCTTTCACTCCGAATCTTTGAATACCACGGGTAGGAGATACCTTCAATAGCACATGATCTCCTATTTGAATTCTAGATCCCCGTCGTCTCTTATCAACATAGTTCTTCTATCTAGATTGAGCAATCCTGAGTCGATCTCGTATCATCGTATATCCCGGGTTGTACTTTGTACATTTTCAGGTCCTAACCATTGTTGTTCTCCCACTTCATTCTAGCACATAGAGATCTACAATTCTGCCATAAGTGCTCAAATGGTGCCATTTTAACTCTTGCCTGGTAACTGTTTGTTATAGGCGAACTCATCAAGGAAGTGTTCATTCCAACGACCATTGAATCTATAATGCAGGCTCTTAGCATGCTTCTACAATTGATTTGTCCTCTTCAGTTTGCCCATCGTCTGTGGGGTGAAAGGCAGTACTAAAATTAAGCTTCGTACCAAGGGCAGTTTGCAGACCTTTTTCAAAGTGAGAGGGTGAACCTTGGATCTCGATATTAGATAATAGATGACGGAATACCCGTGCAACCGCACGATCTCCTTGACATATAATGCAGCTAGCACCTCCACAACCATGTACTCTTTATGGGTAAGAAGTGCGTAGATTTGGTCAACCGGTTAACGATGACCCCTATGGCGTCAAGTCCACCACGAGTTTCTGGGTAAACCTATGATGCAGTCCATGCCAATGCTTTCCCACTTCCATTCTGGGATGTCTTTGGTCTGAGTACACCGGTACAGGGGCGCATATGTTCTTCCTCACTTGTTGACTTTGAGGCAATGAGCTACATGCTCGGCTACTTCCCCTTTCATATTCGGCCACCAAAATGTTCTTTTCATGTCTTGATACATTTTGGTACCTCCTGGATGAATAGTGTACTTAGTTTGATGAGCTTCATCCATTAGTTTCCTTTTAGGGCTTCGTTGTCTAGGACACAAGTTCTCCCTTGGAATACTAACCTTCCATCTTCAGTCATGGCAAAATCCGGTCTGTCCGCTAAGGATTTCCTTAACATGACCAAGAATGGATCGTTGTCCTGCTGCATCTTGATTTCCTACATCATATCGGATTGGATCTTGAGATTGGCAATCAAAATATGATCATCCCTATGTTCAATATTTAATTTAAGTCTAGCCTCGCGAATTGTTCAAGTAATTGCATCTCGCCAAGGACTAGACTTGAGATACATGCCATTGGCTTTCTACTAAGAGCATCAGCCAGCGTTTTCCCTTACCTGGATGTTACTGATGTTTGAAATTGAAGTCCTTTAAATATTCTAACCATCTTCTCTGCCTCATGTTGAGTTCTTTCTGGGAGAATAGGTACTTAGAACTTTATAATCGAATAGACAATGAATTGCTCACCATAGAGATAGTGCCTCCAGATTTTTAATGCGAAGACCACGATAGCCAACTCTCAGTCATGCCAGGGTAGTGACATCATGCGTCTTCATTTCCTTGAGGAATAGGCGATGACCTTCTCCTTTTGCATTTGTACATAGCCTACCCAATTCCTGAGGCATCCCATAAACAGAGAACTTTTTCTCCGCTCTACTGGTATAGCGAGATGGGTGCTAAGGTAAGGCAGCCTTTGAGAGTTTGGAAACTCCTCACACTCTTTACTCCAGAGTAGGGATTCTCCTTTCGTGTCAGACGCGTGAGTGGTACGGCGATCTTAGAGAGTCCTTTATGAACCGCCTGTAGTATCCCCAGTCCTAAGAAGCTTCTGATTTCTGTGACTTGGTTGGTCTCTTCCCAGTTGAGTACAGCTTCGACTTTGGAAGGATCAACTAGATGCCGTCCTTTGATATGACATGGCCCAAGAGATACTTCTTCCGAGCCAGAACTCGCACTTGCTTAATTTTGCATATAGTTTGTTGTCTCGTAAGACTTCTAGTGTGGTCCTCAAGTGTTCTTCATGATCTTCCTTGGTCCCTTTGAATATACTGGATATCGTCGATGAAGCCACCACACATTTGTCAGGTATGACCGATATATGCTGTTCATGAGTTGCATAAAGGCTACAGGAGCATTGGTTAGACCAAAAGGCATAACAACAAATTCGTAATGTCCATACCTGCTTCTGAAAGCCGTTTTGTGTTGCCCAGTTGACAAGCCCAGGGGGGGGTGAATGGGTCTTTAAAAATCTATCTAGGTGACACCTGTACAAAAAAAAATACACAAAAACAATCTTCGATGTTGGTTAGCAATGGTTAGTGTGAATAACAAAGCCACAAAGAATCAATCACACAACACAAGGAATTATCCTGGTTCGGACTTCCTTTCCTTAGGAGTCCTACGTCCAATCCTTGAGCAACAACTCAGGATTTCACTAACTAGGGTACAGTCCCCCTATGGACACTACAAACACCCAGCTCCGCTGGTCTTCATTCACACCAGAAGGGAACAACAACACCCTGGATACCCCACCAGGTCTTCCTCACAACCGAAGGGAAACAACACCCTGGATCCCACCAGGTCTTCCTTCACACACGAAGGGAACACCACAAGAGAATTGAATGAATTCAAGCCCCTAGATCAAGCTTTTAGAAGCCAAGATCTGAAGCCACAAGTACTGAGAGCAAAGATCTAAACATGGCACACTCTCAGAACTACACAGGCTCTCTTAGAAATTCTATTAAAGCACAGAGAGCGAAGAGCTAAAGATGATGAGGATGAGATTCTTGGCTCTAGACTTCTTGCAGAAGATTTGAATGCTTGAATGCGAGATGCTTGTTCTCCACAGGGTTACTTTTCATTCTTCTCTTCTGTCTTGTATTTTATCTCTCCTTTGAATATGGCCGTTAAGTAACCGTTGTCTCTTAAATTGATGGACGTTAGACTGCTTGACATTTGGAAGCTTCAACAATCTTTTATCCATTTGAGCACGCAAAGAGATAGGGTCTTCTGGTGTCTATATGGTCCACGTTGTATGACAGAATGTTTTAGGACCCTGCACACATTAATGCCAGAACAGTAGACAGCTAGGCTGTCTCTAGTTGTAGTAAACGTTGATGTGAGTATTTACCAAAATAGCAATCCCAAATAGCTTGTTCTAAAAGATGTTGACAGAATAAGCACAATAGTAAAAGGATATCATTTGCATGCATGCAGAGATACGTTCTGTCTTTATTAAATGCACAACAGTCAGATAGATAAGATAAGACTTTGACTATTCAACGCTTTAAGAGATAAGATAAATGTCAAGTCGATATAAACCATAAAGTCGTTGTCTATATGACTTATGAAATAGTTATGAATACTAACAAGTCATTATAGAGAGCAAATCGTTATAGAAAGCAAGTTTATGTGTTCAACAAAGAAATCATTATGAACACTTAACAAATCGTTATGAGCTTTAAAGAAATCTTTGCAAGAAGCAAATCGTTATTAGTTCTAAAGAAATCGTTGCGCAAAGCAAATCGTTATGAGTTCTAAAGAAATCATTGTGCAAAGCAAATCGTTATGAGTTCTAAAGAAATCGTTGCGCAAAGCAAATCATTATGAGTTCTAAACAAATCGTTGCGCAAAGCAAATCATTATGAGTTCTAAAGAAATCGTTGCGCAAAGTAAATCGTTATGAGTTCTAAAGAAATCGTTGTGCAAAGCAAATCATTATGAGTTCTAAAGAAATCGTTGCGCAAAGCAAGTCGTTGCGAATACTAAAGAAATTGTTATGATAACTTACGAAATCATTACAGTGAACAAGTTGTTGCGAATTCTAAAGAAATCATTATGATAACTTAAGAAATCGTTACGATGAGCAAGTCGTTGCGAATTCTAAAGAAATCGTTATGATAACTTACGAAATCGTTACGGTGAGCAAATCATTGCGAATTCTAAAGAAATCGTTATGATAACTTAAGAAATCATTACGGCGAGCAAGTCGTTGTGAATTCTAAAGAAATCATTATGATAACTTAAGAAATCATTACGGCGAGCAAGTCGTTGCGAATTCTAAAGAAATCGTTATGATAACTTAAGAAATCGTTACGGCGAGCAAGTCGTTGCGAATTCTAAAGAAATCGTTATGATAACTTAAGAAATCGTTACGGCGAGCAAGTCGTTGCAAATTCTAAAGAAATCGTTATGATAACTTAAGAAATCGTTACGGCGAGCAAGTCGTTATGAGTTTTGAAGAAATCGTTGCGATGACTTATAGAATCATTGTGAGAACGATTTGTTTGTAATCAAATGATGTCACAGTAAAGAAGTCGTTGTGACTTTCAACATAAGTCGATGTGGACTTGGAGAAATATGATCTTGATAGGATAAATGCTTCAGTGAGGTAATGCTTACCAATTTGGCTTGATTGATCTTGGCCTTGGAGTATTTCCTGTACTTAAGACTTAGAGAACTTTGATAAGATTTTGTTTGGTTTTGTTAATTACCAAAATAAATATGTAATTAATTAAAATTACATGGGGACAGACTGAGCATCAATCTCCCCCTTTTTTGTGATGACAAAACTTAACAATAAGCATGAATAAAGAATCAGAATATTTGCAGAATGTATTTCAGACATGCTAAGTATTTTTCTCCCCTTAACAATAAGCATGAATAGAGAATCTGAATATTTGTAGAATGTATTTCAATATGCTAAGTATTTTTCTCCCACTTTTTGTCATTAAGCAAAAAGATAATCTTCGACAAAGAATGAAGAGAAAAGATAAGCAGAGACAAGCAAATGTATTTCATTCATTCTGAGGAGGTATAGGTAAGTAATAAGCAGGGGATAAAAGAGAGGCAAAGTGAGAAATAATCTCCCAGGCCTGCTCTTCCTGCTTCTCAAAGAACATCTTGAAGGGTCCAGGGCCAACATAATAATTTGGTCCCATAGAGGGAGCCATTCTTTTCAGGTGAAGGACCAACTGAGCTTTAAGGAAATCATGGTACGGATCTCTGTCCAAGGAGATCTTGCAGAGGGTGACTTTTCCAAAGCTAGCACAAGCAAGAAACTGATTAAGGGAAACAGGATAGAAGATCTGCCTATGCTTCAATTCATGGCGCATGGCGACATAGACTTTGTACCTTTCCACCCAAGTTTGAAGAGGATCATTAACAAGGTGGAGGAATTCATGTCCAGAAAGGTTGCAGCTGAGATTGGACGGTGACCTTCCCTGGCTAAGGTTGCATTTGTATCCGACAATTGCTTAGCTGATAAGGGATAGAACTTGGCCCAACCTATAGGTGTCAGTCTTTAACATTCTGACAAGGCAAGGGCTAGAATCTCAGCACCGATGTGGCCTAGGTGGTACTCCCTAAAGATAAATCTGGGGAAAGCTACCACACTGCCCTTCTGAACATTGATTCTGCCCATCACTTGCGCAAAACGATCAAAAATAACTGAGCCCACTGGTGTATCCATGAGCAAAGAGTGAAGAGGAGGAAGATATGTAGCCTCTGGCAGCTGAAGAGTAGCGAAGTCTACTTGAATTGCTGCAGTGCCAAGCTCAGGTCCAAGATTTCGGATGGCTTGCCTGAACTGACTGAGTTGGACTTCAGGTAAGCGATGAAGATACGTATAATCATTAAACATGTTGAATTGCCTGATCATCTTGATCTCTTTCTGGATGAAGGGAGCCCAGGAGTCGTTATGGTGGAGCAGAAACCATTCTGACAAGGTGAGAGAGTGATCCCTAGGAGGAAACACTTCAGATTTGGCAGAGAGAAACTTGTTGTAGAGGACCTTATTTGAGCGAGCCCATTCTTCTTCAGATAGGGATTGAGCAGAAGAGAAGATCTTGGTCTTGACAACCTTGGTAAGAGAGGTGTAAGGTAGGATGGTTTGAAGATGGTCAGAAAGGTTTAGGAAATGTAGATTGAAGAGGGTGGCAAAGGCAACCTTTGTGAGGTATTCCCTGTAGAGAGGCCTATTTTTAGTGATCTATGTGAGAGAAAACCACAAGGGAGGATACAACGGATTAAAGGATGAAGAGATTTTTCTTTTCATAGAGGGAGGACAGGAGGGATCAGAGACATGAATATGTTGGCCAACTTTGAGAACAAAGCCAAGAATAGTGTCCTCAAATTCGTCATTGAAGGGGCTCATATAGGGACCATCAATTTGAGCTCCTTCTGGAATGATGGTGATGAAGGAGGGAGGAGGATGAGGATGAAGAAGGGATGGTGGAGGAGAAGAGGTGTGAGGAGATGGTCCAGTTGATGATGAGGGACCAGAGGAGGAGGCTCTGGCTGATGATGAGGCTGGAGGAACCTCAAAGATAGATGGAGGTGGAGGAATATGAGTGGAAGAGGCAGGAGAAAAGGTAGATTGAGAAGGAAATGGTGTTGGAGAGGAAATGGGTCTGGGTTGAGGCTTTTTGAAGGTCTGGGGAGCAGGAGGTGCTGTAGAAGCTGAGGGTGGAGATGGAGGAACAGGTGTGTGAGAAGAAAAGAAGGAGTTGGGGGCTTAGGTGCCAAGACTTCTTCTTCTACAACTGTTTGCACAGGTTCAAACTCCAATGGCCCTGATGGCCCTGACACTTTCTCAGCTGGCCCTGGAGGCCCTTCAACTTGCTCAGTTGGCCCAGATGGCCATTGCTCATTGACCTCTGCCTCTGCTGCTGCTGCTGCTGGTGTCGGCCCTGATGGCCCGGACACAGGAACTGACAGCCCTGATGGCCCTGGTGGCCTGGAAGTATCAGCATCCAAGTTCTGATCTGCAGGAGGTGTAGGAGGAGGAGGAGCTTGAGCTCCAACTGCCTTCAGAATCTCAACTAGCATAGACTTCATGCTGCCCATCTCTTTGTTGAACCATTTCATGTCATTTCTTATTTGAGAGATTTCCTTAGTGGTTGATGCTTGGCTCATAAAGATGGAGTTCACATCACATTGAAGAGAGCACAAGATCTCACCTTGAGCATCTAATCTTTCAACGACAGGTTTCAAATTAATGACAATTTTCTATCTCACCTGCCTCTCGAAGGGAGTATCCGCTAAAAGTGGAACTTCGAAAACTACTTCTTTTCCTTTCTACCTTGCCTCTGAATCTGGAGGCTGCTAACCATCATCTGATTCTGAGGAGCTGGCTGTCTCCCCGTCTCTAGGATCATTACCTGGGGGATTGTCATGTTCCTCCCCCTGAGTGCCATGATCTTGTGAACTGGCAAAGACTTCATCAGCAGGCACACTGCCCATAGGCTCATCACATTGTGCTGCTTTTGCTGGTCCACCCTTTAATTTCTCCCCCTTAGTAGGAGCATCTTCTTCCATTGACTCTTGCTCCCCCTGAATGGGAGCATCTTCCATAATAAAGTCTTCAGGAGCAACTGATTCCTCAATGTGGCCTGATGGCACAACTTCTTCCTCTGAATTTCCATCAACCTCTGGAGTGACTGGGTGGAATGAATAGAATCCAACATCTCTCTAGGGATAGAGGCAACAATGGAGGTGGGCAAAGGATCTGCTGTACCTACCACTACTTCTCCTACTGGTGCTTCTAGAGGTTGAGATTCGACTGTCAGTTCAGGGGACCCTGCTAGCTCTGTTGTCCCTGCTACTTGAGCTGCCAATTCAGATGGTCCTGCTGCCTCTTGAACTGCAGATACAACAATTGCTGTCTCAACTTTTGCTGCTAATGCTATTGCTGCTAGTTCTGCTGATGCTTCTGGCACTTCTTCCTGAATATCTGGAATATCTCCTATAATGGCCTCTCCCTCTGCCATAGAGGTCTTAGACCAAATTCCATCAACAACTGAGAACCCACTC
Organism: Colocasia esculenta; assembly: GCA_014218235.1. Lineage (NCBI taxonomy): Eukaryota > Viridiplantae > Streptophyta > Magnoliopsida > Alismatales > Araceae > Colocasia > Colocasia esculenta. The sequence goes on from CM024762.1 coordinate 108,330,258, forward strand.
TTCCTCAGATTTCTGGACCTAATTGCTTGACCCATCTTCTCAACTACTGCCCCAGATAGATCAACACCAAAGTGTTTGAAGATCTTGGTAAGCAAATGGGCATAGGGCAAAGAGACATTAAGCTTACTCTTTGTATCCCAGATCTGATCACGGGTAAACCTCATCCTTTCTATCATTACTTCGGCCATGTTGATTTCCTTGTTCTGTATGGCCCAGAACATCATATTCGAATCTGCCCTAGTACAGGAGGAGAAAGTTGCACTTCTGGGAACCAAAATCTGACAAACTATGAAATGAAGGAGGCGGTTGTAAGCATTCAACTTATTAATATCTAGTTTACCATCCCTCAGTCTGAACCCTGGTCCTACAATGCCAAGACCTTTGGCTTGGGCATCCACGGTGTGAACCCCACTGTGACCGGATGTCTTCACTCAAAACAACAAATGCAATAACTCATGATCTATTTTAATCTGGGTTCCCTTGACAGATGAAACCAGGGACCCATATGCCTCTGATCTTAAGCATACATAAAAGGCCTTCATGAGGTCTGGATAGCTTGCCTCGGAGAAGGTGGTGATTCCCATCCACTACATCCTGCTCATTGCTGCCACTACACTGTGCATGCCATTCTTTTCGAGATCAGCTACATCCATTGCCTTATTCCCACAAACCTTCGTCTTCACAAACGTGAACCACTCCTGCTGTTCAGGAGTAAGGAACTCAGCGTTGTAGCCCACAAGACTTCCGGAGATGACGGATGCGGCCATGGGATCAGGTGAATAGGGTTTCTGGAGGGTTGAGAAGGAAGGAGTGAAAGCCCTCAAGAAATTTTACGGGAAGGAGTGAGAAGCTTCAAACTTGTAGAGAGTCGATGTCAAAGTTGTTAGGGCATCAGCTCAGGCAACCAGACGAAAAAGGGAAAAATGGTAGAAGATGGGAGATGAATTGTTCCCACATCGATTTTTGTAATTAAAGAAATGCTATGGAAAGTGAGGCGCCAAAAGGTGGTAGAAAACGACAAAAGAGTTTGGCTATTCAAACCGACTTTAATAAAAGAGCGGTCAGGAAAGATAATTTGAATTTCTTTTGCTTAAAACCATGGAGGGAAAAATTTACTTAATTCTAAAAATTTATATGCCAGTTTTAAACAAAAATCTTTTCACAAATTACACATGCCCAATTCCCTTCTAAGAGATAAGAATCTCTCTTCAGGTAAGGCTTTTGTGAAAATGTCTGCTAACTGACTGTTTGTATCAATAAAGGATATTTCAATATTACCATTTGCAACATGATCACGAATGAAATGATATCTAACCTCAATATGCTTGGTCCTTGAATGTTGGACTGGATTTTTGGTGAGATTGATAGCACTGGTGTTGTCACACAATAGTGGAATCGATTGATATTTAATCCGAAATCTTCAAGTTGTTGCTTTATCCATAGGAGTTGTGTACAACAACTTCCAGCAGCCACGTACTCAGCTTCAGCTGTAGATAGTGCCACTGAATTTTGTTTCTTTGATGACCAGGATATCAAACACCCTGCAAGAAATTGACAACCACCACTGGTGCTTTTTCTATCTACTTTGCAACCAGCATAGTCAGCATCAGAGTATCCTACTAAACTCATTTCACAGGATTTTGGATACCACAGACCTAAATCATGAGTTCTAGCTAAGTACCTAAATATTCTTTTTATAGAGATTAAATGAGATTCCCTAGGATCTGCTTGATACCTAGCACATATGCATACACTAAATAAAATATCAGGTCTACTTGCTGTTAAGTAAAGTAATGAGCCAATCATACCTCTGTAGATCTTTTGATCTACTTTCTTACCATTCTTGTCACTGTCCATCCTGGTAGATGTACTCATGGGAGTTGAGAGTGGCTTTGTGTTTTCAAACCAAATTTCTTTAACAGCTCCTTGATGTATTTTGCTTGACAAATGTGAGTGCCATCTTTTCCTTGCTTGATTTGTAGTCCAAGGAAATAATTGAGCTCTCCCATCATGCTCATCTCAAATTCTCCCTGCATCAACTTTTCAAAGTACTTGCAAAGGGATTCATCAGTAGATCCAAAGATAATATCATCTACATAAATCTGTACAAGTAGTATGCTTTTAACTTTTGATTTTACAAATAGAGTACTATCTACTTGACCTCTACTGAAACCATGGTTTAGAAGAAAAGAACTAAGCCTTTCATACCAGGCCCTAGGTGCTTTCTTTAAACCATATAATGCCTTATGAAATTTAAAAACATGATTAGGAAATTCTATGTCATCAAAACTAGGGGGTTGTTCCACATAAACTTCCTCTTTTATAAAACCATTTAAGAATGCATGTTTGACATCCATTTGAAATAGTTTTAAGTCTAATGCTCATGCATATGCTAGTAATATTCTAATAGCCTCAAGTCTAGCTACAGGTGCATAGGTTTCATCGAAATCTATGCCTTCCTCTTGGGAATAGCCTTGAGCTACCAGTCTGGCCTTGTTTCTTAAGATCACACCAGCCTCATCCAATTTGTTTCTGAACACCCATTTGGTGCCAATAACTGGATGGTCTGATGGTCTAGGAACAAGTGACCATACTTGGTTTCTCTTGAACTGATTTAGTTCATCTTGCATGGTCAAGATCCAAGATTCATCACCAAGAGCTTCATTGACTGTCCTCAGCTCTATTTGAGAAACAAATGCTAAATAATCACAGGGTATCATGTTACCTCTTGTTCTTACCCCAATAGATGGATCACCAATAATATTCTCAGGTGGGTGATCTTTCTTGTATCTCCACTCCTTTGGAAGATTTTCATGTGTAATTTCCTTTTGTTGCATGTTTTCCAGAGGTGGATCATCATTGTCCTCAATTGATGTATTCTTTAGTTTCTTGGACAGTTCATCTGCATCATCATTATCACTATCTTCTTCCTTTCTCAGGGAAGGGTTAGTTTCATCAAAAATAATATGTACAGACTATTCAATTAATAAAGTCCATTTATTAAATACTCTATAGCCTTTGGGTTTAGAGGTGTACCCCATGAAGATGCCTTCATCTGATTTGGCATCCAACTTACCAATGTCCCTTTTTCCATTGTTGTGAATGAAGCAAGGACTTCCAAATGTCCTGAAGTGACTGATCTTTGGTTTCTTTCCTTTGAACAGTTCATATGCAGTCTTCTTTAGGATTGGCCTGATCATTACTCTGTTGATAATGTAGCTTGCTGTGTTGACTGCTTCAACCCAAAAATACCTTGGCAGATCATATTCTGATAGCATTGTTCTTGCCATATCCAATAGAGTTCTATTCTTTCTCTCAGCAATTCCATTTTGCTGTGGTGTCCTTGGTGCTAAAAAATTATGCTCAATCCCCTGATCATCACAGAATTTAGCAAATTTTTCATTATGAAATTCACCACCATGATCTGATCGGATAGAAACAATGCTGAACTTCTGATCCTTCTGGACTTTCTTGCTAAAACTAACAAAGTTTTCAAATGTGTCATCTTTATGCTCTAGGAATGATACCCATGTGAATCTTGAGTAATCATCGACTATGAAAAATCCAAAGTTCTTTCCTCCAAGACTGGTAGTTCTCATTGGCCCAAATAGATCCATATGAAGGAGCTCTAAGGGTTTTGAGGTGGTTACCACCATTTTTGACTTGAAGGAGCTCTTGGTGTGCTTTCCCTTAGCACAAGATCTACAGACGCCTTCCATTTTTGCACTGACCTTTGGCAGACCTTCCACAAGATTTTTCTTTAGCAATTTTCTCATCCCATCTATGCTGCAATGACCCAGTCTTCTGTGCTACAGTTCAGTTGACCGGCTTTATTTGCTGCCAGGCAAACATCATGATCCTTGAGTTCTTCAAGATGAAGCGCATACATGTTCTTCTCCCTATTGGCTTTGAAGATTACTGCTCCATCCTTTAGTATGCTGCACTTTGTCTCTTGAAACTGAATCTGATGACCTTTGTCACAAAGCTGGCTGATGCTGATGAGGTTGTGCTTCAGCCCTTTGACAAGCAATACATCTTCAATGACTATTTTTCCTTTGTTGCTCACAGAGCCACTGCCAATTACTGTGCCTTTCCCATTGTCTCCATAGGTAACTATTCCTTCTTCGGCTTGGAGATGGGTGAATAGCTTCTGATTTCCTGACATGTGCCTTGAGCACCCACTGTCCAAATACCATTTGGATGCTCGAGTGTTACCTTGAAATAAAATCATCAAGTTTTAGGTACCCAAATTCTTTTGGGTCCTGATTGGTTAGTATCATTGATTTTACCTTTGATTATCCATTTCTTATGTTTTGTTGGGCATGTTGTTATGATATGTCCTAACTTGTTGCAGTGACTATAGCAAGATAATTTGGTTACTTTTTCTATATATTTGAAGTTAGCTTTGTATGTTATATCTTGTTCGGGTACAAATTTTGGTGTTGGATATGTTTTAGGATAAACTATGGTTTATTCATTATCTGGGGTGTATATCCTAATCCATTTTTCTTCTTACCTGATCTTCTGGCACCTTTTAATATGAGGAGTTTTTACCATTTGTGAATTTTTCTAATGTGCTAGATAACTGTATATTTTCTTCTGTTAGTGTCTTGATTTCAGTTTTCAGTTCATCTGAACTTACATATTTTTCTAATTTAGTTATTTGTTCATTCTTAGCTTTTAGATCTTCACATAACAGTTCATTTCTTCTTTTAAGTTCAGTTATTTGACTTTCTAATTGTTCATTTTCTGATTTTAGATCTGAGTTTGTATTTTCTAGACAAACTATGTTTTTCTTTCTTACTTTTAATAGTTTGGTTACTTATCTATATTTATTGTATAGTTCGTTGAAAGCTTCTTCTAAACTATCGGAATCTGAACCATTACAAGAATCAAAGGATGAGTCAGAGGTTACCTTTTCTTCGATATTTGCCATGAAAGCCAGGTTGGCTTCTTCCTCATCACTGGTTGAGCTTGACTCACTGTCTGAGTCACTGCTGTTGCTCCATGCAGCTGCCATAATTTTCTTCTTATATTTCCTGAACTTCTTGGAGCTCTCTCTCTTCCTGAATTCAGGCTTCTTGAGCTTTGGACATTCAGCTTTGATATGTCCTGGTTTTTTGCACTCGTAGCATATGGGCTCACTCTTCTTTTGATCCTTTCCATCTGGTTTCTTGAAGTCTTTATTTCTCTTGAAGTGTCTTCTACCAGATTGGAACTTCTTCTTCTTTGCTAGAATGCGTTGCAATCTTTTTGACAGCATGGCTTCTTCATCTTCACAGCCACTTGAGTTCTCATCTTCAGCTGATGACTCATCTGACTTGTCTTCTTCTGCTTTAAGAGCATTTGAATGCTTCTTTCTGCTAGAGGACTCTCCTAGCCTTTCCATATTGATCTCATGGGCCATAAGGGACCCAATGAGTTTTTCCAAAGACATCCTTTTCAGATCATTACCTTCTTCAATAGCTGTGACCTTTGGGGTCCATGAGGATGGTAAGGATCTAAGAATTTTCCTCACCATATCTCCAATCTCATAGGTTTTTCCTAGTCCGGCTAACGCATTTGTGATATCTGTAAATCTACTGAACATGTGGGTTATGGATTCGCCTGATTGCATCTGAAATCTTTTATATTGTGTTACAAGAATATCAATTCTTGTCTCATTCACCTTGTCTATGCCTTCATAGGTAATTCTATGCTTTTCCCATATCTCCATTGCGGATTTGCAGGCTGACACTCTGTTGAATTCCTTTTTGCTTAGTGCACAGCATAGAATACTCTTAGCCTTACAGTTCAAGGAGATCTTTTTCCTGTCATCATCTGTCCACTGAGCTTTCTCATTTGTGACCAGGAGATCGCCTTCTTCTACTATTGACCATATCTGATAGTCGTGACCTTGGAGAAAGTACTCCATTCTGGTCTTCCAGTAAGCATAATCTTCACCATGGAAGAGAGGGGGTCGGTTGACAGACTGACCTTCAATGTTACCTTGGGCTGCCATGGATCCTTATTCTTCAGATCGTTAGATCTTCTTCTTTGTCGAAGAGACTTGCTCTGATACCACTTGTTGCCCAGTTGACAAGCCCAGAGGGGGGGTGAATGGGTCTTTAAAAATCTATCTAGGTGACACCTGTATAAAAAAATATATACACAAAAACAATCTTCGATGTTGGTTAGCAATGGTTAGTGTGAATAACAAAGCCACAAAGAATCAATCACACAACACAAGGAATTATCCTGGTTCAGACCTCCTTTCCTTAGGAGTCCTACGTCCAATCCCTGAGCAACAACTCAGGATTTCACTAACTAGGGTACAGTCCCCCTATGGACACTACAACACCCAGCTCCGCTGGTCTTCCTTCACACCAGAAGGGAACAACAGCACCCTGGATACCCCACCAGGTCTTCCTTCACAACCGAAGGGAAACAACACCCTGGATCCCACCACGTCTTCCTTCACACACGAAGGGAAATACCACAAAGAGAATATAATGAATTCAAGCCCCTAGATCAAGCTTTTACAAGCCGAGATATGAAGCAACAAGTACTCAGAGGAAAAGATCTAAACATGGCACACTCTCAGAACTACACAGGCTCTCTTAGAAATTCTATTACAGCGCAGAGAGCAAAGAGCTAAGGATGATGAGGAATGAGATTCTTGGCTCTAGACTTCTTGCAGAAGAATTTGAATGCTTGAATGCGAGATGCTTGTTCTCCACAAGGGTTACTTTTGATTCTTCTCTTCTGTCTTGTATTTATATCTCCTTTTGAAATACGGCCGTTGAAGTAACCGTTGTCTCTTAAATTGTTGGAAGTTAGACTGCTTGACATTTGGAAGCTTCAACAATCTTTTATCCATTTGAGGACGCAAAGAGATAGGGTCTTCTGGTGTCTATATGGTCCAACGTTGTATGACAGAATGTCTTTAGGACCCTGCACACATTAAATGCCAGAACAGTAGACAGCTAGGCTGTCTCTAGTTGTCAGTAAACGTTGATGTGAGTATTTACCAAAATAGCAATCCCAAATAGCTTGTTCTAAAAGATGTTGATAGAATATGCACAATAGTAATAGGATATCATCTGCAAGAATGCAGAGATACGTTCTGTCTTTATTAAATGCACAGCAGTCAGATAGATAAGAGAAGACTTTGACTATTCAACGCTTTAAGAGATAAGATAAATGTCAAGTCGATATAAACCATAAAGTCGTTGTCTATATGACTGATGAAATCGTTATGAATACTAACAAGTCATTATAGAGAGCAAATCGTTATAGAAAGCAAGTTTATGTGTTCAACAAGAAAATCATTATGAACACTTAACAAATCGTTATGAGCTTTAAAGAAATCTTTGCAAGAAGCAAATCGTTATGAGTTCTAAAGAAATCGTTGCGCAAAGCAAATCGTTATGAGTTCTAAAGAAATGTTGCGCAAAGCAAATCGTTATGAGTTCTAAAGAAATCGTTGCGCAAAGCAAATCATTATGAGTTCTAAAGAAATCGTTGCGCAAAGCAAATCCTTATGAGTTCTAAAGAAATCGTTGCGCAAAGCAAGTTGTTGCGAATACTAAAGAAATCGTTATGATAACTTACGAAATCGTTACGGCAAGCAAGTCGTTGCGAATTCTAAAGAAATCGTTATGATAACTTAAGAAATTGTTACGGTGAGCAAGTCGTTGCGAATTCTAAAGAAATCATTATGATAACTTACGAAATGGTTACGGTGAGCAAGTCGTTGCGAATTCTAAAGAAATCGTTATGATAACTTAAGAAATCGTTACGGAGAGCAAGTAGTTGTGAATTCTAAAGAAATCGTTATGATAACTAAAAAAATCGTTATGATAACCTATTGATCCATTGATCCATACCGCTCTGCATAGATTAAATGAATTCAGGTGCTCCTCCCGGGACTGGATCTGCCCCATTTACACAGGCATTGGTTCAAAAGAGTTTGAAGACTCAAAAATACGCCATCCCATTTCCATTTCCGGTAAGTATGCATACATGGTACTTGGGCACTCATCAAGAGTAAAACATTATTGTGGATACCGTTTTTCGCTCCTCCCTCCTTTCCCACTTCCGCGAGGTTCCTTCAGAGCCCTCAGAGAAGAAAAGAAAAGAAAGAAGAAGAGAAGGACGATGGCCCACAAAGAGGTGGTGGAAAAATAAAAATAGAAGAAAATGTAGTGTGTGGATATTGAACGAAAAGTGGGAAATGACGGAAAATGAAAAGATTGTGATCGCTAGGCATGCGAGGGTGCCGAATGGAGACACACGGCGAGGGGTGCGGATGGAAGAATGTGATCGTAAGAAATACCTTTTGGAGCGTAGGAGGTTGCGTGGGGGATGTGGGTCCTTTCTTCCTCTACGAGCACGACTAGCCGTGGAAGAGGGCATTTTCCTCGTTTGATTGCCCAGACAAAATAGACAAAAAAGGAATAAAAGGGGATTAGCCACAGGCGTGTAGTATACAATCCTAAAAAAATGGAATAACATAAATAAAGAATGGGAGAACTCACCGTGTGGTGGCTTTTAAACCCTTAAAAATAGGTGTGTGTGTGTGTGTGTGTGTGTATACGCATGCATGTATGTGTGTATGAAGAAAAGGGGCCGCATGGGGCCCGGAGGAGATGAAAATATAAAGAGCCACGTAGGGCCTGATAACTGTAAAATTTTTCGTGTTATTTTTCATACATATAGTTGATTTTAGACATCATATGTCTATAAATAATGCGCAGTTTGATTATAATTTTCATTTCATCCATAAATAAGTTTTTGAACATGTTAGTTGATATTGGGGTAGAATACACTTGTTAGATCTTCATTCAACAATTTACTGTTAACTAATCAAATTCATTTTCTTTGCACAAGTACACTTTGGAAAATAAATTATATTTGTAAATGTTGTATATAAATAATTTTTGTTGCAATAATATTTTTGTAGTAGGTAGGCATGAGTTTGTAAATAAATAAGATTTTTACAGCTTTTAATACCCCATCCAATATCATCATGCCACATACCCTACCCAATCCCATTAAATAAATAAAAATTATTTTTAATAAATACCCCACCATACCCACGCACTCCACTTAAACATTTTTCCTTCTTTTCCTCCCCACCAGGGCAAAGAAAGCAGCTGGAAGCTGCTAGAAGCTAGAGGCGGTGCGTACAAGTGTGTTGCTGGGAAGAGGATTTGAGCTCTGCTGAAGCTGGGAGCTGGGTGCGATGCAGAGGCCGGGCGGTGTGCGCAGCGGCTGGGGAAGGCGATGGCGCCCAGTTGTGCTGGCTGCGTTGCGGGCTGCTGCAGAGGAAGCTGGAGGCTCGTGTGCGGCAGGATGTGTGAGGCTGGCGGGCTTGGGTGTGCGGAGGCGTGTGCGACGCAGGGAAGTGCAGCGGCTGTGGCGATCGTACGGAGGCGGTGTGGCGCCAGGGCCAGAGCTGGGCTGGCTGTGCGAAGCCGTGTGTGTACGTAGGCCAGGCGTGCAGAGCTGGAGGCACTGAGGGCGATGGGAGCTGCGGGCCGTGCGAAGCATCCGGCGTGCGCGGCGGCTGGGCGGATGAGGTAAGTGCATGTGGCTGGTGTACGTAGGCGATTTGGGGTGGAGGCCAACCCGTGCGGTGCGGAGCTGGGCAAAGGCACGTGTGCAGAGGAAGGTCTAGGGCGCCTATAAAGAGACCCCAAGGTCCTCTATTTGGGGAGTTCAATTTTTAGGATTTTTAGTTTTTTTTCTTTTCTTCCAGAGATTAGGACTGGGGAGGGTTTTGCTTCTGCTATTGAGGGGGGTTGGCTACTTTGATTTTTGGGTTTTCCTTTCCACTAGTTCAGCATTTTTTTTGAGTTTTCCCTGGTTCAGCAATTGGGGGGGGGGGGTCGCGAGTTCAGATTTTGGGGATTTGTTTTCTTCTCTGCCATTTTTTCTTCAGCATCTGGGGGAGATCGACGGCTTCTCCTTTTGGGGGGCTTGGCAACACAAAGAGATGAGAGGTCTTGTTAATTTTTGGTTTCTGGTTGTTTCTGTTCTTCCTAGTGTTCGAGGATTTTCTTGTTTGATTGTGTTATTTTTACTGCACATTATTCCTTCCACTATGATTGAAGAAGTTATGTAGTAGCTGTTCTTGATGTTCGTATCATCAGTATTTTGTGGGAGTTATGAGGTATTTCCTATTTTTGCATATTGTTGTCCATGTTATTTCCCCTCGAGCTGTGGGGGAGGTTTCGATTTCAAAACTGTGTTTAGGATTTGCATTTGATAATTGTTTCATTAGTGCCTTCTTCTTGCTCTTTCCTTGAGAGTTCTGTGAGTATGTTTAGCAATTTTAATCTATCTTGTGAGAGGTTCCCTTTTTGTTTGCCCTGCACAATTTCTGTTGGCATATGGTGCGTCTGAGGAGTTTCGGAGGTATTCACTGTAGAGAAGGCATATAAGGCGACCAATGGAACCCATCCTTGGCTTGTTCTGGGATCGCTGCTGCTGGGAGAGGTAGACATTTCTTTTTCTTTTCTTCTGAGGGCTGCTGGAGAGATCAATCCAGGGACTACTTCTTTCTTGGTTCGACGGCTTCCAGAGGGATTCCTGAAGTCTACAAGTTCAGATTCACAGATGAGTCATGAATTTAGTCCCTGTTGTAGCAGGGAGGTAGATTTGGATTCATGATTGATTTCAGAGCTTCTTAGTGTTCAACTTTTATTCTTATCCCTGTTCTGTAGTGGTATTGATTTAGTAAACAGTAAACTCTTGTTTCTGAATTTTCTGTTTGATCTTTGAGTTCTGAAGAAAGTGACGGATGTTTATGGAGAGCTGAGAATGTTGATTGTTCATCCCCTGAGCTGTAGGGGTATATTGGTTTGAAAATTTTTTGTTTAAAATTCTTGTTCTGTCATCTTTTCATTTCTGCTTTGAGCTTCAGATTTAATGCAGAATTAGATGTGCATCCTTGTGTAATGTTAGTTTAATTTCCAGTTCAGATTTCTGTCTGCTTGTTTGATCTCTCAATTGAGAGGGTACATTGATATCAATTCTCTTTTAATTTCAATTCAGCTTGTTCTTTCATTAAGTTTGATCTGTCAAGATTGTGAGGGATTTGGTCGGTGTTGTTTACATTTTTTTTTAATGCATTGTCGATAGAGTGTTCCAAAAATCAGTTTCTTAAGTCAAACTCTATTCAGCCTCTCTGTGGATATGACCTTTTCTCACCACTCTATTAGTTCATTTTTACTATTTTAAATCTGTGAGACAGTTTAGAGAATGTGAGTATATTGATTCATGCACGGAAGTCTAGACAACGGAAGTGTACAATCAACAATGTCGCGTTCATCTTGGCGCCATTGCCGGGGAGGCGTTACAGTTTGATTTAAATCTGCTTTCATTTGATTTTATTTGCTTTGAGCTTCTTATTGACTTGTTATTGGGCTTTTCATTTCAGATTTGCACAAGAAGTGGAACATGGAGATTGGGCTTGACATTTGAGCCCATTGGAGAGGAGAGCTTGCTGATTTCTTTTCGCATTTTCCTTTAATTCAGAATTTTAGATAGAAGAGTGGGAGTGAAACTTGTAGTGAGGTTTTCATGTACTCTCTGTGCATGTACAGAGATTTCTTTCTCGTTGGCATGTAATAATTGGCCTCTTGGTGGTTTGAATGGTTTGGAATTAGTTTATAGTCTCACTTTATATTTTCTTAGTTAAGTTTCAATTCATTTAGTTCAAAAACCAAATAAAAATTAAAAAATCTAAAATCTAAAAAAAAAATTCTTTCAAATCGCTCTTTCATTTAAGCCGTTTGTTTTGCAATTAAAAATTTCATCTTCTTAAGATTAGAATCACTTGTTTTATGACATTCATCATTTTAATTTTCATTTGACTTCCACTTCTTTTCTTGCATTGAAGAGTGTGGGGGAAAGGTATGACTTCTATATCTTGTTTCATGCATTAGACTTAGCATTAGAAAATTATTGTTTGAACTTGATTTGTGCATTTCATATTTGTAAAAGGGACTGCTTAAGGGCATCACCCTTTAGAAAAAAAGATAAGGTGAGGGATTTCATCACCCTTTCCTTTGCCCAAAAATCACAAAAAATGTCACATTCTTGGATTTGCCTAAACTTTCAATAAAAACCAGTAGACTTGGCCCTAGGATTAATAATTAGATTTATCCTTTCTTAAATTCAAAACTTCTCTTGAAGTCTGGTGTCTAGGATTAGAGGTTAAAAAGCTTATGTTTAAGTGAGTTAGAGGTTATTTAATTGGGTCCTTGCGAAAGCAAGGGGGCCTCCCTCTACTCCACCTCTTACCTGGCTGGTACAAGAAGAGTTAGGATTGGACTTAAGCAAGCATAAATCCGATTTTAAGAAAAATAACATAGGTCCAAGGAACACTTAGTGTTTAGGTTAATTTGTTTTGAAAGTGTTTGTTTGTTTGTGTTTCTTTATAAAAATTCATCAAAAATCAATAAAAAATTTAAAAGTTCAAAAATCATAAATAGAAGGCTTTTCAACTATGCATGCTTGGTAGATGTTCCCAGAACATAGATTTGGCTCAACCTATAGACGAGATTGAAAGATTCTTTCATAGGATGGCCAACCAGAACCAGAACCAAGTTGCTAGGAATGTAGAGGAGGTAGCACCTAGACAGATGAAGGAGTACTTTATTCCTTCTGATGATCAGCCTACTACTTGCATCAGGCCAGAAATTCCTGCAAATCATTTTGAAATCAAGCCAGGAAGCATTCAAATGTTGCCATCCTTCTATAGCAATCCCAATGAAGACCCCTATAAGCATATAGATGAGTTCCTAGAGATTTGTTCCACTATAAGAATCCAAAACTTCACTGAAAATGCCTTGACTAACCCTATTCCCATTCTCTTTAAAAGATAAGGCCAAACATTGGTTAGGAACCACAGGGAGAACCATTAGAACATGGCCAGAAATGCAGCAAGAATTTTTGAAGAAATTTTACCCCATTGGTCGTACTAACACCATGAGAAGAGCAATAACTAGATTCTCCCAACACCCGGGAGAGTTAATGCACGAATCATGGGAGAGATTGAAAGAGTTGCTTAGAAAATGTCCCCACCATGGTCTGTCGAGGTGGCAAATAGTCCAAGCATTTTATGAAGGTCTGACAGAATCAAATAGGCAGATGGTTGATGCCTCGTGTGGAGGAGTATTCATGACTAAGAGCGAGGATGAGGCATATAATCTGTTTGAAACAATGAGTGAGAATTCTATCAATCATGCCTCACTCCACTCTTACGAGAGAGCACTAGGACCTGTAAAAAAGGCAGGGTTGTATGAATTGAGAGGGAGAGGAGAATCAGATTCTAGGGTAGAAGATTTGTTAGATAGGCTTGATCAGAGATTGGAGTAGAAATTGGAACAAAAATTTAATCAATTAATGTCTTTGACTTGGCAAGTCACACCCAAATTTTTTCAACCACCTGAAACTTGCGCTATGTGTGCTAGCTCAGCTCACTCCACGAATGCTTGTCCCACTACTGCCCAATTACCCCATTTTATTCAAGAACAAGTCCAAGCTGCCCAAGGTTTCTACAAACCCTCCCATGATCCATATTCTAACACATACAACCCTAGTTGGAGAAATCACCCAAACTTTTCTTGGAAAAACCAATCTAAACAAGTGTCTCAACCTTCTTTTAAGCAATCTATGTACGGTCAATCCTATTCTATCAGAATTTGAGATTTGACCAATCTTCTTATTCCAAACCTCCACAAGTCCAAGGAAATCCAAACTCAAATCAATTTGCTCATTTTCAGCAACCTTCATATCAACCACCACCTCCTCCGCCCAATTGGGAAGATAAAATAAATCAACTCCAAAACATGATGGTGACTCTATGCCAAACTGTGCATGAACAACAAAATCAATATCAAAATCAAAACCAAAATTTTCAACAAAATATGGCAAGGATAGAGTCCCAGATTGCTGATGTATGTCAAAGGAGGGAGTCAGGTCAGCTGCCAAGTCAAGCTGTAGCAAACCCAAGGAACAATCCTCCTGAATTTTATCAGAATCAGCAATACCATCAGGCCCAGGGGTACAGACCACTTGCTCGTCAAAATGCACCTCCACCATCAAACCCACAAAAAGCTTGTTGGGTTGAGTGTGTTTTGGAATTTCCTAAAGTTGCATTTTAATGATGACCAATGAACATCACTCATACTTTGATTTTGATGATGACATATTGTGATTTTAATGATGACATGTTGAACATGTTGCACATTTTTTTACATATCATAATAATGCTTAAACAACATGTTTTTGATGTTTAATATCTCATAGTTTAATGATAATATCTTGTACTAATGGCTTATGTGTTTAATTTTCAGGAATATCTAGATTTTGTCATGGTAGTGTCGACACACCCATTGATGGTGTCGACACTGGGTCAGAGTCCCTGAAGCTTTTTCATGAAAATAGGGTCAAGTGTGTCGACACAGTCCATGGTCGTGTTGACACTAGACCCAGATTCCAGAAGACTAGATTTGCGCAAATGGGACAGTGTGTTGACACAGCCAGTGGCAGTGTCGACACTAGTCTCAGCTCCCAGAAGACCAGTTTTGCGCAAATGGGACAGTGTGTCGACACACTCCCTGGTGGTGTCGACACAGGGAGTGTGTCGACACACTCCGGCTGAAACTCAAAATCGTGAATTTCTCTGGACACGTGGCCGCTTGGGGTTCAAGGGAATCTGCCTAGGTTTTTGTGCCCACGTACCCTAAGGCTCCTTATGGACATATGGGGTTATAAATACCCATGTTTTTGGTACTCCAAAGCATCCCATGCAAGACAAGAGCCAAAATCTTTCTGGAAGAAGGGAAGAAGAGCGGGAAAACGACATTTGCATCAAGAGGAGCAGAGCAGTGCCGCCAAGGGAAGAAGAAGGAGAAGAAGAAGGAGAAGAAGAGAAGGAGCTCATGATTGCAGCAGTGCTGGTCAAGAAGGAGATCCAGCCAAGTCTGTACGTGGTTAGAGTGTCAATTTCTCTGGGGAATCTGTGTATGTGTTCTACATAGATCTCCCAATTCTATTTGTCTCTAACATTTCTATTGTACTGAGATAGATCGTGCTAGAGGATCTATTCTCTAAGTGTGCTTGTTCTAGGAGAACTTGGATCTATTGTGATCCAGAGGTTTAAGTACTTTGTACTCTATTTTGGAGCCCTAGTGCTCTGGGTTGGAGCCGTTGTGCTCTGGTGCTTGAGTCGTAGTGCTCAAGGGCTTGTGAATTTGCTGAATTCATAAGTGGTCTTTGGAGTAGGTCGTTGTGCCTATCTCCTGGGTTTCTTTGAGTCATTGCACTCAAAGAGGTTGGAGTCGTTGTACTCAGTTTGTGTCACGCCCTGAAGTGGAATATCGGAGCGCGAAGGCAGTTGCAAGAAAAAGGTATAGAGAGAATACTAGACATCAAACCATTACACATTGAATAATACTAAAGCAAATCTTTCTCATTAATAAGCCTTCAAATGTCTAGTTACAACCACTAATATCAAAGCTATTCTATAGGGCCCAATTACATTGCAATTGCGACGACCCTCATTATACCGGTACGGTTATACCAACCCACATCGGTATAGCGAGCTTATCACAGTGGGACATTTACCCAACAATGACATTCAGCTGAGATACACGTGAATATAAGAACAGAGTAGCAGAAGTAAAAGAACCACTGTCTTCATTCATTCATCATCCACATTTAACATACATGATTCGATAACATTTAGAGAACTAAAAATCCACATAATTTAAATTGCTGAAAATCAAATACATAGATGTCCATACTTATACATTCTTCCATGATAATGCTAGTACAATGTTCAATTTACATACTATGAAAATCACAAAATGTCACAAGTACTCCAACACTCTAATCTCCACGCTCGAGTCGGTCTCCAACGTCTCCTCCACAAGTGTCTCGTCACCAACTACACCTGTACGCCGAAGCAAGTAGTGAGTCTAAAAGACTCCGCAAGTACTTCTACACATACCGTACATGCACATATCATAGTAGGTTCTACATACACATTCACAAGACACAACATGTAGCATGCTTGACATTAAATTTTACAACCTATCATGGTGAATCTACAATTTAAACACATGGACTATGCTTTCAGATTTCCAGAAATAGAATCACCTATCACATGCTTTCTATTCATTTCTCACATAAAAATCTACCTTCAACCAGTTAAGACATGAAAGCCATTAACATGAATTTCCGAGCATGCATGAAAGGAAACATACCTAACATGGAATCTACACATTTCTACGCATATACGTAACCATTTACATGCTTTAAGCTTGCTGTTTTTACATGCTTTAGCAACCATAATCTAACACATGAGAGCTACAACAACGATTAAATCACAACATGTGAACAACCAAGTATGGAAGTTGTTTATATATGCTTAACAATTATCCCTAGCATGGATTCTAGGCAATTTGCATACATAAACATGATCATAACATAGTAAAGTTACTGTTTAAGCATGATTTCAGATTGTCATAACATGGATTACAAACTCACATCCTCACATTTTGGTTTCACATTTTTACACAATTTCAAATTCGCATATTTCACACTTTACACATGCACTTTTACACATTGTTCACATTCACATTTTTCACATGAACACATACACATTTACACATTCACATTTAGTGCCGTGACACATAGTCCAAACCACCAAAGAAGGACACAACACATCACATCACATAGACGCCATCTAGGCAATACAATGGCGACTCTTGGACTGCGCAGACCGGGAGAACAAGTCTCCACCCTAACCAGTGGTACTTGTCCACCTCCAGGATTTCCCCCTAATGCCCTTAGGGTCACAACACATTGAACCTTCTCAGGGGACTTTTCCCTGATACGGTTCCACTGCCCTCTGTGGAAGCAATGTCACACTTGGCACAATTTACACATTACACGTTTTTCCGATTTAAGCACTTAGTTTAGCACATGACACTCACATCTCACTCATTCACTCATTCACACACATGGTGCTCTGTTTTTCTGACATGACACTACAATTACAGAAATTTAGTGCTCAGGAATTTCACTAATCAGGTTGCTATATACAAAATCAAATCATTTTTACAACGGCATGCATTAGTTTCACATTTTT
Source organism: Colocasia esculenta (assembly GCA_014218235.1). Taxonomy (NCBI): domain Eukaryota; kingdom Viridiplantae; phylum Streptophyta; class Magnoliopsida; order Alismatales; family Araceae; genus Colocasia; species Colocasia esculenta. The sequence goes on from CM024762.1 coordinate 108,347,407, forward strand.
ACATGGAAAATTCATATTGCATCATATACTGGTCCAAATGACCTGAAATTTTAACCACAGGCTAATTTCGGGTTTAGGGTTCTTCATGCAAAATTTCAGATTTTTCTAAGCTAAAACGAAATTACAGAAAATCTAACATTAATTCCACATGCTATCCGCAATTCGATTTAACATGGAGTTGAACACAAGCACAATTTTAACAACTCACTGTCTGAACCCTAGCATGCATAGAGCCACATGATTTATTCCCAAATTTATTGGGCAATACACAATTTACGGAAGATTTATCGTGACCTACGCATGATTTCTATTTCCCAAAACAGAAAATTCAATAAATCATACAAGCATGGAAAATTCCAGAAATTCAGAGCACAGACAGGGTGGTACATACATGGTCTAACAAAATTAGGGCAACATGATTTTACCACGATTATCAGGATAATGGTGAGAACATACACATGAACATTCTTCCACATGCTTTCAAATATGTAAATAAGCTCTACCATCCACAAAATAAGTGTACATTCACATTCCCATCCATCACATTAGCTAGTATACATAGCATATAAGAGATTACATTATATCCTCATCGTGAAACATATCGAAATTAATCATATAGAAGGGCAGAACAGCTTGCTGTTCTGCTCAGATGAACTTAGCGGCAAGCTATGGCCGCTAATTAATGTTAGCGGCATAATCGCTGGACGCTAAGCATGATCTTAGCGGCAAGGGATATTGCCGTTAAGGTCAGGTCTGTGCAAAACACAGACCCGAGCTCCAAAGATGGGGTGAATTTGGGGGTCTAGGACACGAGGGAAAATACATAAAAATGGTAAAACCATCCTAGACACATACATGAACACTATGGGTAGGGTACTTGCCTTTTAGGTATACTCCAAAGGGATCAAAAGGCTTGGTGAAGCTCTCCTTGGGCTGTCCCAAGAAGTTCCCAACCAGCCTCCAAGATGGCCTTCCTCCGGGTTCTTGAGCAAGCTCCAGTGCAATCCGAGGTCGGGGATGCCTTCCTCGATGATCCAGCAAGCTCCTTGATGCAGCAGGTGGCCGGATCAAGCTTCAGAACTTCAGATTTTGGGTTGCAAAGGTGAGGGTTTTCACAGTCCGAAAATAGGGTTTCACTCCTTTCTCTTCTTCCTCTCTTGCAAAGGGGCAAAGAGAAGGCTTAGGGTTGTAAAATGGGTTTGTATATAGGAGAGGGGTTCTCCTATCACGCAGGGGTGACAAGATGGCCTTTCAGACCGTTGGGGACAGCTCCCCAATGGTTGGGGTGCTTGCTTCCGGAATTTTGGGTCTGCAACGCATGCAGGTCAGAGAAATTGGCGTCCACATCGCTGGACGCTGGACTTAGTGTTGGCGTCCATGGGGTTGACGCCGACACAACATCGACGTCTACGGATATTGACGCCAATCTGGCCTTCGGCCAGAACTTTAAAACATGCAGAACCATGCACATCTTACACCTATATATGTGCCATATGTATGTATTAACATGTACACACTACCATCATACAATACATACATTATTTATACCTAAATTATACACATACACACAAGTATACTAATTAATACATACGTAGATACATACATACGTACATACACAACATGAATTATTCACATGCAATTCATAATGTAACAAATTCGAGGGCCTTACACCCTCTCCCCCTTAAAAGAAACTTCGTCCTCGAAGTTAGAATGACGCTACTCAAACAAAAGGGGATACTTCTTCTTCATCGCATCCTCAAGCTCCCAAGTAGCCTCCTCTCGTGAGAAGTTCCGCCAGAGAACTTTCACCGACGCAATACTCTTGTTCCGGAGATGCTGAACCTTCCGGTCAAGAATAGCTACTGGTTGCTCGACATACGACAGATCTGGCTGAATCTCCACTGGCTCATGACTAATCACATGAGACGGATCTCGGACATACTTCCTGAGCATCGAAACGTGGAACACAGGATGAACACTAGCCAAAGCTGGGGGTAAGGCTAGCTCATATGCCACGCTGCCCAAACGTCTGAGAATCTCATATGGGCCAATGAACCTAGGGCTCAACTTACTATGCCTGCCAAATCTGACAACACCTCGAGTAGGCGATATCTTCAAGAAGACATGATCGCCAACCTCGAACTCAAGATCCTTCCTCCTGTTGTCGGCATAGCTCTTCTGCCTATCCTGTGCCGCAACAAGCCTCTTCCTGATAAGCTGGACCTTATCCGAAGTCTCCTGAACTAACTCCGGACCGATCAACTGCCTATCACCAGTCTCCTCCCAACATAACGGAGATCTGCAGGGCCTACCATACAACGCCTCGAATGGAGCCATACCAATACTCGCATGAAAGCTGTTGTTGTATGCGAACTCCACTAGAGGTAATGACGCTCCCAATCATCCTTCCAATCCAAACACACGCTCTCAACATATCCTCGAGCGTCTGGATAGTCCTCTCGGACTGTCCATCAGTCTGGGGATGAAACGCCGAACTGAGCTTCAGCTCCGAACCTAAAGCATCCTGAAGACCCTTCCACAACCTCGAAGTAAATCTCGGATCTCGATCCGAAATGATCGACTTCGGCACACCATGCAATCTAATGATACCACTAACATACAATCTAGCTAAACTCTCTACTGACTGCTTCTTCTTCATAGGCAAGAAATGAGCAGTCTTCGAGAATCTATCTACAACTACCCAAATCGAGTCATTGCCCCTTCTAGATCGAGGCAAACCCGAAACGAAATCCATAGTGACAGCTTCCCACTTCCATACTGGGATATCCATCCTCTGCATAAGGCCAGATGGTCGCTGCCGCTCGGCTTTCACTTGCTGGCATACTAAACACCAGGATACATAATCCGCTACATCCCTCTTCATGCCAGACCACCAAAAGGATCTCTTCAAATCCTGGTACATCTTAGTGTTACCCGGATGAATAGAGAATCGCGATCTATGAGCCTCCGCTAACACATGCTCACGGACATCTACTAAATCGGGGACACAAACACGGTGCTGAAATCTAATCACACCGTCCTCATCACGAGCAATGCCTGCCTTGCCCACTAACTCTAAGAGTCTAGGGTCGGCTCCCTGTTGCTCGATCACTCATCCAAAACCGAGGACCTAAGAGATAACTGAGCTACAAAAGCCTGGCATAGCGATGGCTCTAACTCAGTCAACGCGCAAGCCGCATCCTCCAACATCTTCCATCCTGCTGGAGAGATGGCCTCTTTCTACTCAGAGCATCTGCTACAACATTCGCCTTTCCAGGGTGATACTGAAGGTCGAAGTCATAGTCCTTCAAGAACTCAATCCATCTTCTCTGCCTCAGGTTTAATTCCTTTTGGGAGAAAAGATACTTTAAGCTCTTGTGGTCGGTAAACACCTCAAATCTGACACCATAAAGATAGTGCCTCCAGATCTTTAGTGCATGAACCACTGCTGCGAGCTCCAAGTCATGAGTCGGATAGTTCTTCTCATGCTCCTTCAACTGACGAGAAGCATAAGCCACTACCCTTTCCTGCTGCATTAGCACACAGCCTAACCCAATCCGAGACGCATCCGTGTAGATAGCAAAACCCTCTACACCGCTCGGTAAGACTAACACCGGGGCTGTCGTGAGCTTAGTCTTCAATAATTGAAAACTACTCTCACACTTCTCGGACCAAACAAACTTCACTCCCTTTCTGGTAAGCTGAGTCAAAGGGGCGGCGATGGATGAAAATCCCTCAATAAATCGCCGATAGTAACCAGCTAAACCAATAAAACTACGAATCTCCGAAGGGGTCTTGGGAACCTCCCAATCCATAACTGCCTGGACCTTTGCTGGATCCACTGCAACACCAGCACCGGAGATAACATGCCCGAGGAAATGAACCTCGCGCAACCAAAAATCGCACTTGCTGAACTTAGCGTACAGCTTGTGCTCACGAAGAACCTCTAACACTAACCTCAAATGCTGACGGTGTGTGGCCTCGTCCGGAGAGTAAACCAACACATCATCAATAAACACCACGACAAAGCTATCTAAATAAGGCCTAAACACCCTGTTCATGAGATCCATGAACGCTGCAGGGGCATTGGTCAATCCGAAAGGAAGGACCAAAAACTCATAATGTCCATAACGGGTTCTAAACGCCGTCTTGGACACATCCTCACTCCGAATCCTCAACTGATGATAACCAGATCGCAAGTCAATCTTAGAAAAGACTGATGCATCTCGCAACTGGTCAAACAAATCATCAATACGAGGTAAGGGATACCTGTTCTTCACAGTCACTTGGTTCAGCTTCCTGTAGTCAATGCATAACCTAAGTGACCCGTCTTTCTTCTTGACGAATAATACAGGTGCGCCCCAAGGGGAAACACTAGGGCGAATAAATCCCTTATCAAGCAACTCTTGCAACTGCCTCCTCAACTCGGCTAACTCCGCAGGTGCCATCCGATATGGAGCCTTCGAGATAGGAGAGGTGCCCGGAAGCAACTCTATGGTAAACTCTATCTCTCTATCCGGTGGCAAACCAGACAAATCATCAGGAAAACGTCTGGAAAATCCTGCACTACCTCAATCTCTGCAAGAGTAGGTGACTCATCAGCCTCTGGCACTAGTACCACGCTGGCAAGAAAAGCGTCACAACCCTTGTTCACCATGCGCATCGCCTTCATGGCAGAGATGACTAACTTTCCCGCCAAGTTCCTTGGCAAGGGATGAGAGAACTCGTCCTCACCAGGAATGCGGAAAACAATCCTCTTCCGGCGACAATCCACTAACGCATAGTGCTCCTCTAGCCAATCCAGACCAAGAATAGCATCATAGTCCTTCATCTTTAGCAAGAAGAAACACCCATCTAGGATTCTATCCTCAATGCACACAGGTAACGACGGAATGCACTTCCTAGTCGATACCGTACCCGCAGGGGTGTGCACAGACAAAGGGACCTCTAAATCCTCAGACTCTATACCTGACTCTAGGGCTAACTGCCTAGCGAACCGCTCGAAATGAACGAGTGAGTAGCACCCGTATCAAACAAAACCCGAGCGTGCACACCTAAAAGCAAAACCGTACCTTCGGTGACATGCTCCGCCTGCTCGGCTTCCTCGCGAGCTAAAGCAAACACTCGAGCTGGGGCTTGTGGCCTTCCTGGTCTTCCTGTAGCTGGCGCCGCTGCTGCTACTGCCGCTGGGGCTGGCGCTCCGCGCTGGACTCCCTACTCAAATCTTAGGCAATCCTTGATCTTGTGGTCGCTTCTTCTGCACTTCAAGCACTTGCTCGTAATCATCCAACATTCGGTACCACCATGTGTCTTCCTACAGTGGGGACACTCTTTCTTCACACCAGGGGAACGTACAAAGGGTACCTGAGAACTGCCGACTGTCACGGATCGCTGCAGTGTCTGGTACACTGCTTTCTTCTTGTCTTGCCGTTGGAATGTCGCTGCTGGCCTCTTCTGCGAAGCTTTCTTTTCTTCCAGGTATTGCTCCATCTCTCCCTCCTGCCTACAAGCAGCACTGAGGGCCTCGTCCAACGTGCGGTGGTCAAATGCCACGAGTCTCGTCCGCAGTGATGGCTTGAGTCCCATCACGAACTTCTTTGTCTTCCTGCGCTCGTCTGCCACGATGTGAGGTGCATATTTAGAGAGTTCAGAAAATCTTGCCTCATATTCCAGCACAGTCATGGAGCCTTGAGCCAAAGATAGGAATTCCTGCTCCATCCGATCTTGCACATGCTCGGGGACGAACTTGGCCCGAAAGAGCCTCACGAACTCGTCCCAAGCAACATCGATAGCTCCGTCCTCAAACCGGGTACGCAGCAATGAAGCCCACCATACATCAGCTCTTTCCTGCAGTACACCGCTCATAAGCACCATCTAAACAAATCTAGCTTAACAACATACAAGCATATAAACTAAAGCATACCTGTAGCATGTAGGTGGCCAATGTAACCTTATCCTCATCTGCACACCTGATGGCTCGGAAGATCTTTTCTATCTCCCTCATCCAGCTTTCAGCCAACAAAGGATCGCTCTCCCCCTTAAAAGAGGGTGGCAGCATCCTCTTGAACCTTTCCATGGTAGAAGGTCCACCATGGTCCTGAGCTGGTACTTGAGCCTGCTACATCACAGCAAACAATACACAATCAACACAATATCACATAATTAAATAAAACAGACTATTAATCCTTTTATTAGTCTAACCTGAGCCTCCAACTGAGCCTGGAGTGCTGCCTGGGTATGAGCCTGCGTCTGCATGGCTTGCACCAGACCTTGCATGAATACTCCATAATCCACAGGCGGCGGTGGGGGAAGTACAGGACCTTGCGGTGCCGGGGCCTGCTGCTCCGCCCGCTCGTCACGTCGCGGCTCGTCCTCACGGGCCGGCGCTCCGCCACGCCTACCTCTCGAAGCCATGGCTGTAATAAATTTCAGCCACCATTAGAGCTAGGTTACTAAGTTTTCTAACCATTTTCTTATATATTTTTCATTATTATTAATCAATTCTACACATGTGGACATTCCTATGTAGACTTAGCATGTAATGGGGATGATGACTTATGTATATTCATGTGCAATCTCAACCGGTTTCTCTGATACCAATCTCTGCGACGACCCTCATCATACCGGTACGGTTATACCAACCCACGTCGGTATAGCGAGCGTTATCACAGTGGGACATTTACCCAACAATGACATTCAGCTGAGATACACGTGAATATAAGAACAGAGTAGCGGAAGTGAAAGAACCACTGTCTTCATTCATTCATCATCCACATTAACATACATGATTCGATAACATTTAGAGAACTAAAATCCACATAATTTAAATTGCTGAAAATCAAATACATAGATGTCCATACTTATACATTCTTCCATGATAATGCTAGTACAATGTTCAATTTACATACTATGAAAATCACAAAATGTCACAAGTACTCCAACACTCTAATCTCCGCGCTCGGAGTCGGTCTCCAACGTCTCCTCCACAAGTGTCTCGTCACCAACTACACCTGTACGCCGAAGCAAGTAGTGAGTCTAAAAGACTCCGCAAGTACTTCTACACATACCGTACATGCACATATCATAGTAGGTTCTACATACACATTCACAAGACACAACATGTAGCATGCTTGACATTAAATTTTACAACCTATCATGGTGAATCTACAATTTAAACACATGGACTATGCTTTCAGATTTCCAAAATAGAATCACCTATCACATGCTTTCTATTCATTTCTCACATAAAATCTACCTTCAACCAACTAAGACATGAAAGCCATTAACATGAATTTCCGAGCATGCATGAAAGGAAACATACCTAACATGGAATCTACACATTCCTACGCATATACGTAACCATTTACATGCTTTAAGCTTGCTGTTTTACATGCTTTAGCAACCATAATCTAACACATGAGAGCTACAACAACGATTAAATCACAACATGTGAACAACCAAGTATGGAAGTTGTTTATATATGCTTAACAATTATCCCTAGCATGGATTCTAGGCATTTTGCATACATAAACATGATCATAACATAGTAAAGCTACTGTTTAAGCATGATTTCAGATTGTCATAACACGGATTACAAACTCACATCCTCACATTTTGGTTTCACATTTTTACACAATTTCAAATTCGCATATTTCACACTTTACACATTGTTCACATTCACATTTTTCACATGAACACATACACATTTACACATTCACATTTAGTGCCGTGACACATAGTCCAAACCACCAAAGAAGGACACAACACATCACATCACATAGACGCCATCTAGGCAATACAATGGCGACTCTTGGACTGCGCAGACCGGGAGAACAAGTCTCCACCCTAACCAGTGGTACTTGTCCACCTCCAGGATTTCCCCCTAATGCCCTTAGGGTCACAACACATTGAACCTTCTCAGGGGGACTTTTCCCTGATACGGTTCCACTGCCCTCTGTGGAAGCAATGTCACACTTGGCACAATTTACACATTACACGTTTTTCCGATTTAAGCACTTAGTTTAGCACATGACACTCACATCTCACTCATTCACTCATTCACACACATGGTGCTCTGTTTTCCTGACATGACACTACAATTACAGAAATTTAGTGCTCAGGAATTTCACTAATCAGGTTGCTATATACAAAATCAAATCATTTTTACAACGGCATGCATTAGTTTCACATTTTTACATGGAAAATTCATATTGCATCATATACTGGTCCAAATGACCTGAAATTTTAACCACAGGCTAATTTCGGGGTTCTTCATGCAAAATTTCAGATTTTTCTAAGCTAAAACAAAATTACAGAAAATCTAACATTAATTCCACATGCTATCTGCAATTCGATTTAACATGGAGTTGAACACAAGCACAATTTTAACAACTCACTGTCTGAACCCTAGCATGCAATAGAGCCACATGATTTATTCCCAAATTTATTGGGCAATACACAATTTACGGAAGATTTATCGTGACCTACGCATGATTTCTATTTCCCAAAACAGAAAATTCAATAAATCATACAAGCATGGAAAATTCCAAAATTCAGAGCACAGACAGGGTGGTACATACATGGTCTAACAAAATTAGGGCAACATGATTTTACCACGGATTATCAGGATAATGGTGAGAACATACACATGAACATTCTTCCACATGCTTTCAAATATGTAAATAAGCTCTACCATCCACAAAATAAGTGTACATTCACATTCCCATCCATCACATTAGCTAGTATACATAGCACATAAGAGATTACATTATATCCTCATCGTGAAACATATCGAAATTAATCATATAGAAGGGCAGAACAGCTTGCTGTTCTGCTCAGATGAACTTAGCGGCAAGCTATGGCCGCTAATTAATGTTAGCGGCATAATCGCTGGACGCTAAGCATGATCTTAGCGGCAAGGGATATTGCCGTTAAGGTCAGGTCTGTGCAAAACACAGACCCGAGCTCCAAAGATGGGGTGAATTTGGGGGTCTAGGACACGAGGGAAAATACATAAAAATGGTAAAACCATCCTAGACACATACATGAACACTATGAGTAGGGTACTTGCCTTTTAGGTATACTCCAAAGGGATCAAAAGGCTTGGTGAAGCTCTCCTTGGGCTGTCCCAAGAAGTTCCCAACCAGCCTCCAAGATGGCCTTCCTCCGGGTTCTTGAGCAAGCTCCAGTGCAATCCGAGGTCGGGGATGCCTTCCTCGATGATCCAGCAAGCTCCTTGATGCAGCAGGTGGCCGGATCAAGCTTCAGAACTTCAGATTTTGGGTTGCAAAGGTGAGGGTTTCTCACAGTCCGAAAATAGGGTTTCACTCCTTTCTCTTCTTCCTCTCTTGCAAAGGGGCAAAGAGAAGGCTTAGGGTTGTAAAATGGGTTTGTATATAGGAGAGGGGGTTCTCCTATCACGCAGGGGTGACAAGATGGCCTTTCAGACCGTTGGGGACAGCTCCCCAATGGTTGGGGTGGCTTGCTTCCGGAATTTCGGGTCTGCAACGCATGCAGGTCAGAGAAATTGGCGTCCACATCGCTGGACGCTGGACTTAGTGTTGGCGTCCATGGGGTTGACGCCGACACAACATCGACGTCTACGGATATTGACGCCAATCTGGCCTTCGGCCAGAACTCTAAAACATGCAGAACCATGCACATATTACACCTATATATGTGCCATATATATATATATTAACATGTACACACTACCATCATACAATACATACATTATTTATACCTAAATTATACACATACACACATAAGTATACTAATTAATACATACGTAGATACATACATACGTACATACACAACATGAATTATTCACATGAAATTCATAATGTAACAAAATTCGAGGGCCTTACAGCAATAAAAGGAAATAACTAACTACAACTCTAAGATAACATAATGACTCGAGGGTACTCCTGGCTTCACTCTTGGTCATTCCCTTCCTCGTGAGTGTATATGTCATCCTCGGTCTCACATGAGAACACAACATCAAATAACGTAGGGTGAGCGATAAACGCCCAGTAGGACTTAAATCTCAGGCTCAAGCAGACTTTAATTAATTAACACATTTAATGGCAGAGTATCTAAGATAGTAGGTATAAGAGAGTCAAAATATAGCAAGAGATAGCACAACAGGTAACAGGATAGCACAATAGCACGAGATCGAGTATAGGTTTCCAAAATAGTACAAGTATCGAGTATAGCACGAATAGCAGGATGGCCATAGCACAACTAACACAAGTATAATAATAGCACGATGAGTATAGCACTTGTTTGTCATTCTAGACATCGAGAGAGTATAGCACGTTTTATGTTTTGATTGTCATATAGATAGTCAAGATAGATAGCACTTGAGTGTAATGCCAAACACTCTGATCATTTAACTCCCATGGGCGCTAGCACTTTCGGGCGCACATCCAAGGACCAGATCGGGCCCTTTATATATTGCCAGGCATTGGTTATATTGTATCTTTAGACAATCAGTCAATGGCCAATATAGAGTACCAAGAATAGTTAAGAGCACTAGATGAATAAACGAGATAGTAGAGAGAACGTGAATAGACGAGCGAGTAGAGTATAGATGAGAGCTAAGGGTACAACACGTAAAACAACGAGTAACAGGTGATAGTAATAGTTGCACAACATGCGCATGTCGTATTGGCAGTCAGGTGGAATTCACGATCTTCCCGCTGGCCATGTTATGCACAAGTCCAGAGGTCCGACGTGATTCAAGGTAAGAGCAAACTTCTAATAGCCCTTTGGATCATATCAATCCCTAAAGGTGTAATGGGTGTTAGGGTACAACTGGCTCGTCGACCATGTGAGAATCCATGATCAGAGGAGACTTACGGAGGCCTTGTGTAAGGATTCACTAGTCCGGCGAAAGGAATATCCGACGAAGAGTTCACCACAAGCCAAGTAAAGTGTGTTAATAAAAACAAGTGCTCGACGTTCTAGAGGAATTCTAGAACAGTGGAGCGTCGATATCGGTATATAAACAACTCAATGAGCGAATATAAGTCCTTTAAAATAGGGCAGTTATTATACTTTATTGCAATAAATTACCAGATACATTAAGAGATATTTTATGCTAGATTTCAGCCATATATGGATGGTTCCTGCTGCTCAGCCCGCTCCTCACGTCTTGGCTCGTCCTCACGGGCCAGCGCTCCGCCACGCCTACCTCTCGAAGCCATGGCTGCAATAAATTTCAGCCACCATTAGAGCTACGTTAATTTATTTCCTAACCATTTTCTTATCTATTTTTCATTCATTATTAATCAATTCTACACATGTGGACATTCCTATGTAGACTTAACATGTAATGAAGATGATGATTCATGTATATTTATGTATAATCTCAATCGGTCGCTCTAATACCAATCCCTGTGACGACCCTCATTATACCGATACATTTATACCAACCCACGTCGGTATAGTGAACGTTATCACAGTGGGCCATTTACCCAAATGCTACCACATAATCGAGATACTCACAAATATAGATACAGAGTAGCGGAAGTAAAGAACCACTGTCTTCATTTCATTCATCATCCACATTTAACATACATGATTCAACTAACAATTTAAAAGAACTAAAGTCCACATAATTGAAGTGCTAAAATTTAATACATAGTCTGTCCACAATTACATGATAATTCTATTACAATGCCTTAATACATACTATGAAAGCAAAAGTCACACAATGTCTCCTCCAAGTTACTCGCCACGCTCGGAGTCACTCTCCACTGTCTCCTCCAACGGTGTGACGTCACCAACTAAACCTATACGCCGAAGCAAGGAGTGAGTCTAAAAGACTCAGCAAGTAATCTCCACACACATCATACATACATATATCACGGTAGGTTTTTACATTCCAATTTACAAGGCAAAACATATAGCATGCTTGAACACTGATAACGAGACAACCTACCATAGTAATTCTACAAATTAAACACATGGTACATGATTTAAGACATTCAACATAAATAACCTATCACATGCTCTCTACTCATTCAATCACATGAAAACCACACTTCAGATTAAACTATAACATGAAACGACTAAACATGGGATTCTCACATGCATGAAGGAAATCATTCCTAACATGGTTGCTACACATTTTTGCATATGTAAACTATCATTTTATACACTTTAAGGTTGCTGTTTTTGTCATGGATTAGAATTTCATACCCTTCACATGAGAGCTACATTCTTAATTAAACTACAACATGATAACAACGAGACATGGAATTGTTCACACATATGCAAGAAGTGCTACTAGCATGGATCTGCGCATTTTTACACATATAAAACATTCTCATAGCCACAATTAGGTTGCTGTTGTAACATAATTTCACATTATCATATCATGAACTACAATTTCACAATCTCACATATTGGTTCCACATGTTTTCACAATTTCCCATTCATATAGTTCTCTTTTCACACATTTACACATATTCACACTACACAATTTACACATGATCACATTTCACATTTTACACTTTAGTGCCGTGACACATAGTCCAAACCACCATAAGAAGGACACATCACATAACACATACACATAGACGTCACCTAGGCAATATAGTGATGACTCTTGGACTGCGCAGACCGGGAGAACAAGTCTCCACCCTAACCAGTGGTACTTGTCCACCTCCAGGATTTCATCCTAATGCCCTTAGGATCTTAACACATTGAACCTTCCCATGGGGACTTTTCCATGGTACGGTTCCACGGCCCTCTATGGAAGCAATATCACACTTGGCACAGTCTTACACATTACACATACCGATTATTACACACATTTTTACACATGGCACACACACACCTTTACATTCTCTCATTCACACATGGCTCTGTTTTCCTAGCATGATACTACAGATGACAGAGATTACACATTCAGTAACTTATAGTAATCAGGTTGAAAACACAATTCAACTCATTTTCATAATGGCATGCATTAATTACATACTTTTGCATGGAAATCCCATAATGCATTCCACCGTTATCCCAATGGCCTGTAAATTTAACCACATTCTGATTACAGGTTTATAACCTCACATGCAAATTTCTACAATTTTCTGAATTATCAAATATTTACAGAAATTAAGACATTCATTTTCACGCTATTAAAAATTCAATTCAACATAGAACATAACACGAACATCAGGTTTAACAGCTCACAGCCCTAAACCCAACATACACATCATTTCAGAAATTTTCCCCCGGATTAAATGCACAACACACCATTTACTATAAATTTTGCAAGCCTACGCATGTTTGCTATTTTCCAAAACAGAAATTTACAGTAAATCATAGGAGCATGGGAAAAATTCAGTAATTGCAGGGCACAGACTGACCCATACACGCATGGTTTATAAAATTTAGAGCACCCAAAATCTCCATAGATCATGAGAATAGTGGGTGAACATACATAGCCATATCTTCCACATGCATTCCAATAAGCTAATGAATTCTACCATCCACAAAAAAATGCACAATAATTCTCCCACACACCACATTAACTAGTATACATAATACTAGTTAAAAGGAAGGTCCAGGGCGCCTATAAAAGGACCCCAGGTCCAGGGCGCCTATAAAAGGACCCCAAGGTCCTCTATTTGGGGAGTTCGATTTTTAGGATTTTTAGTTTTTTTTTTTCTTTTCTTCCAGATATCAGGACTGGGGAGGGTTTTGCTTCTGCTGTTGAGGGGGGTTAGGTAGTTTGATTTTTGGGTTTTCCTTTCCACTTGTTCAGCATTTTTTTTGGGTTTTCTCTGGTTCAGCAATTAGGGGGGGGGGGGGGGGTCTTCGCGAGTTCAAATTTTGGGGATTTTTTTTCTTCTCTGCCATTTTTTCTTCAGCATCTGGGGGAGGTCGACGACTTCTCCTTTTGGGGGGATTGGCAACACAGAGAAATGAGAGGTCTTGTTAATTTTTGGTTTCTGGTTGTTTCTGTTCATCCTAGTGTTCGAGGATTTTCTTGTTTGATTGTTTTATTTTTACTGCTCATTATTCCTTCCACTGTGATTGGAGAAGTTATGTAGTAGCTGTTCTTGATGTTCGTATAATCAGTATTTTGTGGGGAGTTGTGAGGTATTTCCTATTTTTGCCTATTGTTGTCCATGTTATTTCCCCTCGAGCTGTGGGGGAGGTTTCGATTTCAAAACTGTGTTTAGGATTTGCATTTGATAATTGTTTCATTAGTGCCTTCTTCTTGATCTTTCCTTGAGAGTTCTGTGAGTATGTTTAGCAATTTTAATCTATCTTGTGAGAGGTTCCCTTTTTGTTTGCCCTGCACAATTTCTGTTGGCATCTGGTGCGTCAGAGGAGTTCTGGAGGTATTCACTGTAGAGAAGGCATATAGGGCGACCAATGGAACCCATCCTTGGCTTGTTCTAGGATCGCTGCTACTAGGAGGGGTAGACATTTCTTTTTCTTTTCTTCTGAGGGCTGCTGGAGAGATCAATCCAGGTACTACTTCTTTCTTTGTTCGACGGCTTCCAGAGGGATTCCTGAAGTCTACAGAGTTCAGATTCATAGATGAGTCATGAATTCAGGCCCTATTTTAGCAGGGAGGTAGATTTGGATTCATGAGAGATTTCAGAGCTTCTTAGTGTTAAACTTTTGTTCTTATCCCTGTTCTGCAGTGGTATTGATTTAGCAAACAGTAAACTCCTGTTTCTGAATTTTCTGTTTGATCTTTGAGTTCTGAAGAAAGTGACGGATGTTTGTGGAGAGCTGAGAATATTGATTGTTCATCCCCTGAGCTGTAGGAGTATATTGGTTTGAAAATTTTCTGTTTAAGATTCTTGTTCTGTCATCTTTTCATTTCCTTTGAGCTTCAAATTTATGCAGAATTAGATGTGCATCCTTGTGTAATGTTAGTTTAATTTCCAGTTCAGATTTATGTCTACTTGTTTGATCCCTCAATTGAGAGGGTACATTGATATCAATTCTCTTTTAATTTCAATTCAGCTTGTTCTTTCATTAAGTTTGATCTGTCAAGATTGTGAGGGATTTGGTCGGTGTTGTTTACATATTTACTTTTAATGCATTGTCGATAGAGTGTTCCAAAAAGCAGTTTCTTAAGTCAAATTCTATTTAGCCCCTCTGTGGATATGACCTATTCTCACCACTCTATTAGTTCATTTTTACTATTTTAAATCTGTGAGACAGTTTAGAGAAGGTGAGTATATTGATTCGTGCATGGAACTCTAGACAACGGAAGTGTACAATCAACAATGCTGCATTTAGGGCCCAGAGGAGATGGAGACAAAGGGAAAGAGAAAGGGAAGGGGGTGCTCTCCTAAGTGGTGTATGGCGCGTCGGCACTGTGGCATTGCCGGTTAGACGGACGGAGGAAGACGAGGAAGGAGCTTCCGCGCCACTCTGCTCCAGTACACGTGGAAGAAGGCACCGGGGATGCTGACTAGACGTCGGGGTGGGAATCCAGTAAAGCTTTTCCGTGTTCTGGAACCCCCCCCCCCCTACAAATGGCCCTCGGGGGTCAATTTATAGAGCTAAAATCTTGGAATCGCGTCGGGTACAGCCGCCGCTACAAGAACCTGAATCGCTTCTGGGCGGCAGGCCGTAATTAGAATCACATCGGGCAAGCGCGCCGTGATATGGATTGGATATCGTCTGGGCGGCAGGCCACGATTCCCTTGGTCAGTTTGATGAGACATGCGCATGATTGCCTGCCATGCTTCTGAATCACATCCTATCAGGACACCGAGATGAGGAACATAATCGCGTCTGCTAGGGCTGCCGTGACTTGAAACGCGGCGGCCATGGCCGACGCGATTACCTTAGGGGCAATTTTCGAGGAATGGGTCTTATATGCGCTATCTCCTGAGGTGGGATTTCGAATTTGACCTTCTAAATCGCATCTGCTGACAAGGATGCGATTACAGGATTTCCTCACGATTACGGGCTTGGGCGCGATGACTTTCTGGGCCATAGCCGACTTTGAATCGCATCCTGGAGGCAGGATGTGACTGTGCTTGAATTGCGTCCAATAGGAGGGACACGACTATAAACTGAATCGCGTCAGCAAAACATGACGCGATAAGCTTTCCTAGTTTATTTATGAAAATTCTGCCGAAAGTAAAATTAGAATCACGTCGTTTATGGAGGACGCATTCAGGAAAAAGGGCAGTTTCCATAAATAAAATAAGAATTCATTATCGCGTCGTGCAGGGCCGACGCGTTAAGCATGTAGTCCCGGTCGACTTTCCTGTCGCGTTAAGGTCACGCCCATGAAGACCGTCGCGTTAAGCCAGGGTATCCTGAATCGCGTCCGGGGTACTGGACGCATTTAGAGAGGTGGCTGCCATGCCCTTTGCGACTTGAAATTTATGCCTATAATTCCAGTGAGGCCCTGGAAATGGAGGGGAAGCATCGGGGAAGAAGAGGGTGAGGTCCAGAAATATTGGGAAATCACTCTTGCAAGACAAAAAAAGGGCCATTTGTGGCATTATGGTGCAACATGAAATTTGCCCGTGGTGGAGCCAAATTCGCGTGTCTACAGCTACCACGCCTTGGCATCTGCTTCACAGGGGATCGAGCTAAGGGACACGAAGTGGAGCGAAATGGAGTGAAATGAAATGAAAGAAATGAAGTGTAGCGAACTGGAGTGAAGCTGGAGCGGACTGAAAAGTAGACGCCAAGGTGAAAAATAGATACATATAGTCATTGGTGACTGACACCTGATAAGAGTCTTTTCCTAACATCCTAGGAAGTCAACACCGAAGAAGAAGACCTAAAGAAACAAATGTTTGGACAAAGGAAAGGGATAAGAAAGGAAAGGCGCCACGTGGGGCACAAAAGGAAAGAAAAGATCAACTTCCAGCATCGGGGAAGTACCTAAGGACACAATCCGTTAGGT
This sequence comes from Colocasia esculenta, assembly GCA_014218235.1. Classification (NCBI taxonomy): domain Eukaryota; kingdom Viridiplantae; phylum Streptophyta; class Magnoliopsida; order Alismatales; family Araceae; genus Colocasia; species Colocasia esculenta. Next base: position 108,364,313 of record CM024762.1, read on the forward strand.
TTCACCATTGGGGGCATCTGCCACTGCCGTAAGTGGATCTTGGGGAGAGAAGGAGAGATCAACTTCCAGTGAGGGGGAAGTACCTAAGGACGCAATCCGTTAGGTTGCACCATCGAGGACGTCAGCCACTGCCTCAGGTGGATCTCTGGGAGTAAAAAAATGAAAAGGATAAGTCTAAACAAAGGATTCTAAGGAAATCAGCCCGGAGGTGACAACAAAGGGAGTTGGGTATTCGACTGGGAATGGAATATTTCAAGGTTACTTTTGAATTTGAGGCACGGATGGCCCTCAAATTGCATTGCAGCAGTAGATTTTCCACTATGATTTCAATATGCATGTATACTGGGCTAAAAGAAAGATAAGATTAAAAGGAGTAGGAAATAACCAAGGATATTATTGTTACGATGGTGTTGAGTCAGGACTGGGGGGTATGCATGGGTCTGTCGTCCTCAGGTGCCAAGCGCAACGGCCTATCCGTGCGACTAAGGATCTTCTGGGATAATCATTGTTTTTGATAGAGGGGAACTCAAATCCCAGATTCCTCAGAGCCACAAGGTCCTTGATATGCTCTAAAGGTATAATGTATAAATAACTTGATGGTGGGGGTAGCAGCTGCCTGATGTTGCGCCAGATGAGGTAACTCGAATCTTGCACTCAAAGCTTCGTTAGCCAAAAAAACAACAAAACATCATGGAAAAGCAACATTTATAGCATGGAGCATGACTAATGTAGTCAACAACAAAATAGCTCAAATAATTTATTTGTTAGACCATGAGGATAGGTGATCTTTGGAAGAGGGAGTTTGGAGTGCAAGAGATGAGGCACCGATGATTGGAAGAATTGATGCGAGGCACAGACAGGATCTGCTTGCCATGTGCAATACCATCGGGAATATTATTGGATTGTTGAAAGTATTTGATTTTTTGTGGATTTTTGGAGATATTTGAATTTTTGTGGTGTTTTGAAAAATATTTTGATTTTTTTGTTGATTTTGGAATATCTGGATGTTTATAGAGATTTTTTAATATTTGAATTTTTATGTTGTTTTGGAAATATTTGAATTTGTTTTGGAATTTTGGGAATATTTGATTTTTGTTGATTTTTGGAAATATTTGATTTTTTGTTGATTTTTGGGACATTGTCATGCCATGGCGGCATTAAAGTTATAAAAATTGACTGGCGGAGTGTCCTTGTTGACTCCCGTTTCATTAAAGAATGCCCAGAGTAGGGCGTGCATTTTAACGTGGCGCCCACGAGCTAATTGCACTTGGTTAACCGTGCACTACTAAAGCCACGCCTGAAAAGGCGACTAAGTCTGGCAGGGAGAAGGGAAGAAAACTTGGGGATAAGCTTGAGATGGGCTATTGAGGGGTTGGGTTTGACTTCCTTCCTTGGCACGATCGTCAGAAGGTTCAGTCTCATTAAGCGCTGGGGCTTTTGAATTATTTTGGAATCTTGAGTGATGACCATTTGATTGTAGGGACATGCGTACGACCGGGTCTCTTTGGATCTCCGCGGGGACTTTGCCACTCTTTGCCATGCCCTATTATGATTGATCTGATTTTTGATTTTTGCATGCATACGACCAGGTCCATTTGGATCCCTGCGGGGACTTTGCCGCTCTTGACATGCATTTTGACTTTGGTTTTTGTTGGTCATTTGATTCGCCCATTTTTTGGGATGTCCTCTTATGACGGAGTGCCTTGGGTTGGTTGCCTTGCCCAAACTACCTCTAGTACCCATACTTCGGCCGAAAGAGGAGAAACAGACATTTTGCGCCCTTCAGGCGTGGCTGTGACGGTGACAGTGTCTACCGGGAGCAATCGGCAAAGGGCGCCGTGAAGTGTGTGCAGGTGCCCATGCTAAGGGCAAACCTTAATGACCCGGGAGGGAATTTTGGACTCCTGGCTCGGGATTCTTATAACAGAAACGCTGCGACAGCTTGGCAATGCTGGAATATCCATCTTTTTATGGGTTTTTGATACTAATAAAATATAATAAGAGTTTTTGGAAGGTAAAAGGGGACGAATGCCCAGCGTCGGGGTGAGACTCCAGAGACTACAATAATTTACATTTTATTTTTGGAAATTAGAAAAACACATGGGGACTAAAGCCCCGAAAATAGTGCAAAAAGGGTCGAAGGACCCGATTAAAGGTGGCGGGGAGAGAGTGAAGGAAAGATTTTGGAGACTCCGACGGGGCTGGAGGGGTTTGGAGAAGAAGGAGGGCGCGGTGCCCTGAGAGAAGAAAAGAATCTGGCGGGGCCAGAGGAGAGAAAGGAAAAAGCGGGCCGCGAGGGGCCAGAAAGGAGGGTGCACAGTGTGGGGCGCAAAATGGAGAGGTGCCGCGTGGGGCACAGGATGGAGACGTGCCGCATGGGGCACTGGAGGGAGATGTGCCACGTCGGGAAAGAAAATGGAAAAGATGGAGGTGGCCCTCCGGTCTTTTGCCTTGCTTGGCGTTTAGGCTTCCGCTTGGGGATCGGCATTCTGACCGTCAGGTACTTCCTCATAATATGTGCCCAGCGGGCAGATGGTCTTGCTCTTCTCCGAGGGGTTGAGCGGCTCTCAATGATTGGGGGATTGTTGACTTTGGTCGGAGTTTCAAATGATAGTGGTAACTCCCTTGGAATGTAGTGCGATGAAATGGTGGGGAGTTCTACTGGTAGAGTTGGAAGCAACAATGAGGGGATCGTGCCCAAAGATTGTAAAACTCCTGATATGGAAGGGGGCACGACCCCTTGAGTAATAGATTGTGCCAATGATTTGGCCTTGGAGTGCGTGAGCACAATCTGAGAAGCTGACCTCTTCACTAGAGTGGGAAGGTTCACAATAATGGTGTGAGGGGTCTTGAGAGCTTGGAGGGAGAGATTCCCTATGAGTATTCAGAAATGATGCTGGCTGGCAACTGGAATGATTGGCATTTGATTATAAGGCCTCTTAACGGCCGTGATTGGAGGGGAGGACTCCCGCTCGGTAAATGTGCCCGGTATACTGACAATGACCAGCATGCGAGGAATGTAATCTTGGATTTTGAAAAGCATGCCTGGTCCCAGGGCTTCCTTCTTTTGCTGACGCTGCTTATTACTCCTTAAAAACATGTGCCTGCTCCGTTGGATGGGGGTAGATGTGGTGGGTGTAATGGGAGGTTCTATGGCCAGTGGAGGCGCGATGGGTATGAAAGGGAAGATTTGCTCGGGTTCGGTTGCCAATGGTGTTGGCGTAGTGGGAGATGTAATGATTGGTGTAATGGTGGGTGGAGGCTTAATTGTGGAAGGCTTAATGATAATGGATGGCAATGTAGGAGGGGTAGGTAAATGGCATACGAATATGACCTCTGAAGGTTCATCATCGTAACACCAGGTGGTTTCGCAGATGGGTTGGGTATTGGCAACCTCTGCCCGAGCAACGGGCTATGGTAGGGGTGGAGGCTGTTGTGGTTGTGGTGGAGGCATGGGAGCTGGCACGAGTGCCGGAGTAGGTGCAACTTAGGGCGCAGGGGCTTCTTCATGAATGGGGGGCATCGTAGGGCCTGGTTAGAGGTTGCTGAGTCCGAAAAGGACGAATCAATGGATGCCTGGGTGGCAACATGTTGTGGTAGATGGGTAGTGTATGCGTAGGGGTGTATGATGTGGGAGGTGGATGGTGGATGGCGTCCACTAATCCGTTCTTTCTCAGTTTAATTTGATCAAATAGCTCTACGATCGGGGAGTCCACTATGTGGGCTTGAATGTAACATCCCCGCTTGTAGAGCTCCTCCATGGAGGTGATTTGGTTCATGGCCAGGATGTGCTTGAACCTCAGAGTATAGTTGGAAATGATTATTTTAACTTGCTCTGACTCTGAGAGGTCATGCTGTAAGCGAGTGGCCATTGACCTCCAACGGTCAGCAAATTGTACAAATGCCTCGTCGGCCCACATCTTCTTGGATGCTAGATCCATGTTAGAGAGATAGGGGCTAAAGCGGTCTTTGTACCTCTAGAGGAATTTTTTATGAAGGGGGCGGAAGTCCCATACCTCACTTGGCTCTATGGAGTAGAACCATTTGAGTGCAGGGCCGTCAAGAGATTTTCTAATTAAATATGTCATGGTAATGGGGTCTCGCTGCCAACGGGAAGACTCATACAGGAATTCCTTGACATGAAGGTAGGGATTACCCATGCCATTGTACAATCAGTACGTTGGCATCTCCGGAGGATGTATATAAATTTGCTGGAGAGCCGGCATGGCGGCGACGGGGTTACTCATGGGATTGGAAAGCTTGTTTATTTGGTTCTCCAAATTGTTCAATTTTTGGAGAAGAGCATTTTGGAGTGGAGTAGGGGATTGCCACTGGGAAAATGAGGGAGCACATGGGGGTGGCCTTGAATTAGTGGGCCTTCCCAAGGGGTGGTCCGTACGGACGGGAACACGGAAGTGCAATTGGGCAGAGGGCCGAGGTGATGAAGAATGTACAGGGGTATGTCACGAAGTCGTTGGAATATACAAAGGCGGGTGCCTGGGAGAAGGAGAAAGAGAGGGAGAAAAAGAGGAAGAAGGAGAGGGAGAAGGAGTCACACCCTCAACTAAAGATTGTATTAGATTAAGTTGTTGAGGGGTGAGTTGATCGAGTGCATGCAGGACAATTTGGACTGTGGGATCATGGTGGGGGGAAGCCTCTGTCTAGGTTTTTATTGGAGTGAGGTAAGGAGGGACATCAGATTGGTTAGTGTGCGGTGTGTGCACGTAACCATAGGAGGTGGAAGGTTGTCCCTCACGGTGGTGAAATGGACGGACATGGGATTGGAAAAATTGGACGCTTGAATTATCCTCATAGTCCATATAAAAATTAGCATGATAGCCTGGGTCCATTTTTAACAAGTAAGCAAACAAACAAGTTGAACAAAGATTAATCAATCAATATGGTTCAAACAAGTTATGATGCTTAGTGCTTGTTTTTGAGGAGTTTCACAGTTAATTAAATAGATTGATAAATATTGTGTCACTCCAGGTGAGATCCTATTTGGGTAGAGTATGAGTACTTCGGGATACATCTAGAATCACCTCTCACCACGCAATGGGATAGCTAAACCCGGGTCAACGGAGGGGTACCGCCAGCTCGGTCCACCGTGAGGGAATCCACTGGGTACGGAAACTTATAGGGTTGCGGGAGAAGGTTCGCTAGTCCAAAGGGACGGAATGCCCAATGGAGAGCTTGCCTTCACTAGAAGCGTGTGTGGAGCCTAGGATATGAGGGAAGGAGGTCTCCCCAACCAATGCAAAAATGCCCTGCATGCGACACTTTATAGCAAAAATGGCAGGAAAAGGGGGCTCGTTTTTGTCAGTCAGTCAAATCGTGTCCGGTACAGCGACCGCAATTTGACTGAATCGTGTCCAGTCACCAGGCCGCGGATCTGGAAGCCACTAAAGGCTGATAGAGACACGGTTGGTGCTTATGGATGGACTGTCAGACAGAAACACATCGGCTTTAGCCACTGCGACAAGAAACAGAAACGCATCTGGTTTGTCGGCCGCGTTATCAAGCACTGAATTGCATCCTCTATGTGGGATGCCATTCCAAACAGGCACCCGAGAGCAGAAAAGAAAGCAGTAAACACAGGATATGTGCACAAGGAAATAGAAATAAATGCGTCAGCCTTGGCCGCCGTGACAACTAAACGTGTCGACTAAAGCTGCCGTGACAAGAAAGCAGTGACGCATCGGCTTCTGCCGCCGTGACACAAAATCGAGATGCGTACGATTGTCCAGTCGCGTTCTCAAACTGAATCGCATTCGCTGCGTTGGACGTGATTCCACAGGCAACTCGAGAAACAAAAAAGATGCAGGAACAGCACGGTATGTATAGAAAGAAGGCAAAAAATAGAGAAAATGAAATTAAATACACATCATGCTTGCAGGGTATAAAGCAAATAAAAAGAAGAGTGCCACATGGGGCATAAAGGAGGGGGTAATCCAAAGGGAAAATGTAAAAAGACGTCCCAGCGTGACCGCCACATTGTGGATACTGTTTTTCATGCCTCCCTCCTTTCCCACTTCCGCGAGGTTGCTTCGGAGCCCTCAGAGAAGAAAAGAAAAGAAAGAAGAAGAGATGGACGATGGCCCACAAAGAGGGGATGGAAAAATAAAAATAGAAGAAAATATGATGTGTGGATATGGAGTGAAAAGCGGGAAATGACGAAAAATAAAAAGATCGTGATCGCCAGGCATACGAGGGTGTCGAATCGAGATGCACGGCGAGGGGTGCGAATGGAATAATGTGATCGCAAGAAATACAATTTAGAGTGTGGGAGGTTGCACGGGGGATGTGGGTCCTTTCTTCCTCTACGAGCACGGCCGGCCGTGGTAGAGGGCATTTTCCTGTTTGATTATCCTGACAAAATAGACAAAAAAGGAATAAAAGGGGATTAGCCACGGGCGCGTAGTATACAATCCTAAAAAAAATGGAATAACATAAATAATGAATGGGAGAACTCACCTCATGGTGGCTTTTAAACCCCTAAAAATAGGGGGGGGGTGTTTTTGTGTATGCATGCATGTGTGTGTGTATGAAAGAAAAGGGGCCGCGTGGGGCCCGGAGGAGATGAAAATATAAAGAGCCACGTAGGGCCCGGAGGAGATGGAGACAAAGGGAAAGAGAAAGGGGAGGGGGTGCTTCCCCAAGTGGTGTATGGCACGTCAGTGCCGCGGTGTTGCCGGTTAGACGGATGGAGGAAGACGAGGAAGGAGCTTCTGTGCTGCTCCGCTCTGGTACACGTGGAAGAAGGCACCGGGGATGCTAACTGGACATCGAGGCGGGAATCCGGCAGAGCTTCGCCGTGTTCTGGAACCCCCCCCCCCCCCCCAAATGACCCTCGGGGGTCAATTTATAGAGGTGAAATCATAGAATCGCGTCGGGTACAGCCGTCATGACAAGAACCTAAATCGCGTCTAGGCGGCAGGCCGTGATTAGCATCGCGTCGGGCAAGCGCGCCGCGACATGGATTGGACATCGTCTGGGCGGTAGGCCGCGATTCATTAGGTCAGTTTGATGAGACATGCGCATGATTGCCTGCCATGCTTCTAAATCGCGTCTTGTCTGGACGCCGCGATGAGGAACATAATCGCATATGCTAGGGCTACCGCGACTTGAAACGCGGCAGTCATGGCCGGCGTGATTACCTTAGGGGCAATTTTTGAGGCCTGGAGCTTCTATGTGCTTTCTCCTGAGGTGGGATTTTGGATATGACCTTATAAATCGCATCTGCTGACAAGGACACGATTACAGGATTTCCTCATGATTACAGGCCTGGGCGCGACGACTTTTTGGGCCACAACCGACTTTGAATCGCGTCTTGGAGGCAGGACGCGACTGTGCTTGAATTGCGTCCAGTAGGAGGGACGCGACTATAAACTGAATCGCATCGGCACAACATGACGCGATATGCTTTCCTAGTTTATTTATGAAAATTTTGTCGAAAGTAAAATTAGAATCGCGTTGCCTATGGCGGACGCGTTCAGGAAAAAGGGCAGTTTCCTTAAATAAAATAAGAATTCATTGTCGCATCATGCAGGGCCGTCGCGTTAAGCGTATAGTCGCGGCTGACTTTCCTGTCGCGTTAAGGCCGCACCCATGAAGGCCGTCGCGTTAAGCCAGGGTATCCTGAATCGCGTCCGGGGTACTGGACGCGTTTAGAGAGACGTCTACCATGCCCGTCGCAACTTGAAATTTATGCCTATAATTCTAGAGGGGCCCTAGAAATGGAGGGGAAGCACCGGGGAAGAAGGGGGTGAGGTCCAGAAATATTGGGAAAACACTCTTGCAAGGCAAAAAAAAAAAAGGTCCATTTGTGGCGTTATGGCGCAACATGAAATTTGCCCACGGTGGAGCCAAATTGGCGTATCGACAATTATCAAAAGAAGTAGGTTTCTATGAGATAGTGGTTAAAGATATTCATAAGTCATAAGAATCAAAATAATTTAGGATGTCCAAGATTGATCCAATAGGGGTTGGCTGACAGTTAAATAACTCATCCGAGTGGTATAGTAGTTTAGAATCCAAGAAAATAGGATAGAAAACTTGTTTGGACAATTTAGGAGTGTATCGGCTTTGATTGAGAAAGAAATGGGTATGATTTTCAATAGAGACTGGTGGTTGTCGACAACTATTGCTTGGTTGTCAACAGCTATTATTCTATCCAGAACTGCATTCATGACTCTGGTCTTTAGTTGTCAACAGCCGACTAGTGGTTGTCAATAGTTACTATTGGGTTGTCGACAACTACTGATTGGTTGTCGACAAGCACTGGCTAGTTGTTGATAGGCACTGACTGGTTGTTGATAGGCAGTGGCTGGTTGTTGATAGCTATTGAATTTCTGGGTTCTAGTTAAGGCTACAAACAAGGGATTCAAGCTCTGATTATACTCTAACATTGGAGACTTGGTATTTAGGAGGTAAAGAGGGTTTTCTATGATCTACAAGAGTGATAATCAAGTGGCATTCGAGAAGAGAGAGAGAAGTAAAGGGTGAGAATCTTATTGTCAGGTAACCAACACCCTTCTCTTTCTACTCAAGTAGCATAAAAATCTAATTTATACCAAAATTGGCTAGCTAAATAGTCAATAAATAGAATAATTAATCTGGTCAAAATTTAATTGGTCATTTAAATTTGGAAATCGATCAGTCGTTCTTTACATATTGGTTGACCGAATCTGACGACACAGACTAGTCTGATTGGTTTTCTCGTGTTGTTAAGAAATCAAATCAGTGTTTCTTGGTCTCGAGTGTAGTTTTTGTACTCAAGACAAACTACAAACTAGCACATTCGGAAGTACATGACCATCCGATCCTAATACGATTGAAGAAAGAAAAAGAAAGTAATCCTATGAATATAGATTCAAGAAATAATAGGAGGCACCTACCTAGCCAAAGAAGAAATGCAAATCCTCCTACATTTCAAGTAAGAGGATGCAAAAGCAAGAGTAGCAATGGCAACAGCTAGCAGCCGTAGCAGCAGCAGCCGTAGTAGTAGTTGCAGTAGCAACAATAGTAGCTCCAACAACACGGAGAGATGGACAACAACCAAACTCTTGCAAACATAAGCAAGGGAGATTTATATGGATTCTAAGGTTACGTGCATGCACAGCACGTAACAATACACGTGTCATTGTAAAATTCATCTTTTTTACTACTCGGCCATGTTCAATGGAGGGTAACTTAGCCATCAACACGTATTGAGATGCGTGTAATCAATTTACACAAGAGGTAAGTGTTTTATGTAGCAAAGATTATGTAGGCATATATGTTCATAAGTCGGTTTCGTAATTCAAATTTTATTCATCCAGACCCTTTGGCCCTTTATTTTTGTACCTAAATGATGTCCAATTAGGACAAATTTTTGGATGTAAACTAATTAAGAAGTGATACAAATTATGATGATTTTAGTTTAATTTTTCAATTTTATTTTTTATCAAGTAAAAATTACCCCGAAAATCATTGAGTCGACTTAATCTCGATATCCGTACATCAATAATTCATGATATTTATGTTTTTAGAATCAGTATATGTTTTTGGGAATTATGGTGGTGTCAAATTTCAATTCTGTTAACGAATTCTATTGGCGCCCTGTTAGAGTGTGCACATCTGAAAATAGTACCGGAGTTACTTTAATAATGTAGAAATATCTCTAAAGAAAAGATAATCAAGTTTCTGGTAACTATTTATGTCTTTTATCAAAGTCAAATTTTTTCTAATTTTTGATATCATATAATCATTTTGCTATTAAATTTTTGGGTGTTACATGATGTGTGTCTCTACTGCATCTTCAAAGCCTTCATCCCTTTATGGAGCAGCTGAACAAGACCGTTGAGGGATGTAACTGTTGGAGCTTTTCCTCTTCATCTTCTTCTTGTTCTTCTTCTGAGTCTAACAGATATTTTTTGTATCTACTGGCTTCTTGGAATAGAAGATGGTCTTCCAGTTAGTGCACACTTCCAAGGTCACTAGTAGCAGGTCTACTCGTTGTGTATCATCGACTTGTATATAATAAATGCATGTTAGACTAGAAAAGTCTTCTGTCAGATAGCACATACCGCTACTGGTAATGACCATATTTCCATATGACAGTCCTGTTGTACTAGGTAGAAGCTTTTGCTTTCTATCATGAAATAAGACGTCCTTTTAGTCCTCCTTATATGTTGACACCTTTCTTACCTACACTGAAAGGATAGATGGCACATAACATGAATACATTAAAGATATGAAGACTATTTGAATTTACATTGGGTGTCAAAAGTACTTATTCATCATTTGATGTGTTTGAAAGCCTATAAACGCCAATCGGTATGGAACAATATCAATCAAAATGATATTAAAGTCATTAATCAATTTTCTATTGAAACTCCAACTGGTCAAGATATGAACTTCGACTGCAAAGAGTCTCAGTCGAAACCGTACTTCGATTACTAAGAATATCAAGTAGTCAATCGAAGTGGGACTTCGGCTGGTCTAGAAAATAATGCAGTCAGTCGAAGTGGAACTTCAGCTGGTCCAAAAAATAACATTGATCGTCGAAGTGGAACTTCGACTGGAAACTTCTACTGAATAAAACAAAGTTGTGCATGGCGAAGTGAAACTTCGACTAATAGCTTTGACCGATCAGAAGAAAATTGTACATGATGAAGTGAAACTTCGACTGATCAGAAGAAAATTATGCATGACGAAGTGAAACTTCGACTGATCACTTCGATTGATCTGAAGAAAATTGTGTATGACGAAGTGAAACTTCGACTGATCACTTCTACTGATTCGAAGAAAAGCGTGCATGACGAAGTGGAATTTCTACTGATCAGAAGAAAAGAAACTTAGATAGAAATCAATAGATATTTTCTGTGCAAATCTTATGTATTGATAGAAAGATATTATATTCATGAGAGAAAAAATATTGAATATACTAATGATATGTATGATAAACATGAGTTTGGTTATCACCAAAATAAAAGGATAACTGTCACGGCCCGATATTTAGTAGCGAAAAAAAATACCGGGACGCGTGAACGATACAAATAGACATATCACAGTTGAGTAGCGCAGAGTCACAATTAAACATAACAACACATTTGAGAACATAATATTGTCATCAAAGTACACTTCATTCCATTTCAATCCACTAGTTACAACCTTACGTAAGATGAACCAACTAAAGGTCCATTATTCAAATAAAACTCCATGAAAATATTTCACTATTACATAGACTACTCAAATATCTATTCCTAAACTGTCAACTCCTCATAAGGCGGGTGCTCATCACTCTTGCCCTGCCCCATTAGACTCCTCTGATTCCTCATCACTACTTGAAAAGGACAGGATGATAGGGGTGAGCGAACTAGCTCAGTAGGATTTACATCTCAATGTGCGAGCACTAATATACATGATTAACATTTTAAGTAGGTAGATGTACACATGATCATGATGACAATACATGCTTTTCTATCAAGTCGAATAGCTTAATAGAACGAATATCATATCAAATCAAATGTCGAACATCATATACAATGGACAGGTAATTTAAGAATAGAATCATATCAAAAGGAATTGGCCATATTCACACAGATATCACATATTCATGTGATCAGACTTATCAAATCAAACTTAACGTATCATATCAAACGAAAGCACATTCACATAAATCTTGCATATTCATTGTGCTATGCCAAGCACCATAAGTCCATACTCCCGCGGTTAATAAGTATGTTGGGGCGCTCCTCCCCAGGATCAGACAGGACCCTTATTGCACAGGCATTAGTCAAATGGACCGAAGTCCTAAGTTGTGTCGAACAAACATATTCATATTATGGCCACTAAATTTCAATAACAAACTCAATGTAATAAGGACATGATTATTCTTAGAGTCAAGGTATGACAATAGTTGAAAAGATCAGTTGGGCGGCATAACGACGTATCTTATGTTTCATAATTCATTAATGTCTTCACATGAGGATGACTAATGACATATCATACGTGGAACAAGTGCTCTCTTCTCCAGGGTACTTCATGGTACAACCAGCTCGGTCTCTATGAGGGAATCCATAGAGTACGGAGACTTATAGAGGTCTTAAGGAAAAGATCGCTAGTCTGCTAATATGGAATGACGGCAGAGAGCTCCCAATTCTCCAAGAAGGGTGTGCCTAATCGTGAAAAAGTGTAAGTGACGTGTCACGGATCTTTCCTAACATGTATGCAATTTATGAATAATTAATTGAAACATCGGAAAGCATATAACTAATGAAACTCTCATGCAAACCATGATGGAAAACTTCAACTAAACATGTCCATTCTAATCATGTATTCATCACATGTTCATATCCAATACTCTTTATGACAATTTCATATCATGCTAGATTTCAAGAATATAATCAAATGAGCATAAGATCAATCACATTTACACATTAGAATCATATTAATGTCATTACCGTTTACAAGTTGGTTGGTTACTTTTAGGCTAATGCACACTATATAACAGTATGTAACATGTTTATAAACCAAGAAAAACTAACATGCTGACTGACTGGCTGAAAAGTACAGTCTCAGGTAGATATATGAATCGCGTCCTACACAGTGGACATTTGTCAAAACACGGTGTACAGTTAAACAGACCAAACGTGAAGATAGATAAATCATGTCGGCCACCTAGGCCGTCTTTTAACGTGAATCGCGTCGGGTCATCCCGACGCGTTCATGAATAATCATTAAATAAAACATTGGGCGTGAAAATCGCTTGAATCACGTCGGGGGATCCCGCCGCGGTTCAGACATGCACAGACTCCCACGCGGCGCGAAGTCTCATGCGCGCCGTTGACTAGTCAGGGCGAGAATCACGTCGGGTCTCATGGATGCCTTTTAGTGAATTGTGTCGGCCCAGGCCGTCGCGATACCAGGTGCTGGAATCGCGTCGTCTGGACCGGACACGATTCCAAGTGCAACCCGAAAACACAATATTCATGCAGTGACTCTATTACCATGCCTATAACTCTCTATGTAATGACATTTAGACAAAACATTCATCATGAAAGATGACGAGGACAACTAGTAGAAGAACTTTTATGATGGGCATTGGATCTAAGTCGGTCTCGAATCACATGCATAATATGAGGAACGTAAAAAGCCCAAACTATGTGCGACTTAGGGAAAACGACTAGAACTCGACGTATACTCCATGAAAATTAAGCAAACCAAGTGAAAATGAACCTAGACATGCAACTCTACACGATGGTATGGGTTTCATTTAATCTTTCCTCGAGAACACCTACCTTTATGAAGATCTAAGATAGATGTCATTCTGGATGCAGCAGAGGATGAAGGGGATGAAGCTCCGGTTCCCAGCCTTTCCTCTCCTCCTCTGGTGCCCTAGCCCACCTCCAAACAACCCCAACACGATGGTAAAGCCTTCCCTAAGATCTCTTCACGAGTTTATATACAAATAGGGTTTAAATCCATGTCCCAATGGTGTTAGGAAAGGGGCTGCGAAAATCTGCTTGGCCCTTCCATTTTTTGGAATTCTCTCACCCAATTAGAGTGGCAAAGGTTTAGGAAACCACCTCTTAGGGTTGGGTCCGGTTTTGGCTTACTTTTCATGACTAATTACCCCAATTTTAACCCTAAATTGCCCTCCCTAATTATTGCATAATTACATACACGAATTTTTGGGTATTTTCTTGTTCCCATTTTATTCTTGGGCCAAAAGTAATTCATTGGCCCAATTGCATTAATGGGTCTCTAATACATGATGTTGGAAGTCCTTCCAACATGTTTATTTAATTTATGGTTGTGACATTTTTCCGCGTTAATGATTTTCCGACTTAGTTTCCTAATTTAGATAATTAGTCCCGTGTGACGTACACTAGGCCAATCAGATTTTTTCGTTGCACGAATTTCTTAGTGGAACACTTAGTGATAATATTTGGGGTTGATTTATAATTTTTAAGAAATTTTCCGATGTGTTCTCTCACGTACGATAATGGTACGTAAGTTTTATCATTCCAAAAATGTGGAAATTATTTATTTTGATTTATTTCAAAATTTTAAATTACTAAATTTCTGGGGTGTTACAATAACAAATATAAGAGTGGTTCAATAGGAATCACCCTAGCTTCTCTCTCCTCAAGACCCTCTCTCTCACTCTTGAGTAAAAACCCTCACAATTCTCCCTCTCTCTCTCCTTAGAATAGCACTCGAACCCTTAGCATTCTCACAGCCACTATGTAAATTTTTTTACCACAAGTGGGGTTTATATAGGCCACAATTAAGAGGTGAAAAGAGGAGAGAATAGAGGTGAGAGAAGGGGCGTGTTGCCCTCATCCCTTCCACATGTGGCACTTGGTCACCCAATAAACCATCCGCGGCCACCATGACCCACCTAGCAATTGGCTACCGCTCGATCGTCCAAACTTTTTTTTTACCGGGTAAAAGCATAATTCCATTACTTAACCAGTAAAGAGTACAAAGACATGATAATAAGTACTACAACCATGCAATGAGATAGAGGAAGGGGACCATTCCCCATCCATATTCTCTACAAAAGCAACCTTAGCCAAAAGATGAGCTACCTTAATAAACTTCCTAAGGGCATATTTGATTTTGACTAAAGGAGACTATTTCCATAAGCCTCTGTAGTCCTGAATGATGTTACTACACTACCATAGGAAGGTTGATGCATCATTTATAGCATTTATGATATTGAGAGCATCACTAAAGATGATAACTTGGTAGTTGTTGGTGTTAACCCTTCTGATAGAAAATAAAATGGATAATGCTTCAGCTTCCATCGAATTAAAGGCTAAATAAATATAAGTGCTAGTTGAGAGAAGATGTAAGCCAACATTGAGATGAATGGTAGCACTGCAAGCTTTCCCTTGCTTAAAAGTTGCATCCACTAAGAAGCATAATAAGTTATCGGAGCAGCAATCTAAAACATTTCAATATGGGTATTAGTAACACGTCCATCTACCTTGGAGATTTTCCAATTCACCATATCTTGGTTGACCTTGACTAAGATCTGGGTTGGTGAAAAAAAAACTCTGTTCAAAGATCCTGACACTTCTTTCCACAGGTTCCAAATTATGGCTATAGCTTGTTGAAGATGCTTGAGGTCTTTTTTATCTTCCCCTAGGGATTTAGCAGTCCAAGCTTGAATTCTGTCTTCCAGGGACCAATTCCCACATTAGTTCTATAGCTCATACTGCTAGCAAACCATATTACCCTAGGCAAATCACAATCAAACAATATACGTTGAGTAGTCTCCTCCTTATCCATACAAGGGCATAAGGTTTCAATTTGTGGGAGCATCTTGGATAGCTTGCAGAGGGTAGGAAGGGCATTACACAAGGCCTTCCAACAAAACATAATTTGATTAGGTGGAATGTGCCTTTGGAGTTTTGATTTCTAAATTGTCCTCCAAATAGGATGAACAGATGAGTAATTGGGTGTGCCTTTTTGATCTACCAAATACCTGAGTAGTTATCTGTCCATCTTTGGTGTACTTCCATATGAGGGTGTCTTGACCCAAAGTTGATATCTATGGGAGCCTAATCTCGTAAATCATATTGGCAGTAAGAAAGTCAAGCATATCATAGATGAGGTCATCTTTTCATTTTTCCCTCACTAAGAAGAGCTGCAACATTCCTTGGGAGGGGGCCATTCTATGTGCTTTGAGATTTAAGGGCTCCCAATTGTCCTAGAATCTAGTATTCTCCCACAAATTAATACTAAACCCATATCTGACAATCCACATACATCCTCTTTTTAAATCCTCTCTAACAACCAGTATCCCATATTAATAGGAGAGACATTGCCACCTCATTTGATCTACCAAAAAGATTGTCCCCTAATATACTTGGCCATAAGGATAGGACCCCATAATCTAGGAGGATCATTATGCATTCTCCATGTTAACTTCATAAGAACTGCTCTGTTGAACAAATGTAAATCTTTGAAGCCTAGACCACCAATCAATTCAGGCTTCTGCATTTTCTCCCAGGCAGCTAATGGCATTTTGTTGACTCCATTTCTCTTGCCCCACCAAAAGACTCTTTGATACATTTTGAGGTTCTAAATAACACTTATCGGGAGTAGATTAGTGCTCATTGCATGAACCGGTAAAGCATTCAATGTTGATTTAATGATAATGGATTTACCTACTACAGTGAGGGTATTGGCCTTCCACATACATAACCTAGCTTCACATTTCTCTTCCACTAATTTCCAATGACCAATCTTGTTTCTGCCTTAGATTATAGGGATATCAAGGTATAAGACATATTTTGCTGATGCTGCAAATCCTAAGATACTTTGCAAATGGGTCTGAAGATCAATAGGTGTGTTGGGACTAAAAAGGAAGCCAGATTTTTTGGAAGTTGATAGACAACCTAGACCATTTGGCAAATGTGTTATGTGGTGGCTATTTCTAGCCACCTAGGATTATAGGGTCCATCATGGCCCATTATAGTCCCCAGGCGGGTGTGGCTTTCCGCCCAGGCGCCACGTGTTCTCGGATGTACCTGAAGCTCCCAAGCATGATCTCCACGTCCGAACACCTTCAGGATCCCAAGGATAATTTCCCTTTGCCGTGCATCGACCAGCTGGTGGACGCCATATCCAGCCATGAGCTTCTCAACTTCTTAGATGCTTATTCTAGTTACCACCAGATTATTATGCATCCTCCGGATCAGGATGCCACTATGTTCGTCACCGACCTCGGCCTCTACTTCTTCACTAGGATGCCTTTTGGTCTGAAGAACGCAGGCGCGACATACCAACGATTGGTCAATAAGATGTTCGAGCAACAAATTGGGCGTAATATGGAAGTCTACGTCGACGATATGTTAGTCAAGATGCTCCCGAGCGCCGACCACATCGCTGACCTCGAGGAGACCTTCGCAATTCTGCGGAGGTACAATATGAAGATCAATCCCTCTAAGTGTGCGTTCAGAGTATGCTCGGGTAAGTTCCTTGGTTTCCTTGTATCCAATAGAGGAATAGAGGGCAACCCTGAAAAAATCCGGGCCATACTAGAGATGAGCAGTCCTAAGGCAGTCTGCGGCTTCAGAGGCTCACTGGACGTCTCGCCCAGCTCAATCGTTTCATGTCCCGAGCAGCAGAATGAAGTTTTAACTTCTTCAAGTTGCTGCGAGTCCCCAAAGGTGCCTCGCAGCAAGGGGGTCATGTACGGTGGAACGAGGACTGTGAAGCAGCCTTCATTGAGCTAAAGGTGTACCTGGCAGCCCCACCTGTTCTCTCAAAACCTCTGCTCGGTGAATCCCTATTCTTGTACCTTTCGGTTATCGAACACTCCATCAGTGCAGTCTTGATAAGAGAAGAGGCAACGACGCAACATCCCGTCTACTACATCAGTAGGGTCCTTTAAGAAGCCGAAAGAAGGTACCCTCGAGCAGAGAAGCTCGCTCTGGCACTGGTGACAGCCGCACAGAAGCTCAAGCAATACTTTTAGGCCCATCTAATTGCGGTCCTTACCGACCAGCCACTGAAGCTTATTCTTCAGCGCCTGGAGGCTTCCGGCAGGCTCATCAAATGGGCCATCGAGCTTGGGGAGTTTGACATCAACTACCGTCAGAGGACAGCTATCAAGGCACAAGTGTTAGCAGACTTTGTGGCAAAATGCACCCTTCCGGCCGAGCAGAATTCCCCATTGGCAGACGAGCTCACGTGGGAGCTCTACGTCGATGGATCCTCTTGTGTCACAGAAAGTGGATCAGGCCTGGTTCTTACCTCCCAAGCGGGCCTCGAGTTCCAGTATGCCCTAAGGTTTCGCATCGCCTCATCCAACAACGTAGCTGAGTACGAAGCACTCCTATCCGGAATCCGAATGGCTAGACACCTCGGAGCACTCCGACTACGGGTCTTTAGTGATTCGTAATTGGTTGCCAGCTAGGTGAACGGACACTTTGAAGCAAGGGAGCCCCGCATTGTGCAATACCTTCAACTAGTCAAGAGCTGAACAGAGGGCCTCCTTTACTTCGAAGTCATACATGTCCCACAGAAGCAAAACGCACGGGCCGATGCACTCGCCAAGCCGGCGTCTTCAGGTGACATCGTCCCTTCTCGTTCCGTGTTCATAGAAGAGATCACCTCGCCGAGCACCGAAGTGGACGTAGTAGCTATTGAGGCTGGCCCCCCAGCGCCAAGCTCGATGGATCCCCTCATGGCCTACCTGCTTTGAGGAGAGCTTCCGCCCGACCAGAGCGAAGCTCAAAAAATCAAACTACGCTGCCAAAGATTCACCCTTGTTGAAGGATGTCTATATAAGAGATCCCTCTCAAGACCTCTTCTGTGGTGCCTTAGCCCCACGGAGGCTGCACCGACAGTCGAGGAGGTCCACACAAGTCTGTGCGGAAGCCACTTAGGGGGCAGAACACTGGTGCGAAGTATCGTCCGAGTAGGGTTCTGCTAGCCTTCCCTGGAAAAGGACTGCATGTCCTTCGTCACGAGGTGTTTGGAATGCCAGAAGTTCGGGCTCTCATTAAGCAGTCAGCCGAACAACTGCATACCCTATTCAAACCATGCCCTTTTTCTAGATGGGGGATCGACATCCTTGGTCCGTTCCCAGAGGCCCAAGGGCAAAAGAAGTTTTTGTTCGTTGCTATCTACTACTTTACCAAGTGGATCGAAACAGAGCTTGTTTCCGCGATCACCGACCGGGCCGCGTGGAAGTTCATATGGAAGAACATCCTCTGCTAGTTGGCATTCCAAGGGTGATCACTTCCGACAACGGGAAGTAGTTCAACAGCACGTTCTTAAAGAAAAAATGCTCTGAGCTCGGTATATACAACCACTTCACTTCAGTAGCGCATCCCCAAGCAAACGGTCTGGTCGAAAATGCCATTCGAACGTTGCTGCACGGGATACGCACTAGAGTTGAAGCTGCAGGGGGTTCGTGGATCGAACAGCTCCCCAATGTGCTATGGTGTCACCGAACAACTGCACGAGTGGCCATCGGGGAAACTCCCTTCCACTTGGCCTACGGCTCCGAAGTTGTTGTGCCTTTGGAAGTGGCTCTTCTCACAATCCGAATAACACACTTCAACGTAGCTGCCAATAATCTCGGGCTCAGGGAGAACCTCGACATGCTCAGTGAATGCCAGAGTGACGCCAGCATCAGATTAGTCTCCTACCAATAGAGACTCACGCAATACTACAACACCCGAGTTCGGGAATAGCACTTCTTCGAGGGTGATCTAGTCACGCACCGCTGCTCGGCATCAGACCCCTGAAGAGCAGTTGGCAAGCTCCCCCGTAGTGGGAAGGACCTTATCAGGTCACCTAGGTTCTAGGAAAAGGCTCTTATAAGTTAACTACTCCTAGCGGCGAAGCCATACCCAGAACCTGGCATGTTTCTAACCTAAAGTCTTATTACCTATAAAAGCCTCCTGCTTAGCATCCTATTTCTCTTCTTCCAGTTCTTTCGGCCTGCTTGAGAGGGTATCCAGAACATCTTCATTCAATGCTTTTCAACTCGAAAGGATAGTGCGGTATCTCCAAGAAAAAAGGCATTCAGCACAAACCCCTAGTCGGGACTTCTCCCAGTTCCAAATGACCTGCGCGGTAACTGCGAATCCTTTAAAATGGCCAACGAATTCTGATTCGGACAGAATAAACGTAAGAGAAACAGAGAAGCCATCCATGAACTTAAAACGAGGTTCTATTCAGATTCTTCTTACAAAAGGCTCATCAAGGACGAGCTACAAAAAATAAAAATAGATACAACCATAGATTCTGCTCAGAGGGGCATACGCCACCGCTCCCAGAGGTCATCCGCCCCGACTGGAAGTGTGCAAAACGCACTCCATCTAGGAACGGATCCTGGGTCCGTCGTCGGCACTCCTTGAGTGCAGCCTCAAAGGCCTCATGAGCATACTCGATGGTGGCCAGTCTTCTTCCACTCTCCTCTCCAGCCCCAAGGCCTACCTTGTAGCAGAGCGCGCCATATTGCTCCAAGTCTTCTTTAAAGCCCGACCCTTCCTTGTATTCGGTTACTCCACGGGCCTTGGCATCAGACAAGACATTGGCAAGTGCCTCTTTCTCAGCTCGAGCAATGGTCAGGTTGAGCTTGGAAGTCTGGAGAGTACCTTTGAGATTCTCAACCTCCTTCTGAAGCTTGGCTTCGCGGGCCTTGTGCTGTTCATCAAGCTCCTTGCAGAAGGCACACTCGGCCTCCCATATTTGCTTGTGGTCCCGAGCGCGCGCAGAAAGTCACTTCAGCACTAACAACGACTTCAAGACTCCATCTGCTAGTGCCTCCACATCGGCATCCTCATCGTCATCTTGTTCACACTGATGCCCTGCTTTATAAGCCCCTCCCGAGTGCTCGGGAGTGTCCTCCGTGCTCAATCGCTGGCACCGCGCCAGCACTTCTAGCTGAGACACGGTGGGGAATTGGGGAAGGACCCTAGAAGTATTCCCCTGGAGGCATTCCAAGGCTGCTTCCAGCATTGCCTCCGAAGGAGGCGCTAGCGACTTCCTCCCTAGCACTTGTGTGAGCGGTCTCTGGTCCTCCTCGGAGTCGGCCCTGTCCTCGGCGGCACCGCTAGCCTGCCCCGCTGAAGGGCCCTCTCCTCTAGTGGCTTCAGGGACGTCAGTGCCAGCCACCGTCTCCTTGCCCTCAGCAGTAGTGGGAGACTCTCGAAGGCTTCCTTCTTCGACCTCGGTGGTCTGCTCGGTCCCCTTGGAACCCGCAGCGGCTGCCTGGGTTGCCGCAGTCGCTTCGGTGGGGGGAATGGGAGCCAACATCGCTGCAGGCGTTGGGGCCGTCACCGCCATTGTCATAGGGGCCGTCGATGCATCTGTCATGGCCCCTTCGAGTACTTCCGCATGGCGTGACGTCCCCTCGCCCCCTCTGGCAGATGTCCCTTCACCGCCTTCTGCTGCAACTTGCTCTGCAGCTACGGTGATCGAGGCTCCGGTCGCAGCCACCTCTTCGGTTCGGCCCTCGATGGGGCCTTGGAGGTTAGACGTCCCCACTCACTCCTCAACAGAGCCCTCAGACTCGTCGCTCACCACGACAAGCCCGAACTTGGAGTAGACCCCTTCCTTCGACGGGGGCCTCATCTCTATCGCAATCTACGGCCTTGCCTGCTCGGCCATCTCTGTTAGCTTCTTCCTCTTTTGCACCTGAAGCTGAGGACCTCCGACCTCTTCCTCTTCCTCTTCCTCGGCCGTCCCCTCGTGCTCCCGCTGTATGGCCTTCGACGCCGCCTTCACCAACTTTCTCTTCTTCTTCTTCTGAGGTTGGGAACCTCCCTCCTCTGCTCTGGCCTCCTCCTCGACCAGGGGTTGTGGGACCTTCTTCAATGCCACCTTCACTGCGGACTTCTTCTTGAGGCGTATCCTCAGCCTCACTTCAAGAACGTGCGGGCTTGGTGGCTGGCGCTCTTCGGTTACCGTCAGAGGAGGCATTACCGCAGCAGGCGCCGCCACTACGGCAGGGGCTGGCTCTACTGAAGGAACGTTCTCGTTTGCGTATACCAGGCAGGCGGTCACGAGGATCTGCTCAGCATAGTTCTCCATGGCCTCCTAGTCCCTACCAGTGGCCAACTCCGTCGTGCCTACAAAGAAAAGAGGAAGGAGGAAAGGGTCAAAAGGCCACCAATTGACGAAGAGAAGAAGACAAAAACAAGGTCGTATACTTACTCCATGGTCTGCTCAGACCATGATTGACGAGTTGGAATTCTGTCAGATAGGCTTCGCCATTCCGCACGGATGCCATGTTTATACTATCCGAGGCCCTCACCTTCTCATTGATCAAGAAGGGGTATGTGTCCTTGGGCGACTGGATTCGAGTGGGGAATCCCCACTCCGGTGCACCTTCTTGATGGAAAACGAAGAAAATCGGTGCATCCAACCGACATCGGCAAGGCCATGAGGCTGAACTGTGCTCGAAAGACCTCCGCGGAGCCGTGAACCTACTGGAGTTTGCAGACGATGCAGAAGATGTAGATCATCCACCATGAGTTTGGCGTTAGCTAGATCGGCGCAATCCCCCACGTGTTTAGTAGCGCCTTCGCCACCTCCGACAACGGTAGCCAGAATCCTACCTCCAGAAGGTCGAGGGAAACGGCGATGCAGTTCGGCTTGTTCACCATCTAGGACTCTTCCTCCTTTTCCAGGACGATGTCATAGTCGTCGCCAATCCAGAAGCGCTCGTGGAGGCCCTCGTAAGAGCAGTATTTTGGTCCCCAGAGTGCCAGCGGCACCACCCCACTCACTTCCGCGACTGAAACGGCCTTTCCCTTATCCACCATCGCCGGAGGTAGCAGAAGTGGCGAACACGGAAGATGGTTGGAGAGCACGAGGAAGAAAGTGATGACGAAGGCTTGGGGGGGCAAGCAGGCACTACGGGGGATACAAGGCTTTCGAATGCTGGAAGCATGGGCTCCTGCCTTCACCCCTCCTCTTCCTTATAAGGGAAAAGGGCGCGGAATTCAAAAAGCCAAAATGACATTCCCCCCCGCTCCAGGAGACCATTCAAATGTACTGCGCAAAGCCCCTGACTCAACACGTCACTGTTGTCATCTTGAGATCTTTTCACCCCCGAGGAGGAGCTTCAAACGGCGTCGCTCTTGATGATCAGTCTGTCCCTATGCAATTTTAATTAATTATATATATATACATATTTTGATGATTAACAAAACCAAACAAGAATTTATCAATTATATCTGCTGAATATCTCATAAGTCTTAAGTATAGGAAAAATTACCGAAGTCAAACAAGCTAAAGGTATGCATTACTACTCTAAATCTTTATCTTTTCAACATGAGATTTCTCTAAGTCCATATCGATTTCTGTTAAAGTTCATAACGATTCTCTTATAATACTGAAAAGTCATGTCGTTTCAATCAAGTCGATGTCACAACGACTTACTTGTTGTAACGACTTCATAAGTTATCATAACGATTTCTTTAGAACTCGCAACGACTTACTTGTTGTAACGACTTCATAAGTGATCATACGATTTCTTTAGAACTCGCAACGACTTGCTTGTTGTAACGACTTCATAAGTTATCATAACGATTTCTTTAGAACTCCCAACGACTCACTTGTTGTAACGACTTCATAAGTTATCATAACGATTTCTTTAGAACTCGCAACGACTTGCTTGTTGTAACGACTTCATAAGTTATCACAACGATTTCTTTGAAGTTCGTAACGACTTGATAGCAGCAACGATTTCTTTAGTTCTCGTAACGATTTCTTTGATACTCGTAACGACTTGATAGCCGCAACGACTTCTTTAGTTCTCGTAACGATTTCTTTGATACTCGTAACGACTTGCTAGCTGCAACGATTTCTTTAGTTCTCGTAACGATTTCTTTGATACTCGTAACGACTTGGTCTGATGGTCTAGGAACAAGAGACCATACTTGGTCTGATGGTCTAGGAACAAGAGACCATATTTTTATATGCCCATCTACTCACCAAAATTTTCAAACACTTCGATGTTGATTTCTCTGGGGCAGTTGTAGAGAAAATGGGCCAAGCAATCAGGTCCAGGAATTTGAAGAAGAGTGGTTTCTCTGTGGAGAATGGTATTTGGTTCAAGGCTTCAGTGGCCGAAGGCGAGGCCATCATTATCGACACTGCAGTTGTTCATCCGGAGATGGAATCAGCAAATATGGATCCAGAACTGCCAGTGGAGTCAATTTTAGCTCCAGCAGTTGAAGTAGCAGAATCTTCAGGACCCTCCATTGTAGAAGTTCAGTATGAAAGTGCAGTAGAAGAAGAAAGGGCGTCTACAGAAGTTTCAGGATTTCCAGAAGAACCAGTTCAAAGCTTTGCAGAAAGGCGCATTGAGGATCTCCTCCCAGAGGAGATTATTTCTGTTGAGGACCCACATCCCTCAATTGTAGTTGCATCGATTCTGGCAGACATCATAGATTCTATTCCTTTTATTTCCAGTGCTCCAGAAGCAAGTAGCAGTGTTGCTAAAGAGACTGTGGCACCAGGCCACATTGATGAGCAGATGGAAGATGTTCCAGTCGAGGTCGAGCACCAAGCTGCCCAAGGTGACTCACAAGTGGAACCTGCTCCCAGTCAGGGGGAGCAAGTATCAGATGAAGAAAATGCTCCTATTGAGGGGTAGCTATCAAAAGAAGGTCATGAAGGTGCATCTCTAGATGCTGAGAAGGTTGAAGAGCAAAGAGCTTTTTCCAATCTGGATGACAGAGAAGGAGTGACTGAAAGCTCTTCGAGCTCAGATGATGATGTCCCTCCCCCAGAAAATAAAAGTAAGAAGAAAGGAAAAGCGGTTGCCTCTGGAGTTCCTCTCCTGGCTGATTCTCCATTTCAGAGGAAGGCTAAGAAGAAAATTGTCATACATTTGAAGCCAGTAATTGAAAGGTTAATGTTCAAGGTGAACTACTATGTTCTCTCCAGTCAGATGTCAACTCTATTTTTCTGAGTCAAGCTTCGGCTAACAAAGAGTTGGCGCAAATCAGAAATGCTATGACTTGGTTCAACCAGGAAATGAGCAACATGAAAGGGATGCTCTAGATATTATCAAAGCAGTTGGAGCTCATGCTCCTCCTCCTCAAGAAGAAGCAGTTTCACCAGGAGCAGCAGCAGCAGCATAAGAAAATGCAGGGCTAACAGGGCCAGATGTTCAAGATGCAGGGCCAACAGGGCCAGATGTTTAGGATGCAGGGCCAACAGGGCCAGATGTTCAGGATGCAGGGCCATCAGGGCCATTTGTGCAAGATTCCAGACCATTGGAGAGTGAGTCTGTGCAGTTAGAGACAGAAGAGATCTTGGCACCCAAGCCCCCAGCTCCCTCTTCCCCCTCTCACACACCTATTCCTCCCACTCCACCATCAGCTCCTACAACACCTCCTACTCCTCCTCAAACATTCAAGAAGCCTCAATCTAGACCAATTTCATCTCCTACTCCATTTCAGTCCACCATTCCTTCTCCTTCATTTGAGGCCCCTCCTAGATCCTCAGCTGGAGCATCATCCTCCTCCTCCAGTCCCTCCCTTGGACCCACTGATGCTCCTCACACTACTTCACATTCTTTCCTTCATCCTACTCCTCCACCATCTTTCATCACTATCATACCTGTACATGCTAAACTCAGTTCTCCCTTTATTGAAAAGATAAAGGATGAATTTGAGGAAGGGATCCTCAGGTCTGTGTTGAAAGTGGGAGACCATATTCACAGGACAGATCCTTCTGTTCCTGCCTCTAAGAAGAGGAAACTTACTTCTACCTCTTCCTCTTCCTCTGAACCCAAATACCCTCCTTTGTGGTTTTCTCTCACAGTGGCCAATCACCATAACCCACTGTATAGGGAATACCTTTCTAAAGTTGCTTATGCCACCATCATCAACCTTCCTTTTCAAAACCTTACAGATTATTTGCACACTATTTTCCTTATACTTCTCTTTCAAAAACCGAAAAATCTAAAATTTTCTCTCTTGCTCACTCCAAATCTGAAGAGCAGTGGGGCAAAGGTCACAAGGATCTTCTCAAGAAGTTCACTCTTGCCAGATCTGCCAGATTTCCTCTAAGGGACCACTCCTTGACTCTCTCTGAATGGTTCAGGATGTATCACAAAGAACTCTGGGCACCCTTCATTCAATCAGAAATCAAGATGATCAGGCATTTCATGCTCATCAACAACTTCAGATACATTAATAAACTTCCAGAAGTTCAGCTCTGTCAGTTCAAGAAGGCCATTTCAGCCTTGTCTCCAGTTCCAGCTCACTCTTCAGATATTAAGGTAGACTTTGCTACTCTTCAAATACCGAGGAGATAGCCCTCCTCAAATTCACTTTCTAGTTATGGAATCCTCTGTAGGATCCATCATCTTTGAGCGTTATGCCAGGGTTTTGGGCAGAATTAAAGTACATAAAGGATGCATGGTTTCCTTTTCTAGATTCCTATTCAAGGAATATCACCAGGGCCATGTCAAGGCTGAAGTTCTCTCCCCTATCTTGTCTGAATGTGAAAGGCTCACATCTTCTGATTGGTCCACATTCTACCCTCTGTCAGCTCAGCAGTTGTCAGTACTCAATGAAGCTTAGGCCAGGGAAGGCAAACCAGCTATTTCTCCAGCCACTTTTTTAGATATGAACTCCATCAATTTTGTTGATGACCCCTTCAGGGTCTGGGAAGAAAGATATAAAGTGTATGTGGCTTTGCACCAAGCTCTCAGAGCTAACCACAATCACTACCCGGTCACCATGGACCAGTTCCTCTCCTGTGCCAGTTTTGGCACTTCTCGGTTTCTCAAGTTCAACATGGACAAAGATGCCTATGCTGATCTTCTCTATAGGCATTTAGATCTTCATATCAAATGGATGGCTTCCACCATGGGACCATCTTACTCTGTGTCTTTTGGCGCTTTTAAGACTTTTTTGAAGAGCAGGAAGTTCAGGCATGGGAAACCATCTCCCATTTTGCCTCTCTATTGTCTCCTGCCTTCTATTTGCCTGTACCTCCGCAATGAATGCCATGACTCTATGTGTATTCTCTCTTCTCTTTCTCTCTTCTTTCTTTGTCAAAGTGTTTCTTTTTGCTTAATGACAAAAAGGGGGAGAAAAAGTACAAAAAATTCAGACATTTTTTTATGCTTATTGTTCAGTTTTGTCATCACCAAAAAGGGAGAGATTGATGATCAGTCTGTCCCCACGCAATTTTAATTAATTATATATATATACATATTTTGATGATTAACAAAACCAAACAAGAATTTATCAATTATATCTGCTGAATATCTCATAAGTCTTAAGTACAGGAAAAATTACCGAAGTCAAACAAGCCAATAAAGGTATGCATTACTACTCTGAAGCTTTAATCTTTTCAACATGAGATTTCTCTAAGTCCATATCGATTTCTGTTAAAGTTCATAATGATTCTCTTATAAGACTGAAAAGTCATGTCGTTTCAATCAAGTCGATGTCACAACGACTTACTTATTGTAACGACTTCATAAGTGATCATAACGATTTCTTTAGAACTCGCAATGACTTACTTGTTGTAACGACTTCATAAGTTATCATAACGATTTCTTTAGAACTCGCAACGACTTGCTTGTTGTAACGACTTCATAAGTGATCATAACGATTTCTTTAGAACTCGCAACGACTTGCTTGTTGTAACGACTTCATAAGTTATCATAACGATTTCTTTAGAACTCGCAACGACTTACTTGTTGTAACGACTTCATAAGTTATCATAACGATTTCTTTAAAACTCGCAACGACTTGCTTGTTGTAACGACTTCATAAGTTATCACAACGATTTCTTTGAAGTTCGTAACGACTTGATAGCCACAACGATTTCTTTAGATCTCGTAACGATTTCTTTGATACTCGTAACGACTTGATAGCCGCAACAACTTCTTTAGTTCTCGTAACGATTTCTTTGATACTCGTAACAACTTGCTAGCTGCAACGATTTCTTTAGTTCTCTTAACGATTTCTTTGATACTCGTAACGACTTGCTAGCCGCAACGATTTCTTTAGTTCTCGTAACGATTTCTTTGAAACTCGTAACGACTTGCTAGCCGCAACGATTTCTTTAGAGTTCATAACGACTTGATAAGTGTTCATGACTCACAACGATTTCTTTAGGATTCATAACGACTTGCTTTGTGTAACGATTTGTTAAGTGTTTCACATCGACTTTTTAGAATCAAAATGACTTGCCATAATTCATAACGATTTCTTATATCCTCTGTTATAGAACGATTTGCTATAACTCATAACGATTTCATAAGTCATATAGTCTTCAACTTCATATTTTGATATCTTATTCATCTTAAAGAATTGACCAGTCAAAATCCACGTAGAAATCTCTCTGACGCTTTTGCATTTATCTGAACATATCTCTGCATGCATGCAGACTACATCTTCCTTTATCGTGCTTATTCTGATAACGTCCTTTAGACTTAAGCCAGTTGGTATTACTATTTTCTTGACTATTGCTACTGACGTTGACTGATATCAGAGATAGCCTATCTGTCTGCTGTTTGAGCTTGACATCTGTGCAGACCTTTGATGTAGCTTCATTGTACAACGTTAGACAATAGAAGCCAATGGATCTCTGTGAAGATCTCATCTCTTTGCGTGCTCAAGTGATCAAAAGACTGTGACAGGAAGCTTCCAAGACTACAAATGTCATTCAGTCTAACGGCTACTCAAGAGAGAGACAACGATCTCTTCAACGACTAGATTTCAAATTGAGATATATATACAAGACAGAAGAATAGAAGTATACATCATCCAGAGACTATTTTCAAATTCTTCTCAAGAAAATCAAGAGCCAAGATCCTTCACTCCGGTTTTTGCTCTTTTGCTCTCTTGCTCTTCGTTAGTCTTGTGAAAATCTTGAGAGAGCCGTACAGTTTTGAGAGTGTGAATGGTTCATAATCTCTTCGTTCTCAGTTCTAGTTGCTTCAGATCCTCTCTTATCAAAAGTTGGATCTAGGGGCGTGAAAGTCTTTTTCATTCTTCTTTGTGCTGTTCCCTTCGGTGTGAAGGAAGACCTGGTGGTATCCAAGGTGTTGCTCCCTTTGGTTGTAAAGGAATCCTGGTGGCATCCAGGTGTTGTTCCCTTCGTGTGTGAAGGAAGACCAGCTGAGCTGGGTGTTGTAGCATCCTTAGGGGGACTGTACCCTAGTTAGTGCTATCCTGAGTTGTTGCTCAGGGACTGGACGTAGGACTCCTAAGAAAAAGAAGTCTGAACCAGGATAATCCTTGTGTTGTGTGATTGTCTTCATTGCGTAATTGTTATTTAAACTAACGAGTAACTAACGTAGTTCGAAGATCGTTTGTGTGATTGTCTTTGGTTACAGGTATCTCCTAGATTGAATTTATAAAAACCCATTCACCCCCCTCTGGGCTTGTCAACAGGGCAACAGCTCTGTGGCTGTTCATGCCTCCGAGGTCGGCATCGCATTTAATGCGAGGGTGACGTTTAAGCAGAGTTCCGACCCCAAGTGTCACAGTTCCCGAGTCAGCTTGAGGGCGTGAGGGGCAAGTGTGGTGGCTATTTCTAGTGACCTAGGCCTATAGGGCCCATCTTGGCCCATTATAGTCCCTAGGCGGCTGTGGCTTTCCGCCCAGGCGCCATGTGTTCTCGGATGTCCCTGAAGCTCCCGAGCACGGTCTCCACGTCGAAACACCTTCAGGATCCCAAGGGCAGACTCCGGCATCCTTTAGCCTATTCGGCTTGGGCGCCGCCTACCGAACAGGCCCTGCTCGAGGCACGCCATAGTCCCGCCAGCGTAAGCTGCGCCCGAATGCTAGGCACCGAACAACCGTCCAGTCACCAAGCAAGTCTCTGCTCGGTACTCGTCGACCAGAAGGATCCAAGCAGCCTCTTCGCCTCCTTGCGACGGTTGTAACGGCTGTGCAGCACGCGCCCCACAATCAAGTGGTGCGATAACTGCAGAGCCCCTCTACGGGCGCCTCAACGCATAACTCCCCGCCAAGGGTGCCAACTGGCGTGTCCTTTTTGGTGACGTTAAGGGACGACCCATCCCATTCCTTTAGCATCTCCGCCTATGAAAGGTCCAAGTAACTTCCATGCAAAGGTATGCAACCTTAGACGCTGACACACCTCCACGCGAGGCATACACACAGGCGAACCTTTCTTCTCCAAGCCCTTTCTATAGTCCACTGACTTAGGCATCGGACGGTTCCCCCCGGTTTATCAACCGGGCCCCTCTGATCCTTTTCTGGTTCTTGCAAGTTTCTGTCCGCACCGACGATCATCTTCCCTCTTCTCAGTGGAGGCCCGTTTGGCCTCGGCCCAAATAGGAACATACCACCACACATTCATCATAGTCATAATTGTTTGCTCTTCAACTTTACCAAATAAGAGGATATCATCAACACACAATAAATTTGTAACTATTGGTGCATATGAGTTGATTTTAAAACCTTTAAGACTTCCACTTTCAACTCCTTTGTTAAATAAGCATTATAATGCCTCAACACATAAGATAAAAATATATGGTGATAAATGGCATCCCTATTTGATTCCTCTGCCAGGGTATATCATTCCCACTGCTTCCCCATTTATATTGATCGAATATGACATAGTAGTTATGCAATACATGATCAAAGATGTTACTTAATCACTAAACCCATACCTCTACAGCATATCATCCACAAATGGCCATTCTAATCAGTCATATGCCTTAGCTAAAACAACCTTTAAACCAAACACTCCAGTCTTCCCCTTTTTGCAATGAAGTGAGTAAACCAGTTCTTGAGTTGTGACTAAAGAGTCAGTAATTATTATTTTTGGGACAAAAGCACCCTGATTAATAGAGATCAAGTCTCCCAGTAGTGCCTTAATTTTGTTAGCCAAGATTTTTGCAATGATCTTATAAAGAACATTACTTAGACTAATTGGCTTGAAGTCACGGGCCTTAGTAGCGTTAGACTTTTTGGGATCAGGGTAATGAGAGTGTGGTTGGCACCAATCAGTAGAGAGGAAGTGTGAAATAAATTAATTACAAACTATGTGACTTCATAACCAACAATATGACAATATTTTTGCAGAAAAGTGGAAGTAATTCCAACAGGTCCAGATGACTTATTGGGAGAGAATGAGAAGAGTATATCATGAATTTCTTGGGGGGGAAGGAATGCCACATATTTTATCATTGTCCTGTACAGAAATGGATTTGGTGTTAAGCTGGTGATCATGAGGAATGTCAGTAGGGTGGGAAGAGGTAAAGAGATTATCAAAATAATCAACAAAGTAGTTATTGATTACCTCTGGTTTACCTGTCCATGCCATGAAAGTAATTGGATCCAAGAGACATGATTTCTATATCTTCTATTTGTAGCATGAATATGGTAAAACTTAGTGCTTCTATCCCCATCTCTAAACCAATGGACCTTGGCTCTCTACGTCCAGAGCATCTCTTCCTGATCAAGGATAGATTGAAGTTCTTTATTAAGCTTCAAATCTTCCTGCACATTAGCATTAGTAATGGGTAGCCTACTAATAGCTTGTAATTTATTTTACAAGATTGTGATCTGGTCAAAAGGCTAACATAATTGTCCCTTTTCATTTTCTAATATACTTCTTAAATTTTGAAACCTTACCTTGGTAATCGTTAGTTAGATGGGGGCTAGAATTTCACTGGGTCTCAATGACATTATTGAAAGTAGGACTGTGAAACCAATTAGCCCCCATTTTGAAGATTGTGTTGTGCTTTCTATTAAAACCCATAGGGCATGTTTGGTATTAGGATAGACCGGGGATAGAGTGGGCCTTACTCTATCCCCGGTTTATCCTAATACCAAACATGCCAATAGTGTCCAATAAGAGAGGACTGTGATCAATGGCTACTTTAGGTAAATGGTGTACAGTAGTCAGACTAAACCTAGCTCTCCAATATCCATTGACAATAGTTATGTCCAATCTTTCTCTAATATGGAATTTACTAAATCTATTATTGCTTCAGGTGAAGAGAGGACCCTGAAATCCAAGATCAACAAAGCCAACTGCGAACATGAAGTCTGAGAGAGGAGCAATATCTTGGGGTATAACATAGCTCCCACCTTCTTTTTCCTTCT
The DNA here is from genome assembly GCA_014218235.1 of Colocasia esculenta. Taxonomy (NCBI): domain Eukaryota; kingdom Viridiplantae; phylum Streptophyta; class Magnoliopsida; order Alismatales; family Araceae; genus Colocasia; species Colocasia esculenta. Next base: position 108,395,893 of record CM024762.1, read on the forward strand.
GATTAAGCACCATGTTAAAATCTTCAATTATCAGCACTGGCAATAGGTGACTTGCTAAGAAGTTTTGAATGTCAATCCACAACTGTTTCTTGCAGGATATTAAGGTTGGAGCATAGACATTCCAAGCATTTTCACCGAGGGCTTTATCAATAGTGAAAGCTTGTAAGGCCCTCGAATTTTGTTGCATTATTTTAATTTTGTGTAAATAATTCATGTTTGTGTATGCATAGATGTATATATCTACATGTATATTAACTAGTTATACGTATGTGTGCATGTGTATAATTAGCTGTAAATAGTGTATGAATTGCATGGTGATAGTGTGTACATGGTAGTATGTGTATGGCATGTAAATATGTATAATTCAGCATGGGTTTTGCATGTTTTAAATTCTGGCTGAAGGGCCAACTTGGCGTCAACATGGATGGACGTCCATGCTGAGTCAGTGTCCACCTCGATGGACGCCAATACTTAATCCAACGTCCATGGATGTGGATGTTAAGATTTCTGACCTGCATGCATTGCAGACCCTGAAATCTTGGAAGAAGGAAGCTCAGCCATTGGGGAGCTATCCCCAACGGCTCTGAGCCTTTCCCATCACCACTCCAGGGTCCCCAAACCCCTCTGCTTTAAACCAACTCCTCCTGCACCAAAAAAGAGCTCTCTTTGGCTCTTTGCAAAGAGGAGAGAAAACCCTAGCAAGCTGTGAGAAAAACTGGACTTTGCAAGCTCAGATCCAGCAGTGTGAAGGTGTTTCCGGCGTTCTACTGCAACAAGGAGGTAGTTGGAACATCGGGGAAGGCTTCCCCAACTGTGGTTTAGCTTCTGCATCGACATAGAACCCGGAGTAGAGCATTTGTGGAGGCTTCTTGGGACTGCCCAAGGAGAGCTTCTCCGGCCATTTAGATCCCTTTGGAGTTTTTACAAGAGGCAAGTAACCCTCACATTTCGTCCATGTAGATGTCTAGTAGGGTTTTGTCATTTTTACAGATTTTAAATCGAGTCCTGGATCCCCCATTCTTCTGGTATTTGGAGCTCGAGTCTGTATTTCTGCACAGACATGAACTTGACGGCAAGATCCCTTGCCGTCATGATCTTCATCAACGGCAAACGATGTTGCCATTAAGCTCCATTAATGGCCTAGGTATGCCGTTAAGTTCTTCAGGGCAGAACTGTGACGACCCAACCAGAAAACTGGCCCAACAACCGTACTAATTGATAGAATTCCCAGGAAGGTCACCCATCCTGGGACTACTCCCAACTGAGCACGCTTAACTTCAGAGTTCTTTTCCATCTCGAGCTTGAAATGACTAGTCCGGTTGTTGGTAGTTTACTGATTTAGTCCATTTAACATATTCTTATATGGGGTGTTACAATCTACCCCTCTTATATAAGCGAGGTCCTCGTCGCTGCTCACATATAGCACACAATCAAACCCCAGGCAGACAGGATTCTAGAGGTGGCCCCCACAGGCTCAAGAGGTGGCTCCTACTATGTAGCACTTTGCGCCATTATGGCCTCAAGAGGTGGCTCCCATAGCGTAGCACTTTGTCCTGTGTGGCACTTAGTTCCTGCACTTCCGGCTGGGCAAGGCTCTGATACCATTTGTGACGACCCAACCCGCAAACTGGCCCAACAATCGTACTAATTGATAGAGTTCCCAGGAAGGTCACCCATCCTGGGACTACTCCCAACTGAGCATGCTTAACTTCAGAGTTCTTTTCCATCTCGAGCTCTGAAAATGACTAGTCCAGGTTGTTAGTAGTCTACTGATTTAGTCCATTTAACATATACTTATATGGGGTGTTACAAGAACAGTGAGCTGTTCTCCCTTGTATATGATTAAATTCCGAAGTATTTCCACATGAGGATATATTGTAATTAGTATATGTTATGTGAAATGGTTAGTGTGGTGTGTGGGAGAATTATTGTGTTCTTTTACGGATGGTAGAAATTATTTGCTTCATGGAAATGCGTGTGGAAGAAATGGTTATATATGTGTCCACCCACTGTTCTCATAATCTGTGGAGAATTTGGGTGCCCAGAATTTTATAAACCATGTTAGTATGCGTCAGTCTATGCCCTGAAATTCCTGGAATTTTTCCATGTTTCCATGATTTATTGTAATTTCTGAAATGGAAATAGAAACCATGCATAGGGTTGTGAAATCTCCAGTAAATTGTACGTTGGGAAATAAATCCGGGGGAAATTCTTGTGATGAGATATATGTTGGGTTCAGAGATATGATCTGTTAAACTGAATTTTCATGTTATGTACCATGATAAATTAAATTTTGAATGATATGAGAATTGATCTTAAATTTTCTGTAATTACATTATCTGTTAGAAAAATGTGAAATTTTGCATGTTAGGTCACGAACTTGTAACCAGCATGTGGTTAAATTTTCAGGCTAATTGGACAATTGTATGATGCAATATAAATTTCCCATGCGAAATTATGTGAATAATCCATGCTTTTGTGAAAGTGATTTAAATTGCATGTAACCTGATTAACGCAAGATACTAAATGTGAAATCTCTGTCATCTGTAGTACCATGTTAGGAAAAATAGAGCCACATGTGTGAATTAGAAAATGAAAAGATGTGTGAGCGTCGTGTAAAAAAAGGTGTGCTAAAATCGGTATGTGTAATGTGTAAAACTGTGCCAAGTGTGACACTGCTTCCATAGAGGGCAGTGGAACTGTATCTTGGAAAAGTCCCCATGAGAAGGTTCAATGTGTTGTGATCCTAAGAGCATTAGGATGAAATCCTGGAGGTGGACAAGTACCACTGTTAGGGTGGAGATTTGTTCTCCCGGTCTGCGCAGTCCAAGAGTCGTCACTATATTGCCTAGGTGGCGTCTATGTGTATGTGATGTGATGTGTCCTTCTTATGGTGGTTTGGACTACGTGCCACGGCACTAATATGTGAATGTGAAATGTGGATGTGTTCATGTGTAAAGTGAGAATGTGAACATGTGAAATTGTGAATGTGTAAAGTGTGAACTATGTGAATAAGAAATTGTGTAAATTTGTCAACCAAAATGTGAGATTTGAGATGAGAATCCATGACATGATAAATCTGGAATCATGCTAAAACAGAAAACTAAATGTGTTTTGGATCATGTTTTATATGTGTACAATGCGTAAAATCCATGTTAGGGACAATTCTTAATTATGTGTAGACCATTCCATGTGAAATTGCTCTCATGTTGTGTTTTAAATGATAATGTAGCTCTCATGTGTTAGGTTGTGTTTGTTAATCCATGTTAAAACAGCAAGCTTAAAGTACATAAAATGGTCATGTGCATGTATAAGAATGTGTAGAATTCATGATAGGTATGTTCCCTTTCATGTATGCAAGAAAATCATGCTTCGTTGCTTTCATGTTTTAGTTTAATTGGAAGTATAGCTTTCATGTGTTGGAATGATTAGAGAGCATATGATAGGAGATTTAAATTTGGAAAATCTGAAAGCATGAACCATGTGTTTGAATTGTAGAATCATCATGATAGGTTGTTAAATTTCAATGTTAGGCATGCCCATGTTGTGTCTTGTAAAATTGTATGTAAAACTTGCTATGATATGTGCATGTACGTTATGTGTAGTGTTATTTGCTGAGTCTTTTAGACTCATTACTTGCTTCGGTGTACAGGCTTAGTTGGTGACATTACTCCCGTGGAGGAGGCAGTGGAGAGCGACTCCGAGCGCGGAGACTAGTTGTTGGAGTTACTTGTGACGTTTGCACTTTCATAGTATGTAATTTGGAACAATGTACTAGAAATATCATGAAGTTGAATAATCGTGGACAAACTATGTATTAGATTTTAGTACTTTAATTATGGGGACTTTAGTTCTTTAAATGTTACATTGAACCATGTATGTTAAATGTGGATGATGAATGAAATGAAGACAATGGTTCTTTTACTTCCGCTACTCTATATTTATATTTGTGTGTATCACAATCGTATGTTATTGTTTGGGTAAATGCCCCACTGTGATAACGTTCACTATACCGACGTGGGTTGGTATAACCGTACCAGTATAATGAGGGCCGTCACAGGGATTGTTATCTGAGCGACCGATTGAGATTATACATGAATATACATGAATCATCATCTTCATTACATGCTAAGTCTACATAGGAATGTCCACATGTGTAGAATTGATTAATAATAAATGAAAAATATATAAGAAAATGGTTAGGAAATAAATTAATGTAGCTCTAATAGTGGCTGAAATTCATTGCAGCCATGGCTTCGAGAGGTAGGCGTGGCAGAGCGTCGGCCCGAGAGGATGAGCCAAGACGTGAGGAGCGGGCGGAGCAGCAGGCCCCGGCACCTCAGGGTCCTGTACTTCCCCCACCGCCGCCTGTGGATTATGGAGTATTCATGCAAGGTCTGGTGCAAGCCATGCAGGCGCAGGCTCATACTCAGGCAGCACTCCAGGCACAGTTGGAGGCCCAGGTTAGCATAATTAATGCAAGTGTAGTCTGTTTTATTTAATTATATGATGTGATGTTGAATGTGTACTATTTGTTGTTGAATGTAGCAAGCTCAAGTACCAGCTCAGGACCATGGTGGACCTTCCATCATGGAGAGATTCAAGAGGATGCTACCACCCTCTTTCAAGGGGGAGAGCGATCCACTGTTGGCAGAAAGCTGGATGAGGGAGATAGAAAAGATCTTCCGAGCCATCAGGTGTGCAGATGAGGATAAAGTCACATTAGCCACCTACATGCTACAGGTATGCTTTAGTTTATATGCTTGTATGTTCTGTTAAGTTAGATTTGTTTAGATGGTGCTTATGAACGGTATACTGCAGGAAAGAGCTGATGTATGGTGGGCTTCATTACTACGTACACGGTTTGAGGATGGAGCTATTGATGTTGCTTGGGACGAGTTCGTGAGGCTCTTTCGGGCCAAGTTCGTCCCCAAGCATATTCAAGATCGGATGGAGCAGGAGTTCCTCTCCTTGGCTCAAGGCTCCATGACCGTGCTAGAATATGAGGCAAGATTTTCTGAACTCTCTAAATATGCACCTCATATCGTGGCAGATGAGCGCAGGAAGACAAAGAAGTTCGTGATGGGTCTCAAGCCATCACTGAGGACGAGGCTATGGCGTTCGACCATCACACCTTGGACGAGGCACTTAGTGCTGCTTGCAGACAAGAGGGTGAGATGGAGCAATACCTTAAAGAGAAGAAGGCTTCGCAGAAGAGGCCTACAGCTACGTTCCAGCGGCAGGACAAGAAGAAAGCGGTGTACCAGACCCAACAACGATCAGTAGCAGTCGACAATGCTCAGGTACCCTCTGTACGTTCCCCTGGTGTGAAGAAAGAGTGTCCCCATTGTGGAAAGACACAAGGTGGTTCCGAATGTTGGATGATTACGGGAAAGTGCTTGAAGTGTGGAAGCAGCGACCACAAGATCAAGGATTGCCCAAGACTTCAGCAGGGAGCTCAGCGTGGAGTGCCAGCCCCAGCGGTAGCGGCAGCCGCGCCAGCTACAGGAAGACCAGGAAGGCCTCGAGCCCCAGCTCGAGTGTTTGCTTTAGCTTGCGAGGACGCCGAGCAGGCGAAGCATGTCATCGAAGGTACGGTTTTACTTCTAGGTGTGCACGCTCGGGTTTTGTTTGATACGGGTGCTACTCACTCGTTCATTTCTAAGCGGTTCGCTAGGCAGTTAGCCCTAGAGTCAGGCATAGAGTCTGAGGATTTAGAGGTCCCTTTGTCTGTGCACACCCCTGCGGGTATGGTATCGATTAGGAAATGCATTCCGTCATTACCTGTGTGCATTGAGGATAGAATCCTAGATGGGTGTTTCTTCTTGCTAAAGATGAAGGACTATGATGCTATTCTTGGTCTGGATTGGTTAGAGGAGCACTATGCGTTAGTAGATTGTCGTCGGAAGAGGATTGTTTTCCACATTCCTGGTGAGGACGAGTTCTCTCATCCCTTGCCAAGGAACTTGGCGGGAAAGTTGGTCATCTCTGCCATGAAGGCGATGCGCATGGTAAACAAGGGTTGTGACGCTTTTCTTGTCAACGTGGTATTAGTACCAGAGGCTGATGAGTCACCTACTCTTGCAGAGATTGAGGTAGTGCAGGATTTTCCAGACGTCTTTCCTGATGATTTGTCTGGTTTGCCACCGGATAGAGAGATAGAGTTTACCATAGAGTTGCTTCCGGGCACCTCTCCTATCTCGAAGGCTCCATATCAGATGGCACCTGCGGAGTTAGCCGAGTTAAGGAGGCAGTTGCAAGAGTTGCTAGATAAGGGATTTATTCTCCCTAGCGTTTCCCATTGGGGCACACCTGTATTATTCGTCAAGAAGAAAGACGGGTCACTTAGGTTATGCATTGATTACAGAAAGCTGAACAAAGTGACTGTGAAGAACAGGTATCTCTTACCTCATATTAATGATTTGTTTGACTAGTTGCAAGATGCATCAGTCTTTTCTAAGATTGATTTGCGATCTGGTTATCATCAGTTGAGGATTCGGAGTGAGGATGTGTCCAAGACGGCATTCAGATCCCCTTATGGACATTATGAGTTTTTGGTTCTTCCTTTCGGATTGACCAACGCCCCTGCAGTGTTCATGGATCTCATGAACAGGGTATTTAGGCCGTACCTAGATAGCTTTGTTGTGGTGTTTATTGATGATGTGCTGGTCTACTCTTCAGACGAGGCCACACACCGTCAGCATTTGAGGGTAGTATTAGAGGTTCTCCGTGAGCACAAGCTGTATGCTAAGTTCAGCAAGTGCGATTTCTGGTTGCGTGAGGTTCATTTCCTCGGGCATGTTATCTCCGGTGCTGGTGTTGCAGTTGACCCAGCAAAGGTCCAGGCAGTTATGGATTGGGAGATTCCCAAGACCCCTTCGGAGATTCGTAGTTTTCTGGGTTTTGATGGTTACTATCGGCGATTCATTGAGGGATTTTCATCCATCGCCGCCCCATTGACTCAGCTCACTAGAAAGGGAGTGAAGTTTGTATGGTCTGAAAAGTGTGAGAGTAGTTTTCAATTGTTGAAGACTAAGCTCACGACAGCTCTGGTGTTAGTCTTACCGAGGGGTGTAGAGGGTTTTGCTATCTACACGGATGCGTCTCAGATTTGTTTAGGCTGTGTGCTAATGCAGCAGGAAAGGGTAGTGGCTTATGCTTCTCGTCAGTTGAAGGAGCATGAGAAGAACTATCCGACTCATGATTTGGAGCTCGCAGCAGTGGTTCATACACTAAAGATCTGGAGGCACTATCTTTATGGTGTCAGATTTGAGGTGTTTACCGACCACAAGAGCTTGATGTATCTTTTCTCCCAAAAGGAATTAAACCTGAGGCAGAGAAGATGGATTGAGTTCTTGAAGGACTATGACTTCGACCTTTAGTATCACCCTGGAAAGGCGAATGTCGTAGCAGATGCTCTGAGAAGAAAGAGGCCATTTCTCCAGCAGGATTGGAAGATGTTAGAAGATGCGGCTTGCGCGTTGACTAAGTTAGAGCCATCGCTATGACAGGCTATTGTAGCTCTGTTATCTCTTAGGTCCTCGGTTTTGGATGAGGTGATCGAGCAACAGAAAGCCAACCCTATACTCCTAGAGTTAGTGGGCAAGGCAGGCATTGCTCGTGATGAGGACGGTGTGATTAGATTCCATCACCGTGTTTGTGTCCCTGATTTGGTAGATGTCCGTGAGCATGTGTTAGCGGAGGTTCATAGATCGTGATTCTCTATTCATCCGGGTAACACGAAGATATACCAGGATTTGAAGATGTCCTTTTGGTGGTCTAGCATGAAGAGGGATGTGGCAGACTATGTGTCCCGATGTCTAGTGTGTCAGCAAGTAAAGGCCAAGCGACAACGACCATCCGGCCTTATGCAAAGGATGGAGATCCCAGTTTGGAAGTGGGAAGCTGTCACTATGGACTTTGTTTCAGGTTTGCCTCGATCTAGAAGGGGCAATGACTCGATTTGGGTAGTTGTAGATAGATTCTCGAAGACTGTGAATTTCTTACTGATGAAGAAGAAGCAGTCAGTTGAGAGCTTAGCTAAATTGTATGTTAGTAGTGTGGTTAGATTGCATGGTGTGCCGAAGTCGATCATTTCGGATCGAGATCCGAGATTTACTTCGAGGTTGTGGAAGGGTCTTCAGCATGCGTTAGGTTCGAAGCTGAAGCTCAGTTCGGCGTTTCATCCCCAGACTGATGGACAGTCCGAGAGGACTATCCAGACGCTTGAGGATATGTTGAGAGCGTGTGTACTGGATTGGAAGGATGATTGGGAGCGTCATTTACCTCTAGTGGAGTTCGCATACAACAAAAGCTTTCATGTGAGTATTGGTATGGCTCCATTTTAGGCGTTGTATGGTGTGATAGGCAGTTGATCGGTCCGGAGTTAGTTCAGGGGACTTTGGATAAGGTCCAGCTTATCAGAAAGAGGCATGTTGCGGCGCAGGATAGGCAGAAGAGCTACGCCGACAACAGAAGGAAGGATTTGGAGTTCGAGGTGGGTGAACATGTCATCTTGAAGATATCACCTACTCGTGGTGTCGTCAGATTTGGCAGGCATAGTAAGTTGAGCCCTAGATTCATTGGCCCGTATGAGATTCTCAGACGAATGGGCAGCGTGGCATATGAGCTAGCTTTACCCCCAGCTTTAGCTAGTGTTCATCCTGTTTTCCATGTTTCTATGCTGAGGAAGTATGTCCGACATCCATCTCATGTGATTAGTCATGAGCCAGTGGAGATTCAGCCAGATTTGTCGTATGTGGAGCAACCAGTAGCTATTCTTGACCGGAAGGTTCAACATTTCTGGAACAAGGGTATTGCGTCGGTGAAAGTTCTATGGCGGAACTTCTTGCGAGAGGAGGCTACTTGGTGAAAGATTTGCGGAATCCCAATATGGTAATCTAGAAGGGGGGTTGAAATGATTACTACCAATTCAAAGTATGAAAACAACTCTTTTTCATTCACAACAAAGTCTTTTGAATTTTCTGTAGAAACAACGTGAGACTTAGATGTGTTGACGATGTGTAGGTGAGTTAGCAATCTATCTAGTGTGTAAATACAATGTGCCTATCAAGCATCTAACGTGAAAATCGTTCAAACCACAAGACACGAAGATTTACGTGGTTCGGAGTACACAAATCGTGTATCCTACGTCCACGGCACACACACGCACACAGATAAAACTGCTTATCAGCGAGTTCGGCGACTACAACTCACACACACACGTGTTTTCTGATGTGCACCCATGATCAGAACAACACACACACGTGATCTCAAGCACAAGGATTGCTTGAATCACCACAACACACACACAGATGGTAGAAATATGAAAACAGAGAGAGTTTTGAATGAGAGAATAAATCCTAGTGAAGAACTCTTCTGAGAACGCCTGGAGGAAGTTCAATGTTCGATTTGAATGCTTTAAGTTGATGGAAGAAGGTTGAATCCTTGACGTTCTTCTTTCAGGAACTGCTGGATCGACGGATCTTTAGGGCTCTGTGCAGCAGTCTGAAGTAGGGCAGCAGCAACTCTTGTGCAACTTGGAGTAGCTCTAGGGTTTTTGGTTGTGGCTGCTTCTCTGCGAAATTTCCTTCAAAGAGGTGTTTAAATATAGGAGTTCTCACATGGATAAACGTGAGAGTTGGAAACACCTCCTAGGAAAACTTAGAAACTTTCTGTAGTTTGAATTGTACTCTGTCGGTCGACAGGTCTTGGCCATCTGTCGACAGGCGACAGTAAGACAGAAGTATGGATCTTCAGCTCTGTGAGATCTGTCGACAGATGTGCTCTTTTGTGTAAACGACAGAAGTCTGGATATCTGGACTATGAGATCTGTCGACAGCCGATATGTCATCTGTCGACAGATGAAGAATTTCTGAACTATGGGTCTTCTGGCAGACCACACCTGTGAGATCTGTCGACAAGTCTTTTGTGTCTGTCGACAGGTAACCTTGTTTTTGCTTTTTGTGATCTTTTTCACATGCTTGGAGAGAGCTTGACTTTGTGCATTTGTACCTACATGATGAAACATGTAAAACTAAGTATTTTGAATACACAAATAATCAAGTATTGCATTGGTTTCTATTTCATGTGTTACATGTATCAAACCTCAATTGAAGTTATTCATCATCGAAAAACATGTTGCTATAAATGTTAGAATGAAAACCCAACATTCTCCCCCTTTTTGATGATGACAAAATTTATCAATTAATGCACATTGAGGTTTCTCTCCCTTTTGACAACATCTAAAAGCATTCATCAGACAAACATGGAACATGGCCCTGTGAATTCATTGATTTGAAGGAGGCATACACAGTATAAAAAGTTGTTTGACTGAGAGTAAACATGAAAGAGAAAGAAGATACATGACCACAAAGTGAAATAAAAAGACCATAAGACTCAGACAAGACAGGACATAGACACTACGTGGAGACCCATTCCTAGACATAAAGCCTATCTAGGCAGCATCATCAGCAGGCGGAGCTGGAGCCTGACGAGTGTTATGCATCTTTGTCTGAAGCCTTGTCATACGGAGCTGGAGCTGGACTTGAGTGTCCGCAAGTGATTCCAGACTCGAATCCACTGTGTCCAATCTTGTGTTCAGGTTCTCAAATCCAGTGGTCATCTGTAGCTGTAACTGTGCAAGCAAATCTCGAATGGATGGTTGAGCTGGAGCATCACTAACAATCTTAACGCCCGACATACCATGTGATCCAGACTGGGAGCCTTCATCCTCGTCATCTTCAGCATCTTCAGCAAGATTCTCATCTTCATCTTCAACATTCTCCTCTACAGCATCAGCAAGTGCTTTACCCTTAAGTTCCCGGGTAACAATTCCATCAACAAGCTTGTATCCCATGCGATGTGCTGTAGTGAGATCAAAGCTGCTGCGAGAATTTAGCTCTATGCACTCGCTATCTGGAATGTCAATGCCGATGAACCTCATGAGGGAGGTAAGTGGACAGGCAAAGGGCATCGACCTCCGGGGTTGGTAGAATGTTTTTTTGATAAGACTTAGCATCAGAAGCGGGAGATTAATGGGTTCACAATTGAGGAAGAAGGTGAAGAGAGATTTGTGAACATCAGTGACCAACTCCCGACTGCCATGTTTAGGCGCAATCATGGTAGTGAATATGTGATGGATCATCCTGATCAATGGAGGAAATGAGTTTGCATTGAGTTTAGAGATTTTCTTGGTGCCATCATAATCCTCAAGTGTGAGGAGAGGATAGTAGACAGAGGCATCCGGTTTGTGGCTTAGGATATGAACTCCAGAATTGGGGATTTGAAGGGCTGTGCAAAGAAGATTTTCAGTGAGTTGAAAAGTGGTGCCCTTGACGGTGGTAAAGAAACGATTATCTGGAGTGAAGCCAAGGTGGTTGTAGAAGTCACGAACGGCAGAAGGAGAATACCGCATGTGACGGTAGAGAAACGGAGTCCAGCCCTGATTGTCGAATAGGGGTTGGAGATTAGGAAACATGACGGCCAAGGACTCAAACTCTACATACCGTTGCTGGACAAACTTGGTATGCGTCCCTTTGAGTGGGTGAGGTGAAGACGGGGAGGCACCACAAGCTCGGGAAGACGATCGTCTTGATGCTTTGTCCTGCGCTCAGCCTCAGCCCCGTCGGCCGAGAAGAGGAGGGACGGCAGAGAAGCCAATTTCTTGGACGGCCTGGAAGACATGAGGAAGGCTAGAAGAAGAAGGATGAGCGGAGAGAGAGACGTGGGTGAGGGCTCGGATGAGAGGAAGGAAGACCGGAGGAAGGTAGGGTTTTCCGTCCAGAACAGGGGATGGAGATATGGAGAGGAGGTGGAGAGGGGTTTTGGTGGTAGGAGGAGAAGGGTCCTATGGATGCCTTTTTATAGAAAGAGGAGGGGATTTGAAAAGGCAGGCCGCACCAAAAAAGCCCCAACGGCGTGCCCGTTGGACTTCCCAAACTGGGTCTGCCGCCGGCTGTCGACAGATAATAGGGGATCTGTCGACAGATCCTGCAGAGTTTCTGCCAGTGATGTTTGATGTGGATTTTGAAGAAAGAAATGGGAGCATTGGTTACATGAGTCATATTTGTAAGGTGTAAGATGGGTAAACACATATTGTAACTATCATTGTCATGGACATTAAGGCTCTCCCACTTACCTAAATGGTTTAAACATAATACCCAAGGGACTTAAAGTTAAAGCATGAAGAGAACATTTTTCATTCGTTGAGAAAAGACACCATTACCCTTGGTTGATTAAGGACATTGTAGACCAACACTATCCCAAGTTTATGATGATCAAATGATGATTGAAATAAATGTCTAAACTTCTGGATAGCCATAGACAATACATGACCTTTTGATTTGAGACACTTTGGAGGCTTCACACTATTTCATTCAAAAAAATTTTTTTTTTAAGACAAGAATGCAATGGGAGAAGTGATATTCAAGATAACTTCACACCTTTTGACATGAGGATAGACATGACAAGTGCCCGTACCCCCAGTTACTCAGTCGAAGTTTCCATTATACCGTTGTATAGAGATAATGAGTTTGGTTTTTGACGCGAGGGCAGACATTTGTGATGTCCGTCTCCCCGGTTACTCAGCAAGACCCATCATAGCTCTACCTTTATCCAATTTTTTTTTTTAAATGACGTTATATATACTTTTCGGAAATAGGTAGCTTTTCTCCATGTTAGCTGAAACTTAAGATCAAGGAGATGTATATGATGATCCTTCAGTTCAAAACATAAAGTTCAATAACCATAAGAATTTTCAATTGTATTGAGAATGGTGTGAGCCTACAAGGAAATTATTCAACGAAGTTTCGGTGTGAATCCTCTAAGATAGTTCAATGTTCTCCAAATGATGTAACATAACCCCAAGCATGAGTAGTATGACCAAATCATGGTGGTTTAGGCGATAGCATCAGTATCATGTATATATGATGAAGTTAAACATGTATATCCACCCAATAAACACCTTAGTGAAAGTTCATGAACCTGCTGAACAAGTAGGATGTGAAATAGGCATGAATTACTTGAAGAGTTGGTGTCTGTCGACAGCTAGAGAAGTGCCTGTCGACAGATCACACAGACAGAAGAAAGGCCAGTTCGGCAGAGCAGAACCTGTGAGATCTGTCGACAGATAAGTGTCGTCTGTCGACAGATTGCACAGACAGAAGAATTAGAGTTCTGTGAGGCCTGATCTGTCGACAGATGGAGTGGGAGCTGTCGACAGATGCCTGTGCAAAGCTGGTTTAAGATTAGAATGAAGAGTGAGATGATCATGACAAGTGAGGGAATTGAAAATACACATTGAATGAATGATTCTCCTCTCATGAAGGACATCTAACCTAGACTTGCTCCCCCAAAGTGTGTGCTCATGTGAAAAAAAAGCAATTTAGTATTCAAGACACACTATTACAACTGGACCAATCATGTGAGCACACCAAGCTTTCAGGAAGACAGATTGTTAAGATTGTCAATGTTTCACTGAAGTGGAGAATGGGCAAATTGTAAAGAAACTCATCCCTATATAAAGTACATACCCCTTACATGCATGTCAACTATGGATACGTGGCGGAGGATCTTTCCTCTACGCATAATGAGAGTTTCCAAACAAGCTTTACTTGTTCTTCCACAAACACATATTAATATACCTCATAGTTGGTGCACACAAGAGACATATGCTCAGTATATGGATAAGTTTCACTGCAATTTACACAAGCCCAATTCTCTTCTCAAAGTGTGAATCTATCTTCAACTAGAGGTTTGATAAAGATGTCAGCCAATTGTTTTCTGTGGGTATGAAACTGATTTCTATTTTTGTTGGCTACCTCATCTCTCAAGAAATGGTGACGGATTTCTATGTGTTTTGTCCTAGAGTGTTGAATGGGATTCTTTGATAAGTTGATTGCACTGGTGTTGTCACATAGGATAGGTGTGCATCCAATATCAATGTTATAGTCACACAACTGACTTTTTATCCACAACACTTGTGTCGCACAACTCCCTGCAACAACATATTCTGCCTCTGCAGTGGATAGTGCAACCGAGTGTTGCTTCTTGGATGCCCACGAAACCATGCAACTGCCAAGGATTTGAAAATAGCCACTAGTGCTTTTCCTGTCAATTTTACATCCAGCATAGTCAGCATCAGAATATGAAACCAAGTCAAAGCTACTACCTGCTGGATACCAAAGACCCAAATCAAACGTACTTGAGAGATATCTGAAAATTCTCTTAACGACAATTAAGTGGCTTTCCTTTGGACTAGATTGGTATCTAGCACAAAGGCAAACGCTGAACTGGATGTCTGGTCTACTTGCAGTAAGATAAAGGAGTGAGCCAATCATACCTCGAAATTGTTTGGCATCTACCGATTTACCTTTCGCATCACTTTCTAGCTTAATGCTTGTGCTCATGGGTGTTGAGGCATGTTTAGCTTCTTCAAACTGAAACTTTTTCATAGCTCTTTGACATATTTTTCTTGGTTGATGAAGAATCCGTCTTCCAATTGTTTGACCTGCAAACCAAGAAAAAATTGAAGCTCCCCCATAAGACTCATCTCAAATTCACTGTGCATATGTTTGGAGAATTCTTCACACAGTGAAGGATTAGTAGAACCAAAGATAATGTCGTCCACATAGACTTGAACAACAATTATATGATTGCGGACTTTCTTTGTAAAGAGAGTTTGGTCTACCTTACCTCTTGAGTAGTTTTTGCTTACCAGAAATGTGCTCAGCCTGTCGTACCAAGCTCGGGGTGCCTGTTTCAAACCATAAAGAGCTTTGTGCAATTTAAATACATGGTTTGGTTTATCATGATCCTCAAAGCCAGGTGGTTGAGAAACGTAGACTTCCTCTTTTATGTAGCCATTTAAGAAAGCAGTTTTGACATCCATTTGATACAATTTAAATTTGTTTGAGCATGCATATGCTAACAAGATTCTAACTGCTTCTAGCCTAGCTACTGGTGCAAAAGATTCTTCAAAGTCTACACCAAATTCCTGATTATATCTTTTGCAACCAGTCTAGCCTTGTTTCTCACCACTTTACCCTCTTCATTGAGTTTGTTTCTAAAGACCCACCTTGTACCTATGACAGACATTTCAGGGGTTTTAGGAACTAAACTCCATACATTATTTCTTTGGAATTGCCCAAGCTCCTCATGCATAGCATCAATCCATGAATCTTCTTTTAAGGCTTCTTCAACATTCTTGGGTTCCACTTGAGAGAAAAGCTAAATGGTCATGTTCAACTATTTGATTAACCTTAGATCTAGTTTGAACCGACTCATTTAAATTTCCTATCACATTCTCAAGAGGATGATCTTTTGAATACCTCACATTCATGACTGTTGAAGGGCCTGGAAGATCTTGCATTTGAGGAGTTTGTTCTGGAGGAGGAAGTGCTTGAGGTAGTTCAAGTTGTTGTTCTTCCTCTTGTGGATCTTTGTCAGGTACATCTTCTGAATTGTTGTACGGGAGAATATCTTCTGCATCATTATACCTGCGAAGATATCCACTTTTAGTCTTGACAGTTGTTATAGAGATTGCATTTGATTTTCTCTGTAGTTCTCCAAGTGTTGTATCTTCAGTTTCATCTTCAAACCTGTAAAGATTAGAATTGTTAGACTTGGTTTGAGATTCATCAAATACAACATGTGGAGTTTCTTCCACTTTTCTTGTTTTAAGATTGAACCCCTATAGGCTCTAGAGTGTTCTGAGTATCCAAGAAAAATACCTTGATCGCTTTTGGCTTCAAACTTGTCCAAATCATTTTTATCATTGTTATGTATGACCACTTTTAGCCAAAAACTCTGAAATACCCAATAGTGGGTTTCTTACCTTTCAGTAGTTCGTAGGAGGTTTTCTTGAATACCGGTCTTACTATGGCTCTATTAAGAATGTAGCAAAACATGTTCACCACTTCTGCCCAAAAGGTTCTTGCTAGTTGATTCTCGACCAGAAGCGTGCGAGCCATCTCCACCAATATTCTGTTCTTTCTCTCCACCACTCCATTTTGTTTCGGAGTTCTTGGAGAGGAGAACAAGTGCTCTATCCTGTGGAGCCTGCAGAATTCAGTAAAGGAGTTGTTATCAAATTCTCCCCCGTGATCAGTGCGGATGGAGCATATTTTGTTAACATTTCCATGCTCAATCTTATTAAAAAATCTTCAAAAACTTGCAGTGCTTCATTCTTGTGAGCAAGAAATTTCACCCATATGAACCTAGAAAAATCGTCTACAATAACAAAACCAAATCGTTTGCCATTGAGACTCAACGTTCTTGTAGGTCCAAATAGGTCCATGTGCAACAGTTCATAAGCTTTAGAAGTACTCACCGGTGCTTTTGATTTGAAGGATTTCTGGGTTTGTTTTCCCTGTGCACAAGCATCACAGAAATTTTCATTCTTGTTAAAGGAAATGTCAGGAAGACCACTTACCCATTTAAGCCTCATGATCTTGTGCAATACATTATAGCTAGCGTGACCGAGCCTACGATGCCACAATGTAAGCTCATCCTATTTGTTTGCTACAAGACATAGATCATTATTTTCTGGATCATCTAAGTCAACCATGTAGATGTTGTTTGTTCTTTTTCCAGAAAATATCAGACTTCCTGTTTCCTTATCAAGAATTTGACATGAATTGGATTCAAAGACATTTTATGACCCTTATCACACAATTGACTTATGCTAAGCAAGTTGTGATGAAGGTCATCAACAAGTAAAACATTGTCTATGGAGTTAGAGGCAAACTTACCAACCTTACCTGAGCCGATATCTGGCCTTTGTTGTTACCTCAAAAAATTACTTGACCTCCGTCTCTTTCCACGAGCAAACTGAATTTTTCTTTATCGCCTGTCATGTGCCTCGAGCAGCCACTATCCAGGTACCATTTGTTTTGATTGTTGGCTTCTAGGCATTCCTGCACATGTGGATCAGACAAGAGTTTTGGTACCCAAATTACTTTGGGTGCCGTTATCATTCATGCCAAACAGTAAATGCTTAGGTATCCAAATCTGTTTGACTTTCAAGTTATTTGGATTGTTCCAGCATTGTTTTTCATTATGCCCGACCTTTTTGCAGACTTTGCATGTTGAAGGTTTGTGAACAACAGTGGGCATGATATTCTTGGGAGCATGCATTGGCATCTTACCCTTTTGTTGTCTTGTCAATTTGGGCTTGGGAGCGTGCTTTTTGTTCTGTCTTTGGCTTGTTATAAATTCTTTAGATTGTCTAGGAACAAACATGATCAACTTAGGTTCTTGTTTCTTACCCTTTGAAGGGGTTTGTTTACTTGAACTTGGGATGGAATCAATGAAATCTGTTAGCAGATTTTTGCCAATTACCTTTGGCTTTGCATTTTGAAACCCAATCCCATGTCTTGCACAAACACTTTTGAACCTAGAATTGCATCAAGATTCTGTTTACTTTTGACAAAGCCAGACAGATCTTTTGACTTATCTTTTATTTCCTTTTCAGCTTGATCCAATATTTCCTTTAGATTAGCATGCTCATTTTAAGAACTTCAAGAGAGTTCATTAGATCATCTCTTTCCTTTTGAACTTCTTGAAACTTAAGTTTCATGCTATCCAATTCATCACTGTGTGTTTGTTCATCACTCTCATCATTTCAATTACCTTATTCAAGGATTCAATTTCTTCATCATTGTTTGACCTATGAACAAGGGAATTGACTTTTTTCTTGAGTGACTTATTTTCAGACTTGAATTCACAGAATTTTTCAAATAGAACAGTATAAGCTTCTTCCCATTCAGTAATAGAATATGTTTCAAAGGAAGAATTTACCTCATTGGAGTCATCACTCCTTGCCATGAGACACTGAATCTCATCATCTCCTGAGGTAGCTTGACTGTCCTCGTATTCATCTTCATCACTCCAAGTGGCCACCATTGCCTTGGCCTTCTTAAGGTGAACCTGTCCTTCTTCAGCTTCTTTTTGAGCTCGGGGCACTCTCCTCTCATGTGCCCTTGCTTCTTGCACTCATAACAAACAATCTCAAACTTTTTGTTAGAATCAAATTTATTAGCAAAGTCTTTCTTTTGGAAAGGTTTAGAGTTACCTGTACCTCTCCTCTTGTTTTTCAGGAATTTTTTGAATTGTCTAGTGAGCATAGCCATTTCTTCATTCTCACTCTCACTAGACGATTCAGACTCATTATTTTCCTGACTTATCTTCTTTTTGGAAGCTGAAGAACTCTTCCTGTAAGCCTTCAAGGCAAGTGACTTCCTAGGATTTTCTTCAGTTTCCTTTCTTTTGACATTCAGTTCATAAGTCATCAGAGAGCCAATCAGTTCATCTACTTTCATTTTTGAGAGGTCTTTGGAATCCTCAATGACTGTGGCTTTGGTGTTCCATGAGGATGGAAGAGACCGAAGTATCTTCCTCACCAAGTCACTCTCTGAGTATTCCTTTTTAAGACCATTCAATCCATTTATTATTATCATGACTAGCAAACATGTCAGAGATGGTTTCATTATTATTCATTTTGAACATTTCATATTCTGAAACCAACATGCTTACCTTTGATTCTCTTACCTCAGACGTACCTTCATAATCAACTCAAGCTTGTCCCACATCTCCTTTGCTGAGGTGCATGTGGAGACTCTCGAGTATTCCTTCGGATGGACCGCGCACTGCATCATGTTGAGGGCGCTCCAGTTGAGTGTCCACTTGGCGATCTGGTCCTTAGTCCAGGTATCCTCGTCCTGAGGCAATTCATATGCTCCTTTTCTGACTATTTTCCAAAGTTCAAATTTTGTGCTCGTAGAAACACCTGCATTCGATTTTTCCAATACGGATAGTCAGTGCCATCAAAGAAGGGTGGCCTGGTCACTGAGTGTCCCTCGGCCATATACCCCTTGTTAGATTCCATTTGACCGTGAATCTCCTGATCGTTAGATAAACCAGATAAAGCAGTAAATCAGCGAAACCTGGCTCTGATACCAATTGAAAGGTTTGTGGAATCCCAATATGGTAATATAGAAGGGGGGTTGAATAGATTACTACCAATTAATAGTTTGAAAACAACCCTTTTTCATTCACAACAAAGTCTTTTGATTTTTTTGTAGAAACAACGTGAGACTTAGATGTGTTGACGATGTGTAGGTGAGTTAGCAATCTATCTAGTGTGTGGATACAACGTGCCTATCAAGCATCTAACGTGAAAATCGTTCAAACCACAAGACACGAAGATTTACGTGGTTCGGAGTACATAAATCGTGTATCCTACGTCCACGGCACCACACACACATAGATAAAACTGCTTATCAGCGAGTTCGGTGACTACAACTCACAACACACGTGTTTTCTGATGTGCACCCACGATCAGAACAACACACGCACGTGATCTCAAGCACAAGGATTGCTTGAATCACCACAACACACACACAGATGGTAGAAATATGAAAACAAAGAGAGTTTTGAATGAGAGAATAAATCCTGGTGAAGAACTCTTCTGAGAACTCCTGGAGGAAGTTCAATGTTCGATTTGAATGCTTTAAGTCGATGGAGAAGGTTGAATCCTCGACGTTCTTCTTTCAGGAACTGCTGGATCGATGGATCTTTAGGGCTCTGTGCAGCAGTCTGAAGCAGGGCAGCAGCAACTCTTGTGAAACTTGGAGTAGCTCTAGGGTTTTTGGTTGTGGCTGCTTCTCTGTGAAATTTCCTTCAAAGAGGTGTTTAAATATAGGAGTTCTCACATGGAGAAACGTGAGAGTTGGAAACACCTCCTAGGAAAACTTAGAAACATTCCATAGTTTGAATTGTACTTCGTCTGTCGACAGGTCTTGGCCATCTGTCGACAGTGACAGTAAGACAGAAGTACGGATCTTCAGCTCTATGAGATCTGTCGACAGTCGAAGACCATCTGTCGACAGATGTGCTCTTTTGTGTACGACAGAAGTCTGGATATCTGGACTGTGAGATCTGTCGACAGCCGATCTGTCATCTGTCCATAGATGAAGAATTTCTGAACTATGGGTCTTCTGGCAGACCACACCTGTGAGATCTGTCGGCAGGTCTTTTGTGTCTGTCGACAGGTAACCTTGTTTTTGCTTTTTGTGATCTTTTTCACTTGCTTGGAGAGAGCTTGACTTTGTGCATTTGTACCAACATGATGAAACATGTAAAAATATTTTGAATACACAAATAATCAAGTATTGCATTGGTTTCTATTTCATGTGTTACATGTATTAACCTCAATTGAAGTTATTCATCATCGAAAAAATGTTGCTATAAATGTTAGAATGAAAACCCAACACTTGGGAGCTCGAGGATGCAATGAAGAAGAAGTATCCCCTTTTGTTTGAGTAGTGTCGTTCTAACTTCGAGGACGAAGTTTCTTTAAGGGGGAGAGGGTGTAAGGCCCTCGAATTTTATTGCATTATTTTAATTTCGTGTAAATAATTCATGTTTGTGTATGCATAGATGTACATATCTACATGTGTGTTAACTAGTTATACGTATGTGTGCATGTGTATAATTAGCTATATATAGTGTATGAATTTCATGGTGATAGTGTGTACATTGTAGTATGTGTATGGCATGTAAATATGTATAAGTTCAGCATGGGTTTTGCGTGTTTTAAATTCTGGCCGAAGGGCCAACTTGGCGTCAACATGGATGGACATCCATGCTGAGTCAGCGTCCACCTCGATGGACGCCAATACTTAATCCAACGTCCATGGATGTGGACGTTAAGATTTCTGACCTGCATGCATTGCAGACCCCGAAATCCTGGAAGAAGGAAGCTCATCCATTGGGGAGCTGTCCCCAACGGCTTTGAGCCTTTCCCATCACCACTCCGGGGTCCCCAAACCCCTCTGCTTTAAACCAACTCCTCCTGCACCAGAAAGAGCTCTCTTTGGCTCTTTGCAAAGAGGAGAGAAAACCCTAGCAAGCTGTGAGAAAAACTGGACTTTGCAAGCTCGGATCCAGCAGTGTGAAGGTGTTTCCGGCATTCTACTGCAACAAGGAGGTAGCTGGAACATCGGGGAAGGCTTCCCCAACCGTGGTTTAGCTTCTGCATCGACATAGAATCCGAAGGAGAGCATTTGTGGAGGCTTCTTTGGACTGCTCAAGGAGAGCTTCTCCGCCATTTAGATCCCTTTGAGTTTTTACAAGAGGCAAGTAACCCTTAAATTTCGTCCATGTAGATGTCTAGTAGGGTTTTGTCATTTTTACAGATTTTAAATCGAGTCCTGGATCCCCCATTGTTCTGGTATTTTGAGCTCGGGTCTGTATTTCTGCACAGACCTGAACTTGACGGCAAGATCCCTTGCCGTCAAGATCTTCATCAACGGCCAACGATGTCGCCGTTAAGCTCCATTAACGGCATGGGTATGTCGTTAAGTTCTTCAGGGTAGAACAGTGAGCTGTTCTCCCTTGTATATGATTAAATTCCAAAGTATTTCCGCATGAGGATATATTGTAATTAGTATATGTTATGTTAAATGGTTAGTGTGGCGTGTGGGAGAATTATTGTGTTCTTTTACGGATGGTAGAAATTATTTGCTTCATGGAAATGCATGTGGAAGAAACGGTTATATATGTGTCCACCCACTGTTCTCATAATCCGTGGAGAATTTGGGTGCCCAGAATTTTATAAACCATGTTAGTTTGCGTCTGTCTATGCCCTGAAATTCCTGGAATTTTTCCATGTTTCCATGATTTACTGTAATTTCTGAAATGGAAATAGAAACCATGCGTAGGGTTGTGAAATCTCCAGTAAATTATATGTTGGGAAATAAATCCGGGGGAAATTCCTGTGATGAGATATATGTTGGGTT
Organism: Colocasia esculenta; assembly: GCA_014218235.1. Taxonomy (NCBI): domain Eukaryota; kingdom Viridiplantae; phylum Streptophyta; class Magnoliopsida; order Alismatales; family Araceae; genus Colocasia; species Colocasia esculenta. The sequence continues at coordinate 108,417,693 of CM024762.1, forward strand.
CAGAGTTATGATCTATTAAACTAGATTTTCATGTTATGCACCATGATAAATTGCATTTCAAATGATATGAGAATTGATGTTAAATTTTCTGTAATTACATTATCTGTTAGAAAAATGTGAAATTTTGTATGTTAGGTCATGAACCTGTAACCAGCATGTGGTTAAATTTTCAGGCTAATTGGACAATTGTATGATGCAATATAAATTTCCCATGCGAAATTATGTGAATAATGCACGCTTTTGTGAAAGTGATTTAAATTGCGTGTAACCTGATTAATGGAAGATACTGAATGTGAAATCTCTGTCATCTGTAGTACCATGTTAGGAAAAATAGAGCCACATGTGTGAATTAGAAAATGAAAAGATGTGTGAGCGTCATGTGTAAAAAAAGGTGTGCTAAAATCGGTATGTGTAATGTGTAAAAGTCCATAGAGGGCAGTGGAACCGTATCATGGAAAAGTCCCCATGAGAAGGTTCAATGTGTTGTGATCCTAAGAGCATTAGGATGAAATCCTGGAGGTGGACAAGTACCACTGGTTAGGGTGGAGATTTGTTCTCCCGGTCTGCGTAGTCCAAGAGTCGTCACTATAATGCCTAGGTGGCGTCTATGTGTATGTGATGTGATGTGTCCTTCTTATGGTGGTTTGGACTACGTGTCACGGCACTAAATATGTGAATGTGAAATGTGGATGTGTTCATGTGTAAAGTGAGAATGTGAACATGTGAAATTGTGAATGTGTAAAGTGTGAACTATGTGAATAAGAAATTGTGTAAATTTGTCAAACCAAAATGTGATATTTTGAGATGAGAATCCATGACATGATAAATCTGGAATCATGCTAAAACAGCAAACTAAATGTGTTTAGGATCATGTTTTATATGTGTACAATGCGTAAAATCCATGTTAGGGACAATTCTTAATTATGTGTAGACCATTCCATGTGAAATTGCTCTCATGTTGTGTTTTAAATGATAATGTAGCTCTCATGTGTTAGGTTGTGTTTGTTAATCCATGTTAAAACAGCAAGCTTAAAGTACATAAAATGGTCATGTGCATGTATAAGAATGTGTAGAATTCATGATAGGTATGTTCCCTTTCATGTATGCAAGAAAATCATGCTTCGTTGCTTTCATGTTTTAGTTTAATTGGAAGTATAGCTTTCATGTGTTGGAATGATTAGAGAGCATGTGATAGGAGATTTAAATTTGGAAAATCTGAAAGCATGAACCATGTGTTTGAATTGTAGAATCATCATGATAGGTTGTTAAATTTCAATGTTAGGCATGCCCATGTTGTGTCTTGTAAAATTGTATGTAAAACCTGCTATGATATGTGCATGTACGTTATGTGTAGTGTTATTTGCTGAGTCTTTTAGACTCATTACTTGCTTCGACGTACAGGCTTAGTTGGTGACATTACTCCCGTGGAGGAGGCAGTGGAGAGCGACTCCGAGCGCGGAGACTAGTTGTTGGAGTTACTTGTGACGTTTGCACTTTCATAGTATGTAATTTGGAACAATGTACTAGAATTATCATGAAGTTGTATAATCGTGGACAAACTATGTATTTGATTTTAGTACTTTAATTGTGGGGACTTTAGTTCTTTAAATGTTACATCGAACCATGTATGTTAAATGTGGATGATGAATGAAATGAAGATAGTGGTTCTTTTACTTCTGCTACTCTGTATTTATATTGTGTGTATCTCAAACGTATGTTATTGTTTGGGTAAATGCTCTACTGTGATAACGTTCACTATACCGACGTGGGTTGATATAACTGTACCGATATAATATGGGTCGTCACAAAGCTACCCAGTTCTGTGAGGATGCAATCACAGTGACATCAATATTGAATTTCCACCATATCCAGATACCTCGAGCTCTCCCATTAGCTTCTTGAACATGATAAGTTGTTATATTTATGAGGTTGGCAAAGTTTTGAAACTGAGCAATATTACATTTAGACTTAGAGAGAAAGAAAATGTTTGGGTCTAAAAGATGGGTAAGCTAATCCATAAAGGACCAAGCAAGGGTCCCGTTTAAACCCCTACAATTCCATGCTATTAATCTTATTTTGTGTGTGGGCCCGATTTAGGCCGGCTGCTCCACCTCACTTGGACTGATTGAGTTCATGGATGGGTTGAAAATGGGACTGGTTGGGTTCATGGATGGGCTAGAAGTGGGATTGGTCTTTGGTGATTTGGTTTTCCTGGTGTATTCTTCTAGATTAACAGGTTGATAAAGGTTGGGGAAGGAGTCTGCTTCAAGTTATGGCTATTCTGTAGAGTCAGATTACTTTGGACTGGGTGCCAGCTTAGTTTTCTTTTGGTAGAGTCTCTAAGATTAATGGGAAGAATAGAGGAAAATTGGATTGGAACTGAGACAAGATTGGGAGCTGGAATACTTGGGGGGGGGGGGGGGTGCTAGAGGCTATTTTCAGCCCCCTAGGCCTATAGGCCCATTATGGCCCAACAAGGCGGTTAGGCTTCGATCATCAAGCCACTTGTCCTCGGGTTCAGCCCCTGGCTTCCGAACACGCTCTGATCGTCGGGTGCCCAAGGGCCCCAAAGTATAGCCTCCGGACGCCTCACAGCCCGTTCGAGCAGGGCGTGGTCTACCGGACAAACAACGTGCCTCTTGCTCGAACCTCCTGCAGACGATCACCTGAGGCACCAAGCACTGAGCAGCGATTATCGAGCGTGGGCACTACGCATCCTAGGTCGAGCAGGTCCCTACGAGGTGCCCCTGCGCGGTGCCCTTGGCTTGCAGCCTTGAGCGGCCCTTCGCCTACCAATGGTAGTTAATACGATGGTGCAGCACGCACCCCATGGTTAAGGGCATTAGTAATGGAGAATCCCTAATAGATGCCTCAAACAGACAACTCCCTGCCTGGGAATTCGAATCGACGCGTCCCTTCGATCTTCATTGAAGGATATTGTGTCCAGACCCTTCATATCCCTTGCCTATAAAAGGCACAGGTAATCCTCATGTAGAGGTACGCAAAAATAAACCTTCCCCCCTCATACTCGCCCACGCACGATCACACACCAGAGAACCTTCTATTCCTACCACCTTTACAGTCTGACCTGACCTAGGCATCAGAGGGTTCTCCCTGATTTTTCAATCGGGCCCCCTCTGATCCTTCTGGGTTTTGCAGGCCATCGTCCGCACCGGCGATAGTCCGTTCCTTCTTTCCTTAAGTGGAGGCTCATTCAGCCAAGGACAGAACATGAAACAACGTCCACATTTTTGGTGCCGTCTATGGGAAGGACAATTGCCATGGCTCGCAGACGATCCTCTCACCAGAATCCTAGCAGCAGGGCGACCCGGTCTCACCAGTCACAAGCAGACTCGCGCAACCAAGCCCCTCCAGCCAGCGATAACACTGCCGCTACCGGAGCAACTACCAATGGGCCTGTAGTAGACGCCCCGGCGTCAGCTGAGGAGGTAGCTGAGCTCCGGGGACAGTTGTAGCAACTGATGGGGGCCAGTCAGGGGCTCCAGGCTCAGCTGGCAAGGCAGCCAGCCCCGACGATCCCCCACCACCAGAACAGTAGGTAGAGCTATAACGTCGACGACCCCCTGTCCCGTCAGCACAGTGGGAACAGTGTGAGGAGTTGGCCCGACTCTCGCGGAAAGCTCTATCGGCCCGCCGAACACCAGAACGGAAGAACGACTTGCCTCGTCGGTCTGCTGCGGTTCCTCCTACCCCGTGCTCCTTCGTCGGTGCTAACTCCCATGGATCCAGGCGTGAGGGCTGTGTGCACTCCAACCAGGAGTTAGCCAGACGTCTTCGCCGCGTCGTCAACCTCGAACGTCACATGGATGCGATGGTCCAGAAAGCTAAGGGTAGAGTTCTGGGGGGAAGATGACCTAGACTTCCGCGCCCCATTTACAGCGGAGATCCTGGAGGCCTGAGTCTCCTCGAAGCTGCCCCTGCCTTCCATCGTGCCCTATGATGGAATCTCCAACCCTATGGACCACATCCATGGTTTTGAGTCGCACATGGTGTTCCAAAGAGCATCAGATGCGGCCAAATGCCAGGCCTTCCCGGCCACGTTTAAGGAGACCGTACGGGCATGGTTTGAAACCCCCCCTGCGGGCTCCATTTGATCCTTCCACCAGTTGAAGAAGTACTTCCTGGACAACTTCCTGGGCGGGAGGTCACAGTCGTGCACAGTTTGCCTCCCTTATGTCCGTCTAGCAAAGGAAGGGCGAGGCGCTCTAGGACTATGTCAAATGGTTCCAGACTGAGGCGCTCTGCATCCTGTGCCTGGACGTCCCCCTAGCTACCAGTGCCCTAATTCAGGGCACTCGTGATGGCTTCCTCCAGAGGACCCTTGGGGTGCAGCAGCCGACCACCCTCGCCAAGCTCCTCTCCACCGCTCAGTGCCATGCTGCGTGTGAGGAGAGTCTAGCAGCCGTCCGAACCAAACAGTATGAGCCGTCGGACAAGAAGAGGCCTTCCAACAATGGTCCCGACCGAGAACGGAAGAAGGGCCGGCACAATGGAGACTCTCCGCGCTGACCACGCCGCTTCACTGAATACACTCCCCACACGGCGGCCCCCAAATAGATCTCGACCGAAATCTAGGATGAACAGTAAGTTCGGTGGCCGCCCAAGATGCGCTCTGATCCCTGCAGGTGCAACCAAGACAAATATTGTCGCTTTCACTGCGACCACGGCCACGACACCTCGGAGTGCCGCCAACTCAAGGACGAGATCGAGTCCTTGATCAAGCATGGCTATCTGGGATGCTACGTGCGCTGGAATGAAAAACGCCTGAGACGCCGAGAACGTACCCCCGAGCAGCAGCCCATCAATAACAAGCTGAATGGGTAGGAGATCAACATGATCCCGGGTGGTTTCGGCGTGGGCGAAGAAAGCGGCCAAAATCGACGTGACTATGCTCTACAGATGCACTAGGTCGAATGGCCCCTGGCGCCACTACCAAGCCCTTATCCCAGTCCTGCACACAGACGTTCCAAGGAGGCTATCATATTTTCGGACAATGACCTTGTACGAGTTACGACCCCACACACGTTGGTCGTCATGGAAACCATCAATTATTGTACTGTGCGACGCATACTGGTAGATAATGGAAGCGCCCCTGATGTGTTGGCCTACGACTATTTTCTCATGATGGGCTTAAAGGCCAACCAGCTCTCCCCCGTAAAATCGCCCTTGTTCGGCTTCTCTGGGGTATTAGTGCATCCAATGGGATAGGTTTGTCTCCCCATAACCATAGGAACAACAGCGAAAAGTGTGACCAAGATGGTTAATTTTCTAGTGATTCGGAACATGCCAAGGTACAACGTCATTTTTGGCAGGGGCCTGATGGGCCGCATCCGAGCTATACCCTCATCCTTAAACCAGAAGATGAAGTTCCCAACTCCCCATGGCATTGGTGAAGTGCTTGGCAGCCAACGCGAATCGCAGCGATCCTATGTTCTATCTTTGCGAGACAAACAGCCCGTGGCGGACCCAAAATTGTCGTCTGTGCTAACCAGCGAGCCCTCCACTGGCCGAGGGTCGCCTGCCGAGGATCTTCTGCCTGTGCAAGTAGATGACGACCCCGAACACATCCTTTACATTGGCGCACTTTTGACAGAAGCCAAACATCAATGCTAGAAGGCTTTCCTACTCGCCAATTTGGACGTATTTGTGTGGTCGGACCACGAGCTGCCCGGCATCCCTCCCGAGGTGATGACTCACCATCTCAACTTGAACATGAGGGTGCCACCTGTCTAGTAGAGATGACGACCAGTCAATCGAGAACGACAGACCGTGATCCACAATCATGTCGTCATAAGCCGAGCAGTTGGCTTCTCCGATAAGCCCAATGTTCGGAATGGATTTCCAATGTGGTCCTTGTGTGCAAAGCCAACGACAAATGGCGTGTCAGTGTGGACTACAAGGACCTCAACAAGGCGACACCCAAGGATAATTTCCCTCTATCGTGCATCAACCAGATGGTGGACGCCACCTCCAGGCATGAGCTTCTCAACTTTCTGGATGCCTACTCTGGTTATCACTACATCAGTATGCATCCCCCGGATCAGGATGCGACAACGTTCGTCACCGACCTCGGCCTCTACTGCTTTACCAGAATCTCGTTTGGTCTGAAAATGCAGGCGCAACCTATTAGTGTTTGGTCAACAAGATGTTCGAGCAACAGATAGGGCACAACATGGAGGTCTACGTCGACGACATGCTGGTCAAAACGCGCCCAAGTGCCAACCACATTACCGACCTGGAGAAAACCTTCGCTACCCTGCGAAGGTACAACATGAAGCTCAACCCGATGAAGTACGCATTCGGAGTGCGCTCGGAGAAATTCCTTGGCTTCCTCATCTCTAACCGAGGAATAGAGGTTAACCCCAAAAAAATCCGAGCCATACTAGAGTTGAGTAGCCCGAAGACCCTACACGACGTTAAGTGGCTCACTGGACATCTCGCGGCACTCAACCGCTTCATATCTCGATTAGTAGAAAGGAGTTTCAACTTCTTCAAATTGCTACGAGTCCCCAAAGGCGCCACACCACAAGGGAGGCAAGTACGGTGGACTGAGGACTGCGAAGCGGCCTTCACCGAGCTGAAGGCATACTTGGATGCCCCACCGATTATCTTAAAAAACCAGTGCTTGGAGAACCACTGTTCGTGTACATTTCGGTCACTGAACACTCCATCAGCACGGTGCTGATCAGAGAAGAGGCAACGACACAACATCCTGTTTATTACGTAAGTAGAGTGCTCCAAGAAGCTGAGTGAAAATACCACCGAGCAGAGAAGCTTGCTCTGGCATTCATCACGGCTGCTCGGAAACTCAGGCCCTAATTTTCAGGCCCATCCGATCACGGTACTGACCGACCAGCCACTAAAGCTTATCCTTCAACATCCAGAGGGGCTCGGTAGCTCATTAAATGGGCCATCGAGCCTAGAGAATTTGACATCAGCTACGACCAAGGACGGCTATCAAGGCACAAGCGCTAGCAGACTTCATGGCAGAATGCACCCTTCTGACTGAGAAGGACCCTCCATGGGCAGACGAGCCCCCATGGGAGCTCTACGTCGATGGGTCCTCTTGTGTCACAGTAAGTGGAGCAGGCCTGGTTCTTACCTCCCTGGAAGGTTTAGAATTCCAGTACGCCCTTAGATTTCGCTTCGCCACCTCTGACAATGCAGCCAAAGACGAAGCACTCCTATCTGGCATCTGCATGGCAAGGCACCTCAGAGCACTTCAGTGTAGGCCTTTAGAGACTCTCAGCTGATCACCAGCCAGGTCAACAGACAATTTGAGGTGAGGGTGCCCCGTATGACACAGTACCACCAGGAGGTCAAGCGCCAAGTTAAAGGCTTCCTCTATTTTGAAGTTATGCACGTCCTACGACAGCAGAAAGTGCACGCTGATGCACTCTCCAGACTGGCGTCTTCAGGTGACATCACCCCTTCTCGCTCCGTGTTTGTAGAAGAGCTCGCCTCGCCGAGTAGCGAAGTGGACGTTGCGGCCATCAAAACCACCCAACTAGCTCCGAGCTGAAAAGATCCACTTCTGGCCAATCTACTCCGAGGAGAACTCCCCCCTGACCAAGTTGAAGCACGCAAGATTAAGCTGCACTGCTAGAGGTTCATTGTTGTCGAAGGACAACTGTACCAACCTTCCCTCTCAGGATCTCTGTTACAGTGCCTTAGTCCTTCTAAGGCAACTCCAGCCATCGAAGAGGTCCACGAGGGTTTGTGCGGAAGCCACCTTGGCAGAAGGACTCTGGCATGCAGCATCCTCCAAGCAGGGTTCTAGTGGGCTTCACTGCAAAAGAACTGTATGTCCTACACAAAGAAGTGTCTGGAGTGCCAGAAGTTTGGACAGCTTATCTGTTAGCCTGCCGAACAGCTACACACCCTCTTCGAGTGGCGCCCTTTCGCTCGGTGGGGAATCGACATCATGGGACCATTCCCAGAGGCTCATGGTCGAAAGAAATTCCTGCTCGTCTCCATTGACTACTTCACCAAGAGGATCGAGGCCAAGCCTGTAGCCACCATCACCGATCAGGCAGCTTGGAAGTTCAACTGGAAGAGCATCCACTGCCGACAATGGGAAGCATTTCAAAAATACATTCTTCAAGAAGAATTGCTCGGAGCTTGGCCTATACAACCGCTTCACTTCAGTTGTGCATCCCCAAGCAAATGGACTAGTCGAGAACACCAACTGAACATTGCTGCACGGGATACGCACAAGGGTGGAGGCTGCTGGAGGATCATCGATCGAGGAGCTCCCTAAAGTGTTATGGTGCCACCAAACAACTGCCTGGGTGGCCACAGGAGAGACACCCTTCCACTTGGCCTACGGCATAAAGGCCATTGTGCCCCTAGAAGTCGCCCCCCCCCCCCCACCACCCCCCCGCAATCCAAACAACTCACTTCGACGAAGCAGCCAACAACCACACACTAAGGGAGAGCCTGTACATGCTCGGCGAACGCCAGAGTGACACCAACATCTGGCTCGTCTCTTATCAGCAAGGACTCACACAGTACTACAACTCTTGAGTTCGAGAATAGCGTTTATTCGAAGGTCATATTATCCTACATCGTTGCTCTGCTTCAGACCCCCGAAGAGCAACTGGCAAGCTCGCCCCGAAATGGGAAGGACCTTATCAAGTCATACAAGTTCTTGGAAAAGGTTCCTATAAGCTGACTACCTTTAGCGGCGACACTATACCATGAACCTAGAATATGTCCAATTTAAAGGCTTACTATTCATAAAAGCCTTCTGTTCGGTGTCCTACTTCTCTTCTTGACAGTCGGACATCACCTTTCCCTAAGGTCCATGCTTTATTTGCAGAACATCTCAGGGCATCTCAGGCCAATACCTTGCAATGAGAACCTTCAACTATGAAAGGTTCAAACTAGGATTGCATGATGTATCCAAAGGGCAGTATAAGAATCTGCTAAGAGGGCAAAGAGAAATTGTTCCATCTATGTCAGTGGCTATGCCATCAGTCTTCACCCTCCCCATGTAGGAGCCGTTTCTACAGAGGCGCCTTTGTTGAAGCAATCTTCAACAAATTTCATCCGGATTTCCACCAATTCAAGATCAAGTACAAATCCAAGCTAGCTTCCAAGGTTCATCTTTTTTCAGTTATCCAAGATCTCTCTCATCTTCTAGACATTCATTAAGTTTTGCTGAATCTGAACGATTCACCCCAAAGCAATGGCAAGTAGCTTATCCATCCTATCACTCCCAATGTCTGAAGATAAAACTTTCCTAAATGATTCCATTCTAAGAGTCTTATGGATTTTTCGCACAAACATTGGGTATAGATAGGCTCAAAGGTAACCTAGGCTACTATCAAGCCAAGGATACAGCTATCTCAATGGTCTCTACTGGAATATCACCCTCAATGAATTCCTCCATCTGGCAGCCACCAAACAGTTTGTTCCCCTCAAAATGAGAGTCGACATAGACAAATTTCATCACAGAGTTGCTTGGTTCAGGAGGCCCACATCAAGTCTATCAAGAAATTACCCTCCACCAATCCAACTTACAATGTTGATGGTGAACTGTGTTGACAACTCCTTTGTCAAAAATGAGCGAAAGCTCTGGGAACTCCTCCAACCTTCTAGCAAAAATCCTTGCCTCTCTGTATTAACCCCGTTCAGCTAGAGTCTGAACTTTGTTTGCCTTAAAACTTTGTATTTTCTGAAACTTTTTGCAATTTCTTCCTCCTTTTATGTTCTTATGAGTTTTACCTTTATGTTAATGTCACAAAGGGGGAGAAAAGGTATAAAAAATAGTTGCCTAATCTATTAAAGATTTTTGTCATTAACAAAAAAGGGGGAGAATTGTTGAGTAACTACCCCTAAGAAATTTAAAGAACTTTATTAATTTCTATGAATATTATTTTTGGTATGACAAATCTTTAATATGTTTTTTATACCAAATGTATCACAAAATTCTATACAAAAAACTTTTGTGAACACTCAAAAGTTTCGAAGGCCACATAATCTGAATCTATAGCCTACTGAATCCGACTGATGTCTTTGACTAAAAATCAGACTCCTTCAGAAACTCAGTCACAAGTCCTGCAAATTTTGTTTAGTCCACAAATTTTCATAACATTCGACTCACAAAGTCGAATGTCCTTTACATTGTATTCGACTCACGACTTCAACTCATACAACCGAATGTTGCCTTACACTACATTCGATTGATGTCTTCACTACTATAGTCGAATTACCTTATTCTTCTTAAATTCGAATCATGCCTATTTCTTGAGTCGAATCACCTGTTCTTTGCATTCGACTTCACTATCAGTTCTATCTGTCTTGGAATATATCTGTCTTTAAGTTTATAAAAATCCTTTTCTGATTCTTAAACTTCTTAGACATTTTATTGGCAAATTGCCTATTGCCTAACATCTTACTTACTAAAATCTTAGAAGATTATTATTTTAATATATTTCTCTGACAGAACATAGTATATTCAAATTATTCATCTCTGTAAAACATTTCTCTGAAATATCTTTTGGAGTCTTACAGTCTTGATGTCCTTTACTTCAGTTTATATCCTTCTTAAGACTCAAAGCATTTATGAAAAATCTCAAACGCATGGAAACTGACCCTCACCTACCACTGACAGACCCATACTTTAACTTTTTGTCTGTCTGCTCTATTTTCTGAAAAGGTTGAGAATACTAGGTTCCATACTGTCTGTTGTACTCAAACTGACCCTCCTATCACAAGGGTATGGAGATATGCTTGTCCTTGTCTTGTCTTTGCAACGGGCATTAATTGGAGCACATGTTTAGCATGGGTTGTTCCCAGCTCAGCCTACAAGAGCTTATCCTCTAGCTGTGACAACTGCTCCTATTCTGAAGACCTTGGAAACATGCAAATTTCAAGATCTTCTGGAAAAAGCTTTCAAGATCCAAAGGATCCCAGTAACTCTCTTCCAACGGCTAATTTACAGATAGCCACCAAGCTGCAACGACTATCTCCTTCAAACGGCTATATTTTTGAAGATTATAAAAAAAGAAGAAGAGAGAACAACAGCAGACAAGAGAGATACACATAGACCACATACATTGAAGTCAACTCTCCTGAAAGCTTCATCTGAATCCTTCAAGCTTGCTCTCTCTCTCTCAAAAGCCTTCCTGCTAAGCTATAGTCTGAGAGCCTCACTTCAGAAAGTCTTCTTATGAAGTTTTGTGTATTGGGTGGCAGTTGTGAATTGCTATTGTCTTCAAGTCCACTCAGGTTGCTTCAATTAGGATTTTGCTTAATTTCTTGATCCTTCAATCCTGTTGGAGTTTGTGTGTGTTTTGTGCTCAATTTTGAGGCAAACACACAAGTGTTCAATTCTCTATTTCTGTTGTAACTCTTGCAGAAGTTCTGTTCTGCTTTACCCCTCCTGTGAAGGGAAGGCCTTGTGAAAGGCAGTGTTTGTACCCCTGTTTAGGGAAGACTTGCTTGGGAGCAAGTGGGTTTTGTAATTCCTCTCAAGGGTGAGAGAAGGCCAAGTTGTTGGCAGTTTAGTGAAATCTCAAGTGGTTGGCTTGAGGACTGGATGTAGGACTTCCATGTGGGAAGGGCCGAACCAGGATAAATCCCTTGTGCATTTATTTGTGTGATTGTTCCGCCAAGTTTACACTTGAATCACACACATCACACTTAGTACTAACATATCTATTTAGTGTTGTGATTTTCAGAAGAAATTTTAAAACAGAGAAAGTCCTATTCACCCCCCCTCTAGGACTGTTTCTCAGCCATTTCGATCCAACAAGTGGTATCAGAGCAATGTCTTCTCAGAAGAATCTAAGAGATTTAAGAAGAAATGGCATCCGAAGCCCACAACTCTGAAGGCCAATCAGTCACAAGGCCACCATTCTTTGATGGTGAAGATTACCAATATTGGATGATGTGGATGGAATGCTTCATCAGAGGTACTGACTTTGACCTATGGCAGGTAATTGAACACGGTGATTTTCATGTCCTTGCAGAACCCTCTTCTGGTGCTCTTTCAATTGCAGACAAAAGAAATATGTCCTTAAATTACAAAGCAAAAAATTATCTTTGCAGTGCTTTATCTAAAAGAGAGTTTAATAGACTTTCAGCCTGTAAAACAGTAATAGAAATGTGGGATAATTACAAATAACATATGAAGGTATAGATAGGGTTAAACAAACAAGAATAGACATACTTGTATCTCAATATGAACAGTTTAAAATGCTCTAAATGAAAATATAACTCAAATGTACAATAGATTTTCAAATATAATTGTAGGAATAAGTGCTTTAGGGAAGTCCTAACCAATGAAGAAACAGTAAGAAAAATCTTAAGATCTCTAACAATGTCTGGACTCCTAAAGTTACAGCCATAGAGGAAGCCCATGATTTAACGCAATTATCTATTGACAAGTAATAGGATCCCTCATGGCACATGAAATAAACATGGAAAGATTTTCTGAAAGCTCTTCAAAAAGAAAAATTTCAAATGCTTTACAGATTGCAGATTCTTCTTCAACTGAAGACCCAAAGAAAAATCAAATGACAGTGATGATGAGGCTATGCTCTCAAGAAAATTACAGAGAATTTTGGCCAAGAAGAAAAAGTTTGGCTCAAGGAAATTCTTCAAGAAAGATAAGAAGAAGGAACCTACTTGCTATGAGTGCAATCAGTCAGGACATTACAAGTCTGAATGTCCTAGACTCAAGAAGAAGGATCAAGCAGAAAAATCAGATAAGAAGAAGGCAAAGAAAAGAAGTTTAGAAAGTTCAAAAAGAAGGCTATGGCAGCAACTTGGGACAATGAAGATGCTACCAGCTCAGACTCCTCTATCTCCGAATCCGAAGAAGAAGAAAAGGCTAATCTAGCCCTCATGGCAGGACTAGAATAGTAAACTCAGAAACCTCCTTTACTTCATGTTCTGAATACGATTCTGATAGCCTTGAAGATGCTTTTAATGAACTTTATGAAAAATATAAGACAGTAGTAAAACAAATAAATTAGTTAAGCTAAATCTACTGAACCAAGAAAACTAACACCTTTCTTAAAAATGAAACATAAAGGTTAAGCAAAAGTTTGAATGAAACCAAAAGAGCTAATGAATTGCTGTGTGAAGATTTAAAAAATAAAAATAGTAAAATATTAGAATTAGAATCAAACTTGAAAGAACTTAAGAATGAAGAAAAATTACAAGAGGAAAATAGTTATCTAAGAGCTACCTTGGAAAAGATTTCTACATGCAAAACCTCTTTATTTAAATCTCAAAGGTGCTAGAAAAGGGAAAAAGAAATATGGAGTAGGATACACACCCCTACAAAATGAGGAACACATCATTCATCCAAAAGTCTATCCAACTCCCAAATTTGTAGCAGAAGAAAACATAAAAAAATACCAAAAAGGTAATCAACATGTCTACAAACAAAAACAAAAATTCAGTAACAATACACACAAGAAAAATAATTTTGATTTGTGCTGCACTCATTGTAACCAACTAGGACACACTGTTAGCACATGCACTACTTGACACTTGAGATGGATTCCTAAAACTAACCATCAAGGACCCAAGAAAATTTGGGTACCAAAAGTTACAGTTTAGCTTTGTTTTCAGGGTCGGCTGAGGGCATCCAAATGGTATTTGGATAGTGGATGCTCAAGGCACATGACATGAGATAAGAAGCTATTCACAAGTTTTAAAGAAGAATCTGGTCAAGTTACTTATGGTGATAATGGAAAAGGAAAAGTTCTAGGAAGTGGTACAATTGGTACAAGGAAAAAGACTTAATTGAAAATGTCATGTATTAGAAGGTCTCAAGCACAATCTATAAGTATTAGTCAGCTATGTGATAAAGGGCATTTAGTAAATTTTCAGAATGATAAGTGTATAATTCTGAAGGATAACAAGACAGTTTTTGAAGCACAAAGAATGAATAATTTGTATACATTGCAACTAGCAGAATTAAAAGAAGTAAACTTGTGTTTGGCTACTACCAAAAGTGAAGAGTCTGATTTGTGGCATAGAAGACTTGGTCATGCAAGCACTTCAGTGATCAAGAAATTAATAAAGCTTGACCTGGTTGAAGGTCTTCCCAAGATAAAATCAAGAAGTCTGGAATTTGCTCAGCCTGTGCAAAAGGAAAACAGACAAAGACCTCATTTCAGTCCAAAACATTGTTACAACTTCTAAGCCCTTAGAATTGATTCACATGGATTTATTTGGACCTATGAGGACAATCAGTCTTGGAGGAAGATCTATGGCTATGTATTAGTTGATGACTACTCAAGGTACACTTGTGTCTTTTCTAGAAGCCAAATCTGAAGCATTTCAAGCTTTTCTGAAATTCAGCAAGATAGTTCAGAAAAATAAAAAATTTCAGATTACGAGTATCAGATCTGATCATGGTGGTGAATTCAAAATTGAAGATTTCCTGGAGTACTGTGAAGAAAGTGGAATTGAACACAACTTCTCAGCTCCAAGAACACCTCAGCAGGATGGAGTAGCAGAAAGAAAGAATAGAACACTGCTGGATATGGCCAGAACAATGCTGAATGAGTATAATCTACCAAAGTACTTCTGGGCAGAGGCAGTAAATACAGCATGCTACGTCATCAATCGATGCATGATCAGACCCATTCTGAAGAAGACACCATATGAATTGTACAAGGATAAAAAGCCCAATATCAGTCATCTCCGACCTTTTGGCTGTAAGTGTTTTATCTTAATAATAGTAAAGATAATTTAGGAAAATTAGATGCTAAAAGTGATGAAGGTTTTCTGTTAGGATATATTTCAAAACCTAGAGGTTATAAAGTGTTCAATAGAAGAACATTAACCATAGAACAATCAGTTCATATACTATTTGATGAAGCTAACCCTTCTATCAAAAGGATAGAAGAAGAAGAATGTGTTGATGATCTCTGCAGGAATCTTGAAAAGACTTCTCTTGAAGAAGAAAAAGATGAAGAAGTGGAAGATCCTCCATTAGAAGATCTTCAACAACAAGAAGAACCACAAGAAGGGCTACCTAGAGAATTGAGGTACCACCGGGACCATCCTAGAGAAAACATAATAGGTAATCTCCAAGATAGGGTAAGAACAAGAGGTATGCAAATTCCTTGTGATTTCTCTGCCTTAGTTTCACAAATTGAGCCTAAGACAATCAATGATGCACTGAGTGATGGTCTTGGATCCTTGCTATGCAAGAGGAACTCAATCAGTTCCAACGCAGTGAAGTTTGGACCATTGTACCTAGACCTACTGATCATCCAGTTATTGGAACCAGATGGGTTTTCAGAAACAAAATGGATGAATCAGGGGTGATCACTAGGAACAAAGCCAACTGGTAGCTCAAGGATACTCCCAAGAGGAAGGCATAGATTTTGATGAAACCTATGCTCCAGTGGCTAGATTAGAGGCAATTAGAATCTTATTAGCATATGCTTGCTCTCTTAATATTAATCTATTTCAGATGGATGTTAAAAGTGCTTTTCTAAATGGTTTTATAAAGAAAAGTATATGTTGAGCAACCTCCTAGATTTGAAGACACTAAGCATCCTGATCATGTTTTCCGTTTAAAGAAAGCACTATATGGCTTGAAACAAGCTCTAAGAGTTGGTATGAAAGACTAAGTGCTTATCTTATGTCACATGATTTTATAAGAGGAAAAGTAGATAGTACTTTATTTATAAAGAAATTTTCAGATTGAATCCTAATTGTACAAATTTATGTTGATGAAATTATTTTTGGTTCTACTAATGAATCACTCTGCAAATTCTTTGAAAATTTGATGCAAAATGAATTTGAAATGAGTATGATGGGTGAACTAAATTATTTTCTTGGCTTGCAAATCAAGCAGACCAAGGAAGGGACTCACATCTGTCAAACCAAATACATCTCAGATTTACTCACTAAATATGGTTTTGACAAATGTAAGCCTTTAGGAACACCCATGAGCTCAGAAATTAAGTTAGATAGTGATCCCTTGGTAAAAAGGTAGATCAAAAGATCTATAGAGGAATGATAGGATCACTGCTCTATCTTACTGCAAGTAGACCAGATATAATGTTCAGTGTTGTTTTATGAAAAGATTCCAAGCTGATCCAAAAGAATCTCACGTTAATGCAGTTAAAAGAATCTTTAGATATCTTATAAATACTAGTAATTTTGGTCTATGGTATCCTAGATGTTCAGAATTTAAATTAATTGGATATAGTGATGCTGACTATGCTGGATGCAAATTAGATAGAAAAAGCACCAGTGGCACTTGTCAAATTCTTGCAGGGTGTTTAATATCTTGGTCTTCCAGAAAGTAGAACTCAGTAGCTTTGTCCAGCATAGAAGCTGAATACATTGCAGCCGGAAGTTGCTGTACTCAACTCCTATGGATCAAGCATCAATTGGAAGACTATGGTCATCAGCTCCAAGAAATTCCAATGCTTCGTGATAACACAAGTGCAATCAATTTGACCAAGAACCCAATCCAGCACTCAAGAACAAAGCATATTGAGGTTAGACATCACTTCATCAGGGACCATGTAAGTAATGGAAATATTTCTCTTGAATTTGTTTCTACAGAAAATAAACTTGCAGATATTTTCACAAAACCTCTACCTGAAGATAGATTTACATCTAATAGAAGAGAAATAGGTATGTGCAACCCTGATTAAATAAAAACAAAAATTACCCAATTAAAATCTTGCTTGAATAATGTGTAGATGTATTGACTGTGAAAAGTCATCCTGAAAATTTTCTAAGTCCCAAACATTCGACTCATGCATTCGATTCATGAAGAATCGATGCATTCGATTCATGTTAAAACCTTGCATTCGACTGATAGAGTCGAATTTACCTCATTAAAACTTCCTGAAACGACGCTTAAAAAATTTCGTAACTGACACCTCATTAAGGCGCGTCCAGACTTAACGGTCACATCATTCAATCGCATCCGTTCAGCCTGAGATCAAGGGACAGTTTCTTTCCAGCCTTTATTTAAACAAACCCCCTTAGCTCTTTGCGCCTTCACTGTTTTCCGGCAAAGGTCCTCCCAGAAACCATCTGCAAACTCCACTATTCACGAAAAAGGTAGGATCTTTCATCTTCTCTGTGTATATCCTCCTCTCCTTTGGTGGTTCTCTAACTTTTTCTACTTCTATCTTCTAGATGGCCTCTCCTAGGTTTCAAGAGTCCGTTCAGCTAACCCCTGACCAACTCTAGCGCTTGGCTGAGATCCCCATCTGTTCTGGAAAATCAGTAGAGTTCTCTCATTTGAATTGCAGTCTTTCTTTGGTAGAAGAAACCCTTAATGCCATGGGTTGGACCAAACTCTGTCAAATTTCTGAGCCCTTTGTAGCCAATTCTGTTAGATCTTTTTATGCTTCTCTCCAAGTGTCATCGGGCAATACTATAGTTGGATATGTCAAGGGCACCAAGATTACCATATCTGAAGAGCTTTTGGTAGAATTGTTGGATTGCCCAAATTCTGTCATTGTCTCATGATTTTTCCCCTTGAAAAGCAAAAATTGGGGATTATTGGAAGTTTGGGGACCCTTTGCAAAAGAGGACTTCAAGTCAATGAGTTATCTGTGAGAAGAGATTGATCCACTCAATAAACACCAACATCATCACCCCTAGAGCAGGTACTCACTCCTCCATTACTGCAGGAGATGGGAACCTCTTGTTTTGGGCAGTTCAGAGACACAAGGTGAATCTTCCAGTAGTAATTTTGGAAAAGATGATTGCTTCAAAGGATTTGTAGGAATCCCACCCTTATGGATCCCTGCTTACTGTTATTTTCTAGAAATTTTCAGTAGATCTGTCTGGTGAATTGTTTATTGGCACAAAAGAGAAAATTGGCATCTTTACTCTCAGAAGGAGTCACTACTCCTTGGTAGGTAAGAAGTAAAATCTATGGTTTAAAGACTCTGTGCCTGAGTGTGAGCATGAGTTTTTCCCTGATGAACCCCTTGTTTCTCTAATCACACAAGATGTTCCAGCACCAAATGTCAGAATTGAAGCCCCTGCAGTACTAGTGATCCCTGAGGTTCTAGTTCAGATAACTGAGCAAGTAGTTCAGCAAGAAGCCCAGCAAGTTTCTCATCAAGATGTTCAGCCAGAAGTTGAGAATATTGCTTCCTCTTCTCTTCCAGAGTTAGATGCTCCTTCAGATACAATAAATGTAGTCTTAAGAGACCTCAGAGGCGAAGGAGTTGTCTCTGAAGATGTTCCAGTCTCTCCCATGGAGCATACGTTTGAGAAAAGAGAGCCTTCCTTCTCCCCTTCTCCGTTTGAGACCCGGCCAAGGTCTCAGGGGGAGAGCAGTAATAGCCTTAGCACCCTCTTAGAGTTTGTTAGAAATCAGCATGAGAACTTATCTATTCTCCAGATGCAAGTGGAATTAATTGATGTGAAGTTCGATAGTTTGGCTGATGAGGTTAAGCAGATCAAGGATCTTATGCTTCAGTTTGTGTGCCGACAAGGCACTTCCAGGCCATCAGGGCCAGCTTCCTCTCAGCAGCAGCCGCAACAAGAAGAAGAAGAAGCTCCTGCTCAAGACCCTCAACACCCTGATGAATCCCATGTTCCAGTTCCTGAAGATCCAGTGCTTGAGAAGTCTGTTGAGAAAGAACCTGCGAATCTGGTTGGGCAGCAACCTATGTCAGTTGAGTCCCAGCAGTAGAAAGATGAGCAGCCTACTGAGCAGCAGGCTCAGTTAGCAATAGTAGTTTTTGAACCTCCAGTTGAGCAGCAGCAAGAGCCCGAAATTGAAAAGTAGCCAGAAGAAGTGGCAGCAGCTGTAGAAGGTTCCAGCCTTGAGGATCAGTCAACCCAGAAGAAATCTGCAGCCAAGAGAACTCTTGAGCCCTCTCAAGATATCCAGATTTTTAAGAGAAAGGTGAAGAGAAGACTAGTCAAGAATGGTGCTCCTGTCCTCCCTTCTCCTTCTTCTAGGGCTAGTTCTCCACCATTTATTCCTCCTTCTCAGGTCACTCCAGCAGCAACCCAATAATGCCCCTCGGCTTCAACCCCTCTACAGCCTTCACACTCCTCTTCTCCTCCTCCTCCTGCAGGCATTTCAGAAGCAAAATTTTCCATCTACCTGATGAAATTCCAAGCCAAACCGCTTAAAGAGTTCACCATGAACCTTTCCTCTCAACCCCCACACTTCTATTCCTCTCTTCCCACTGCCTCCAAGTCTGACTCCAAGAAAATTCTACTTCATTTAGTTGAGATACTTCCTAGTATCCAACTGTCAGCTTCCAGTGGCCCCAATTAGGAGACAAACCCTCCTTACTGCTTCCTCCATTTTGGTATGCCTTTATCTATCACTCTGAACTCAACATGAATCTGTTCAGAGAATATCTTCAAATAAGAGCATTTCTTGAAGTACATGGATTGCCAGGGTTCACTTTTGAACATTGGCTTCCTGTTTTGATCAAAACCTCCCAACTTTCCATTTCAGATCTTCAACTCATCTCTCAGAAGAGCCACTGCCTCACACCCCAAGAATTTGTTGATCCCTATCCTAGTGAGGCAGCTAAGTTTCAAGAGAACCAATCCAGGACCCTTTTCTTGATAGTCGGACATCACCTTTCCCTAAGGTTCCATGCTTTATTTGTAGAACATCTCAGGGCATCTCAGGCCAAGTACCTTGTAATGAGAACCTTCAACTATGAAAGGTTCAAACTAGGATTGCATGATGTATCCAAAGGGCAGTATGAGAATCTGCTAAGAGGGCAAAGAGAAATTGTTCCATCTATGTCAGTGGCTATGCCATCAGGTCTTTACCCTCCCCTTGTAGGAGCCGTTTCCTACAGAGGCACCTTTGCTGAAGCAATCTTCAACAAATTCATTTGGATTTCCACCAGATTCAAGATCAAGTACAAATCCAAGCTAAGCTTCCAAAGGTTCATCTTTTTCCAGTTATCCAAGAACTCTCATCATCTTCTAGACATTCAGTTAAGTTTTGCTGAATCTGAATGATTCACCCCTGAGCAATGGCAAGCAGCTTATCCATCCTATCACTCCCAATGTCTGAAGATGAAACTTTCCCTAAATGATTTCCACTCTAAGAGTCACATGGATTTTCGCAAAAACATTGGTTATAGATGGGCTCAAAGGTACCTTGTCTACTGTCAAGCCAAGGATACAGCTATCTCCAATGGTCTCTATTGGAATATCACCCTCAATGAATTCCTCCATCTGGCAGCCACCAAACAGTTTGTTCCCCTCAAAATTAGAGTCGACATAGACAAATTTCATCACAGAGTTGCTTGTTTCAGGAGGCACCACATCAAGTCTATCAAGAAATTACCCTCCACCAATCCAACTTACAATGTTGATGGTGAACTGTTTGACAACTCCTTTGTCAAAAATGAGCAAAAGTTCTGGGAACTCCTCCAACCTTTCTTAGCAAAAATCCCTGCCTCTCTGTATTTACCCCGTTCAGCTAGAGTCTGAACTTTGTTTGCCTTAAAACTTTGTATTTCTAAAACTTTTTGCAATTTCTTCCTCCTTTTATGTTCTTCTGAGTTTTATCATTTATGTTAATGTCACAAAGGGGGAGAAAAGGTATAAAAGAATAGTTTGCCTAATCTATTTAAAGATTTTTGTCATTAACAAAAAAAGGGGGAGAATTGTTGAGCAACCCCTAAGAAATTTAATGAACTTTATAAATTTCTATGAATATTATTTTTGGTATGACAAATCTTTAAATATGTGTTTTATACCAAATGTATCACAAAATTCTATACAGAAAATAATTTTATGAACACTCAAAAGTTTCTAATACAGAAAATAATTTTGTGCACACTCAAAAGTTTCTAAGGCCACAGAATCCGAATCTATAGCCTACTGAATCCGACTGATGTCTTTGACTACAAAATCAGACTCCTTCAGAAACTCAATCACAAGTCTTGCAAATTTTGTTTAAGTCCACATTATTTCATAACATTCGACTCACACAGTCGAATGTCCTTTACATTGTATTCGACTCACGACTTCAACTCATACAGCCGAATGTTGCCTTACACAACATTCGATTGATGTCTTCACTACTATAATCGAATTACCTTATTCTTCTTAAATTCGAATCATGCCTATTTCTTGAGTCGAATCACCTGTTCTATTGCATTCGACTTCATTGTCAGTTCTATCTGTCTTGGAATATATCTGTCTTTAAGTTTATAAAAATCCTTTTCTGATTCTTAAACTTCTTAGACATTTTATTGGCAAATTGCCTATTGCCTAACATATCTTACTAAAATCATAGAAGATTATTATTTTAATATATTTATCTGACAGAACATAGTATATTCAAATTATTCATCTCTAAAACATTTCTCTAAAATATCTTTTTGAGTCTTACAGTCTTGATGTCCTTTACTTCAGTTTATATCCTTCTTAAGACTCAAAGCATTTATGAAAAATCTCAGACGCATGGCAACTGACCATCTCACCTACCACTGACAGACCCATACTTCAACTTTTTGTCTGTCTGCTCTATTTTCTGAAAAGGTTGAGAGTACTAGGTTCCATACTGTCTATTGTACTGAAACTGACCCTCCTACCACAAGGGTATGGAGATATGCTTGTCCTTGTCTTGTCTTTGCAACAGGCATTAATTGGAGCACATGTTTAGCATGGGTTGTTCC
Source organism: Colocasia esculenta (assembly GCA_014218235.1). Classification (NCBI taxonomy): domain Eukaryota; kingdom Viridiplantae; phylum Streptophyta; class Magnoliopsida; order Alismatales; family Araceae; genus Colocasia; species Colocasia esculenta. The sequence goes on from CM024762.1 coordinate 108,439,343, forward strand.
CAGCTCAGCCTACAAGAGCTTATCCTCTAGCTGTGACAACTGCTCCTATTCTGAAGACCTTGGAAACATGCAAATTTCAAGATCTTCTGGACAAAGCTTTCAAGATCCAAAGGATCCCAGAAACTCTCTTCCAACGGCTAATTTGCAGATAGCCACCAAGCTGCAATGGCTATCTCCTTCAAACGTCTATATTTTTGAAGATTATAAAAGAAGAAGAGAGAACAACAATAGACAAGAGAGATACACAGAGACCACATACATTAAAGTCAACTCTCCTGAAAGCTTCATCCGAATCCTTCAAGCTTGCTCTCTCTCTCTCAAAAGCCTTCCTGCCAAGCTACAGTCTAGGAGCCTCACTTCAGAAAGTCTTCTTCTGACGTTTTGTGTATTGGGTGGCAGTTGTGAATTGCTATTGTCTTCAAGTCCACTCAAGTTGCTTCAATTAGGATTTTGCTTAATTTCTTGATCCTTCAATCCTGTTGGAGTTTGTGTGTGTTTTGTGCTCAGTTTTGAGGCAAACACACAAGTGTTCAATTCTCTATTTATGTTCTAACTCTTGCGGATGTTTTGTTCTGCTTTACCCCTCCTGTGAAGGGAAGGCCTTGTGAAAGGTAGTGTTTGTACCCCTGTTTAGGGAAGACTTGCTTGGGAGCAAGTGGGTTTTGTAATTCCTCTCAAGGGTGAGAGAAGGCCAAGTTGTTGGCAGTTTAGTGAAATCTCAAGTGGTTGGCTTGAGGACTGGATGTAGGACTTCCATGTGGGAAGGGCCGAACCAGGATAAATCCTTTGTGCATTTATTTGTGTGATTGTTCCGCCAAGTTTACACTTGAATCACACACATGACACTTAGTACTAACATATCTATTTAATGTTGTGATTTTCAGAAGAAATTTTAAAACAGAGAAAGTCCTATTCACCCCCCCTCTAGGACTGTTTTCAGCCATTTCGATCCAACATGGTACCCAAAAATCAAAAACACAAGGACAACTCGGTACAACCCTTGGCTAAGAGCCCTTCAGCTCGAAAAGCCTGCGTGGTACCTAAGTCTTAGAACAGAGGCATACGGTACAAACCCCTGGTCGAAACTTTTCAGTTCTAGAAGACCTGCACGGTACCTATGAGCCTCTGAGTGCCGACGAATTTCGATTTGAAGCAGAACATAACAAGGGAAAAAGATAGAAAAAGGATGTCGTCCCTATCATTAAAAGATATCTTTTCATTTCAACAAAAGGAAATGTACAAGGCCCACCTAAGGCCAAGTTACATACAAAAAAGAAAAAGATACAAGGATTAGGGAGCCTGCTCGGAAGGATCAGCGTCTTCGCCATCGAGGAACATCCGCCCTGCTCATAAGCTTGTGAAACAGATTGCGTCTAGTCGAGGGTCCCGCGTTCGCCGACGACACTCCCGAAGGGCAGCATTGAAGGCCTCCTGGGCATATTCCACCGATGAGTGGAGGTGCCCTCGCCGATCACCTACTTCAAGGCCGACCTCGTAGCAAGCTGCCTTGTAGAGTTCCAGATCTTTATGGAATTCTGAACCAGACTTGTACGCTGCTACACCGTGGCCTCAAGGAGCACCACGGCGACAGCCTTCTTCCCGGCATTGACCATGGTGAGCTTCAACTCTGAGGCCTTTATAGCAGTACGAAGGTCGTTGATCTCCCTCTGCTGCTCGACCTCACGGTGACGGCTCAGCTCCTCCCGTTCGGCCAAAGCCGTGACCCCGGCATCCCAAAGAACTTACTTCACTTTGTCTTGGTTGGCCAGCTTGTGAAGCATCTCCATTGACTGCATGATACTGCGAGCAAGCTCTTTGGGGTCGACATCCTCGGCGCTCCCTCTTGGCGAAGGCAAGACGTCCCCTTCATCGACTCGTGCATCCTTCAAGCTCTCCCTCATGCACCTTTGGAGCGTCTCCAGTTGCCCCGTGGTGCAGCAAGGTGGGAGGGTTTGGGTTGGGGAATTGGCCAGGAGACGCTCCAAGGCCGCCTCCATGATGGTCTCCGTGGGTGGGACTAGGCGTCTCACCACCATCACCCTCGACAAGCATGCACAGTCTTCCTCAGACCCCCCACTGGTTTCAACCGCTCCAACGGTCTGCTCGGAAGGGAGGACAGGATCTTCGGTTGTCCTGTTGGTGGGTAGACCCGCGGTTGCCACATCCAGGTCCTCACCGTCACCTGCCGGTCCCCTTTTGGGGGATGTCGCCTCATCGTGATCTGCCGATTGCTCAGTGCCGGTTGCGAGCGTGTCCCCCTGTGGCCGCCCCTCGGTCACGGCTCCCATGGCTGGCAGAGGGTTCACCACCCCCTCTGGGATGGTCCCAACAGCGGCCGTCTCAGGAGTCGGTATCGAGCCTGGCACCAGTTCGGGCGCGAACTCTCCTACGGTTGTACCGGGCCCATCCCCCGCGGCCACTTGTGCCCCCGTCACCGGTGCTCCCTCCTTGGAATTCTTGGCGAGAGCCAAGGGCTCTAGCGCCCTGGTAAGCTCCTCAGAGCTCCGCTCTAAATGGTCACTAATGACGACCACGTCTTCGACTCCGAGGCCCAACTCAGAGATTGCCTCCTCGACTGTCAGGGGCTCCGTGGCGGCCAGGGTCTTCAGCCTTCCCTGCTCGGCTAAAGTTGGGGGGCCGCATCCTCATCATATTCTATAAGACCCGGTCCCCCTTGGGCCCTTTGGCCCCGTCCTCAAGGTCGCGACATGCTCCTGGTCATGACGTGGTCACGACAGGAGGCCTGTCACGACGGGTTCTAGTCGCGACAGGAGGCCTGTCGAGATGGGTTCAGGTCGCGAAGACCAGGGCTGTCACGATTTTGACGCGACGGTGTGGCCATCGCATTCTGGTTGCAACGTCCGATGGCATCGCGATGGCTTTTCTGATAGATGTGACAAGTGTCCTTTATGTCAGAATGGCTCTGTCGGATGTCAGGCGCACGCGCGTGAACGTGATGTGGTCACCGTCGCGATTGCTTTTTCGGTCTTTGAGGTTTGACTCACTTTTTGGGGTCGTGATAGAGGCAACTGTCGTGATAAGGTTGCGATGCCTAGGGAGTCATGACAAGAGTCTTATCAAGACATGTCATTCCGTCGTGTTCTGGGGGCCGCCGGGTTAAAACCCAAGGACGCACTCCCTTTCCCCCTCTCGCCCTCTCAGCTCTCTTTCTTTCCCTCTCCTTCCCTCCTAGCCCTCCTTCAATTTTTCCCGGTGTTTCTTGGTGCTCGTGGTGTTCGGGCTGAGGCGGTGTCGTCTCGTTCGTGCAGGGGACGTGGCCGTGTCGTTTGGAGCGAGGAGGAGGTGTCCATTCCTACGAGAAGGCCCCAACGGGTTCGTTCTTCGCGTGGAGGTAGGGACTCTTGATCCTCTCGCCCTGAGCATGCTCCCTTCCCCCTCTAAATCGTGGTTTCTCTGTGGTTTGGGGCTTGGGAGTGTGAGACTCCATGCCCGAGGTTGAGTGAGGTTCCCCTTCAAGTGTAGATCCATGTTTGTGGGGTTTTAAGGGTGGTTTGGATGCTTTACTAGCTTTCTAGCATGTTGAGCATGATCGCCTCCCCCTTGTGTGGTTGTTTCCCCATTTTTGGGGTGGTTCTCGGAGGGGTTGCTCCGGAAGCCCCCTCTGTCTGAGAACGCGACGATCCGGAGGTCACGATCTGGTTGAGATCACGACGCTTTTGTGTGTCACGACCTGGTCACGACGGTAGGACCGTCGCGACAGGGTCATGACAGGGTTGGGCATCGCGACGAGGTCGCGACGGCCGACACGTCACGACGGCCCGATGCGTCACGACCTCAGCCGTGAGACAGATTTCTGAACTTTGTCGTTTCCGCTTCTTTTACTGTACCCATGGCACCTGTGCTAGTTCCCTAGTGTGATCTACACTAGTCTTTCTCCCAGTGCTCAGCACTTGAGGGCTTGTCCCGTGTGAGAGGTTGTCACCATTGCCTGGGACCCCCATCCTCGTGTTGCCCAGCTAGCAAGCCTAGAGGGGGGGGGGGTGAATGGGATATTCAAAATTTGATCACTTTAAAACCTGTCCACAAAAATGTTTACACAAAACACACTTTGATGACTGTTAGTGTTAGTAAAGATAAGATAGCAAACACAAGGCAATCAAACACACAAGACAAGGAATTATCCTGGTTCGGATCTCCTCTCCACATAAGTCCTACGTCCAGTCCCTGAGCAATACCTCAAGAATTCACTACTCAAGGGTATAGTCCCCCTTAAGGACACTTACACACCCTGCCGCAGCTAGTCTTCTCTTCACAACCCGAAGAGTAATTACAACACCCTAGATCCCACCAGGTCTTCCATCTACACAAAGGGAAAATAAACACCCTAGAACCCACCAGGTCTTCCTTCTACACGAAGGGAAAGCACACAGGAATGTGTTCAGAAAGGCAAGCCCCTGGATCAAGCTAACAGCTCAATGCTTGATCCAAAGCGAATACTGAGAGGAAGAAAATGAGCAGTAATGAACTCTCTCAGTACACAAAAATGCTCTCTCTCTAAGATCTACACTCGATGCAGAGAGCTAAGAGCTAGACATGCAGAGGAGTGAAGCTTCGCTCTTTCATATGCTCGTAGAAAGCTTGTAGAAGATTGTCGTAAGAGAGTTGTAATTTTGTTTCTGGAGCTTCAGTCTTCTATATATGTCTTCCATTTGAAAGTTGAACATTGAAGTGTCCGTTATCTCTAAGCTTTTGTTTACGTTAGACTGTATGGCACTGTAGAGCTTTTTATTCAACAGTCTTTAGCTTTTCATGCACGCAAAATGAGAGAGGATCTTCTTTGATGTCCTTTTTCTTCCATATTGTCCAACGTTGTATTGAGGTGTGCTGTCAGAGACCTGCACACATTAAATGCTAAAACAATAGACAGCTAGACTATCTCTTGTTGTCAGTCAACGTTAGAGTGATTTTATACGAAAATGGAAATTCCATTCTGTTCTTCTGAAAAAATGTTTACAGTATAAGCATGGAAATAGAAGATATCGTTTGTATGCAGTGCAGTGATATGCTCAGTCATAATAAATGCATGGATGTGAGAGAAACGCGAGGGAAGACTTTGACTTTTCAAATTATCTGAGAATAAATTTGAATACCAAGTCGATATAGACCATGAAATCGATATGAGCATATCTTATGAAACTGATGTGTGGATAAGTCGTTGTTCATGTGAATCGTTATACATTCATAAACAAGTCAATGTACACACAAATCGTTATGCATTAATAACTGAATCGTTGTAGAGACAAATCGTTATGATACTATTAGCAAGTCGTTAAGGACAAGTCGTTATAACCAAGTCATTATGAGCAAATAGTTGTTTCACTTGTTGAGTCGATATGGTGAACGATTCATTGTTTAATGTATCGAATCGTTACGGCAACCAAGTCGTTATGTAACTTAATGAATCGTTACAGTGACTGAGTCGTTGTGTAACTTATTGAATCGTTATGAGACTTAATGAGTCGTTGTGAAATCGAAATCATTGTGAGAGCAAATCGTTGTTCTCACTTATCAAATCGATGAGACGACCAAATTGTTAAGAACCAAGTCGTTGTGAGAGCAAATCGTTGTTCTCACTTATCAAATTGATGTGATGACCAAATTGCTATGAACCAAGTCGTTGTGAGAGCAAATCGTTGTTCTCACTTATCAAATCGTTATGAGACTACCAAATCATTATAACAACTAGAGAGTCGATGTGTACTTAGAAAATTATATGCCCTGAACTTAAATTGCTAGTATGAAGAATACTTACCAGTTTAATTAGCTTGTTTTTCTTTGTTATATTCCTGTGCTCAAATCTCATAGAAAATATGTTAGAGATGCACATTGTCTTAGTTTTGTTAATCACCAATATAGATATGTAATTCATTTAAATTACATGGGGAAAACTAATCATCAATCTCTCCCTTTTTGGTGATGACAAAACATGGCATAAACATAATGAAGTAAATCTAAGGAGTTTTGCGAAATTAGAGATGTTTTCAGAATGATGTTATTCTTCTCCCCCTTTTTGTCATTAAGCAAAAAGAATAAAATGTTGAGACAAAGATGAAGAGAAAAGAGAAGAAAATCAAAGAACTTTGCTATTTATCTGAATGGGTTACATGGAGGTAGAAAGCAGGAGATAGAAGGGAGGCACATCGCTGAAGAATGCGCAAAGCCTTGCATTCCTGCTCCTCAAAAAAAGTTTGAAAAACCCCAAAAGCAATAGAGTAAGATGACCCCATGTCAGGAAGCATTCTCTTGATGTGAAGCTGGCGCTGATCTTCTAGAAAATTAGCATATTCATCATTGCCAATAGATTCTTTGAAGGACATGAAAGAGCCAAAGCTGGCAAACCGAAGAAATTGATTGATCTTGATAGGGTTGTGGATCTGATGCTACAGAAGATCTTTCTTCAAAGCCATAAAAAGCTGTACCGCTTGACCCACTGAAGGTAAGGGTCCTGAACTAAATTGATAGAGTTCATGTCCAAAAAGGCTTCAACTATAAGAGTAGGTTTCCCTTCTTTGAACAAGGAGCTATTGGTGGATTCTAGCTGAAGTGCAGACTGATTATAGTGCTTTTCCAGTCAATGGGAGAAAGCCTTTCACACTCAGAAAGTAGAGGGGCAAGAACTTCAGATGATATGCGCCCCTGATAGAATTCTCTATAAAGGAAACGAGAGAAGGAGGGTAGGCGACCCTGCTGAGCAGAGATTCTTCCCATAACCTGAGCAAATCTTTCAAAAATGATTGGACCAAGTGAGGAGTCCATGACCAAAGAATGCAACTTGGGAAGAAAGACTATTTCTGGTATTTTCAAAGTTGCAAAATCTACCTTGAAGGAGCGATTGACAGGATTCTCAATCTTGACCAAAGAAATGGCTCCCTAAAACAGACCCAACTGAACTTCAGGTAGCTTGTGGAGATACCGATAGTCATTGTAAAGCTGGAAGTATCGAGTGAGTCTTACTTCTGTGAGAATAGTGGGTCCCCAGATGGCTTGATGATGGATCACAAACCATTCACATAAGGTGAGGGGATGATCCCTGGGTGGAAACTAATCTGACTTTGCAAGTAAAAATTGTCTATAGAGCGCCTTGTACACCTTAGCCCATTGATCTTCAGTTTTGCACTCAACCAATTGGAAGATTTTGGACTGATTGGTTTTAGAGATATGACAATAGGGAAGAACAACATGAAGATGATCAATGAGATTGAGATGAGGAAGTCCAGAAAGGGTGGCAAGAATGCATTTCTGGAGATATTCTTTATATATTGGTTTCCTCTTATGTTCAATAGTGAGGGAAAACCTAAGAGGAAATTTTGGTTCAGAAGGAAAAGCAAGAGAGGTGGAAATTTCTCTCTTTTTAGAGACAGGACTGGGAGAGTTTGTGTTGTGGACATGATTGGCAAGCGCTAAGATTGAGGTGAGAGTTTTTCGCTCAAGTTCATCCTCAAATTTATTGGAAAATGCACTAGCAAGTTGTGCATTTTTAGGAATAAAAGCAATAAAGGAAGGAGGAGGTTGAGGATGAAGGACTGATGAACTAGTATGAGTAGGAAGGGGGAATGGTCTAGAAGATGGAGGACCAGAAGAAGATGAAGGTCTAGCTAATGGTGAGACTAGATGATCTTCAATGATAGGAGGAGGAAGAAGAATGGAAGAGGAGGTGGTAGGTGATGAAATGGATTGAGAGGGAAAGGGAGTGGGAGAAGAGATGGTGCGAGGCATAGGTTGTTTGAAGGTGATGGGTGCTGGAGGTGCTGTAGAGGAAGAAGGTGGTAAAGAAGGGGCTAGTGTTGCAAGAGATGAAGACGCAGGGGCTTCTGGAGCTACGACAGGCTCGTCTACTCTTGGATCCACTGGCCCTGTTGGCCCAACCACATTCTCAGATGGCCCTGATGGCCCTGCTGACTTTTCTGCAATTGGCCCAGATGGCCCTACTGGCTTTTCTGGAGGTGCCCCCGATGGCCCAAAAGGAGTATGAGGGGCAGAAATTTCAGTCACAAGCTTTTTAATACTGCCAAACTCACTTCACATCCATCTAAAAACTTGCTTGACTATTCCAAAATCATTTCTCAAAGATTGGATCTCAGAGGCCAAGGCTCCAATCTCCTTGGCTGTTGAACTCTGGCTAAGAAAGATTGACTGGATTTCTGATTGCATTGAGCATAGAATTTTGCCTTGCTCATCTAGTCCTTTCATAACAGGCTTCATATTTATCTTCAGCTTCTTCTTCTTTTGATGTGGCCGCCAGGTAAGGAGAGGAGTTTCCTGAGTCACTTCTTTTCCCTTGACTTCTCTTGCCCTTGCAATGGGCTTCATGCAGTCATCATTGTCATCTGATGCACTTTCCACTATGCCTTCTCTGAACTGATCAACAATGGGGACATTAGCTGTGTGCTCCCCCTGAGAAGCTACTTGCTCTTCAAAAACTTGCTCTTCTTGAATAGAAGAGGTTACGCCTTGCACATCTTCAATCACAATCTCCTACTCCCCCTGAATGGGAGCATCCTCCATCACCACATCTGCAGTGTGGCTTGATGTCACAACTTCTTCTTCAGGAGCAACCTCTGGCACACTTTGAGTGCTTGGAATGGAGTCTAGCACTCTTCTGAGGACTGACCCTACCATAGTAGTTGGAGGGGCAATCCCTTGCAATTGCTCGACAGGTTCAAGGTGCTCAGGAGGAATATCCTCTATTCTGCTGCCTGCTTCTTCTTCTACTGGTTCTGCTGCTACTGGTGCTGCTGCCCTGGTATCTACTTGCTCAATTGCCTCTTCCTGAACTGTTGTTGCTGCTACTGCTTGCTGGACCTCGTGGGCTTCGCCGATGATGGCTTCACCCTCAGCCACTGAAGTCTTGGTCCAAACATCATTAACCAATGAGAAACCACTTTTCTTCAGATTCCTAATGCGAATAGCTTGCCCCATCTTTTCTGACACTGCTCCAGATAAATTGACTACAAAATGTTGAAAAACTCTGGTTAGCAGGTGGGCATAAGGTAGAGAAACATTCAATTTGCTTTTCTTATCCCAGACCTGAGCATGAGCAAACTTCATTCGCTCCAAGATAACCTCTGCCACATGTTTATATCCTAGTTTTGGATAGTCCAGAACATCATGTATGAATCTGCCTTTGTACAAGTTGAGAAAGTAGCACTCCTTGGGACCAATATCTGACAGACTATGAAATGCAGGAGGCGGTTGAAGGCATTCATCTGATTTATGTCCAATTTCCCATCCTTGAGTCTAAACTCGGGACCAATAATCCCTAATCCCTTAGCCTGGGTGTCCACAGAGTGTACTCCACTATGGCCGGTGGTGGAAACATTAAACAATGACCTCAAAAGCTCATAGTCGATCTTAATCTGGGTTCCTTTGACAGATGATGTCAAGGACCCGTCTTCCTGAGTCTTCAAACAGACATAAAATGCTTTCACCAGGTCCAGATAGCTTACCTCAGATAGGGTTTCCAACTTTGTCCATTTCATCCTTTCCATTGCTGCAAGAACACTGCCCATTCCATTCTTCTGCAAGTCTGCGACATCCACTGCCTTGTTTCCACATAGCTTGATCTTCACGGAGGTAAACCTTTCTTGCTGCTCTGCAGTGAGAAACTCAGCTCCGTAGCCCCCGACGCTGTCGGAAACACTAGAAGAGGCCATGGAAATGAATGCGGAGAGTCTCTGGACGATTGGAAGGAGAGGTGAAGCAGAAACCCTCAAGAAATTTCTCGCAGGAAGGAGTTGGAAGCTTGAAATCTCAGAGAGTCGATGTCGGAGTCGATAGGGTATCGCCTCAGGCAAGTCGAAAGAGATGAAGGCAGGAGGTGAATCGTTGCCACACAGATTTTGGGATATAAGATTTGAGGATAAAGTGACCTTTTGAAATCTGAGACGCCATGAAAATAGAAAACGACAAACTGACTAGTTTGAGAGAGATAAAGTCTTATAAAATAACGAACCGTCAAGGATATTAAAAACCAGGCAATATTTGTGGAATTTTACTTAAATTTAGGGAGAAAAAGTAATTGATATTCTGAAAATTAATATTTCAGTTTTCATACAGATAAATCTCTCACAATTTGCACATGCCTAGTTCCCTTCTAAGAGATGTAAATCTCTCTTCAGGTAAGGCCTTTGTGAAGATATCTGCTAACTGATTATTAGTATCAATGAAAGAAATATCTATGTTACATTTACTACATGATCGCGAATGAAATGATATCTAACCTCAATGTGTTTAGTTTTTGAGTGCTGAACTGGATTTTTGGTTAGATTTATTGCATTTGTGTTGTCGCACAATAGTGGAATTGTCTTGATCTGGAGTCTATAATCCTCAAGTTGTTGCTTAATCCACAGAAGTTGTGTACAACAACTTCCAACAGCCATGTACTCAGCTTCAGCTGTAGACAGTGCCACTGAATTTTATTTCTTTGAAGACCACGAGATCAGACATCCTGCAAGAAATTTACAACATCCACTGGTGCATTTCCTATCTATCTTGCATCCAGCGTAGTCAGTGTTGGGTTTTCCATATATCATGTTTTTGATGATCACATTAACATCCTTGAACATTGATTTAATGCAAAATTGATGTGCTAACTAACATGAAAAACACCATGAAAGTGATTGAGTTAAACATTGCTAAATCATACAATGTACATCACTAACAATGTATTTGCATGTAGGCACAAGCATGAAAGATGGAGCATTGAAGAGGCATTGAAAGATGAGCAAAAAGCACAAATATCTGTCAAAGAGGTGTATCTGTCGACAGATGCAATGTACCTGTCGACAGATTCATACAGTCATTCCAAGACAGAACTCAGGTTTGCATCTCTGAGTGTATCTGTCGACAGATGCAATGTACCTGTCGACAGATTCACACAGTCACAACCCAGGACAGAGCTCAGGTTTTCTATTCCTGAGTGCATCTGTCGACAGATGCAAACTGCCTGTCGACAGATACACTCAGAAACTCAATTTCCTGAAACCCAGTTCTCAGCCTGAGTGCGCCTGTCGACAGATGCAAGTGCACCTGTCGACAGACGACGGAAACATGAGATTTTGAGTTTCCAAATCCGCCCCCACTTGGGTGTTTCCTTCCTCCACGACCCCCACCTTTACCTAACATATATAAGCATCCTTTTGGAGCCAAATTCGCAGAGAGCAGCCTCCCATCCAAGAGCCTCCAAGGGATCAAGAGGAAAAGCCCCAAATTGCTGCTCTGCTTCAACTTTCCGCCCAGATCGTCGTGGAATCACCATCTATGCGGAGCTGAAGCCGGATCGTCGTCAATTCAACCTTCTACATCGATCAATCTACATCCAATCGAAGTTTGAAGAGCGTTTGGACGATCCACGAGAAGAATTCCAACGGATTTGTTCCCTAATTCCTAATTCTTCTCCATCTCATAATTTCCATTCCATCGTGTGTGTGTGTGGTTGTGTTTCGAGCATCCCTTGTGCTTGATTCACGTATTTGTGGTTGTTCTGATTGTGTTTCATCAGACAACGTGTGTGTGGTTGAGTTGTTGTGTTGAACTCGCTCATAAGCAGTCGTTTCTGCGTGTGTGTGGACGGTGGATGTAGGATACACGAGTTGTGTACTCCGAACCACCTTAAATCATCGTGTTCTGTGGTTTGTTCGCGTTTTGCGATAGATGATTGGTAGGCACGGTGTTCATACGCACGTTTGATTCCCTGTTCTCATTTAGATCAACTCAAGCGGTCTCATACTTAATCGAATTCTAATCAAATTTCATTAAGATCGCTGTAGCATCGAAAAGAAGCCATCAATAGTTTAAAATTGTCGTAATCTATTCAACCCCCCCCTTCTAGATTACCGTATTGTGTATTTCCGCATAACCTTCAATTGGTATCAAAGCGGTTTCTCCGATTTACTGTTTTTCGTCATTTGATCTAGCGATCAGGAGATTTTCGATCTTATGGATTCTAGCAAAGGGTATATGGCCGAGGGACATTCGTAACCAGGCCACCCTATTTTGATGGCACTGACTATCCTTATTGGAAAAACCGTATGCAGGTATTTTTGAGAGCTCAAAATTACGAGCTGTGGAAGATAGTCAGCAAGGGACCATATGTGTTGCCCGAGGACGAAGACACCTGGACGAAAGACCAAATAGCTAAAGGAACTCTCAACTGGAGCGCACTAAACATGATGCAATGTGCGGTGCATCCAAAGGAATTTTCAAGAGTCTCCACATGCTCAACAGCAAAAGAGATGTGGACAAACTTGAACTCATTTACGAAGGTACGTCCGAGGTAAGGGAAACTAAAGTTAGCATGTTAGTGTCTGAATATGAAATGTTCAAGATGAAAACTGATGAAACCATATCAGACATGTTTGCAAGATTCATGCTAATAGTTAACGGGCTAAAAGGTCTTAAGAAGGAATACTCTGAAAGTGACTTAGTAAGAAAGATCCTTCGATCTCTTACTTCATCTTGGAATACTAAGGCCACTGTCATTGAGGATTCCAAAGACCTTTCCAAAATGAAATTGGATGAACTAATTGGCTCCTTATGACATATGAAATCAACATCAAAAGAAAAGAATTAGAAGAAAATCCTAGGAAGTCAATTGCTCTAAAAGCATCCATAAAACATCAACAAGTTCCAAGAAATCCATTCAACAAGATAGTGATGAGCAAGAAACATCTAGTGAGAGTGATGATGGTGAAATGGCAATGCTCACTAGACAATTCAAGAAATTTCTGAAGTTCAAAAGGAGAGACACAGGTAACTCTAAACCCTTTCAAAAGAGAATTTTTTCACAGAAATATGAGTCCAACAAAAAATCTGACATTGTTTGTTATGAATGCAAGAAACAAGGCACATGAGAGGAGAATGCCCGGAACTCAAGAAGAAGCTGAAGAAGAAAAATTCACCTCAAAAAGGCAAAGCAATGTTGGCCACCTGGAGTGATGAAGATGAAGATGAAGATGCACAAGAAACATCCGATGATGAAGAAGTGAAATGCTTGATGGCTAGGAGTGATGACTCCAGCGAGGTAAATTTCTCATTTGATGATTTCACTGCAAGTGAATGGGAGGAAGCATACACTACTTTATTTGAAAATTTTTGTGAATATAGATCTGAAAATAGAGCATTAAAAAAGAAATGCAACTCCCTTGTGCATGATAAGAACAATGATGAACGAATTGCATTCCTGACAAAAGAATTAGAAATGATGAAAGTTGATGAAAAGACTCATAATGAAGAAATGGATTGCTTGAAAATGAAATTGCAAGAAACACAAAAAGAAAAAGACTGTTTAAGCCATTCTATTGAATTCCTTCAAGAAGAACAATTAGAAACAAAAAAAGTTGGAACAAACTGAAAAGGAATTGAAAGAAAAATCTGAGGACTTAATGAAATTTGTAAAAGGGAAGCAAAATCTAGATGCGTTTTTGGGCGCCAAAATACATGTAACCAAGCATGGGTTAGGATATCAACCTGTCAAACAAAAGAAAATAGCAGAGTCATTGATCACTTCATTTGTTGATCCTAGCCCAAGCACAAGCAAGCATGTTCCCACAAAGCATAACTCAAGACAGTCTCAGACCAAGGCAATGCAACTTAAACAAAATGTTCCCAACAAACAAAAGAAAAAGCCACCTGTCGACAGATGCAATGGTGCCTGTCGACAGACAAGAACAGTTGCAACTAATAAACAGTCTAACAAGCAACAAAAAATTGAAAAGAAAATTCCTTCATGCAATGTATGCAAAAAGATTGGTCATGATGAAAAACAATGCTGGAATAATCCAAAGAAACAAAAATTCAAACAAGTTTGGATTCCTAAACATCTACTTTGTTGCATGAATGAAAATTTGGGTACCAAAACTCTTGTCTGATCCACATTTGCAGGAATGCCTAGCAGCCCAACATCAAAACAAATGGTACTTGGATAGCGGCTGTTCGAGGCACATGACGGGCGACAAAGGTAAATTCTGTTTCCTAGTGGAGAAAGACGGAGGACAAGTCATTTTTGGAGGTAACAACAAAGGCCAAATCATTGGCACAGGTAATGTTGGTAAGTGTACCTCCAATTCAATTGAAAATGTACTGTTGGTTGATGGCCTTAATCACAACTTGCTTAGCATAAGTCAATTGTGTGATAGAGGTCACAACGTCATGTTTGAATCAAATTCATGTCAAATTGTTGATAAAGAACAGGAAGTGTAAAATTTTCTGGAAAAAGTGTGAATAACATTTACTTAGTTGACTTAGATGATCCAGAAAATGACAACTTGTGTCTTGTTGCAAATAGACAGGATGAATTGACCTGTGGCATCGTAGGCTTGGCCATGCGAGCTACAACGTGTTGCACAAGATCATGAAGCTCAAATTGGTAAGTGGACTTCCTGACATTCCTTTTAACAACAATGAAAGTTTTTGTGATGCATGTGCACAGGGAAAACAGACCGGAAGTCTTTCAAATCTAAAGCACCGGTAAGCACATCTAAACCATATGAACTGTTGCACATGGACCTTTTTGGACCAACTAGAACTCTAAGTCTCAATGGCAAACGTTTTGGTTTTGTCATTGTAGATGATTTTTCTAGGTTCACATGGGTCAAATTCTTGGCACACAAAAGTGAAACACTTACAATCTTCCAAGAATTCTTTAACAAGATTGAGCATGGCAATGTGAATAAAATATGCTCAATCCGCACCGATCACGGGGGAGAATTTGATAACAATGCATTTTCTGATTTTTGCAGGCACCAAGGGATTGAATTTGTTCTCTCCCCAAGGACTCCAGAACAAAATGGAGTAGTGGAGAGGAAAAACAGAACATTGGTGGAAATGGCTCGCACTCTTCTAGTTGAAGGCCAACTCTCCAAAAGCTTTTGGGCAGAAGCGGTGAACACTTCGTGCTACATTCTAAACAGAGCCATGGTAAGACCTGTGATAAAGAAAACCCCCTACCAGTTGTTGAAAGGTAAGAAACCCAACCTTGGGTACTTCCGAGTTTTTGGCTCAAAGGTATTTATTCATAACAATGATAAATCTGATTTAGATAAATTTGAAGCCAAAAGTGATCAAGGTGTTTTTCTAGGCTACTCAGAACACTCTAGGCATTAGGGTGTTTAACAATAAAACACGCACTGTGGAAGAAACTCCACATGTTATTTTTGATGAGACTTATGCCAAATCTAACAGCTTGAATGTTAACAGGACTGAAAAGAGGATGAAGGGACATCGCTCAAGGATCTACAAGTCAAAGCAAAAGACAAATCTGAAGAAGATTCCAAGACCAAAGGTGGATATCTTCACAGGGACTACGATGAAGATGATGAAATTGCATTCAGAAAACAAGATGAAACACTTGAAGAGAATCCACCAGAAAGTGAACCTCCTGAAGAACTACACTCACAAGATCAAATTCCTCAAGGACAAGATACTCCCGGCCCTTCAACAATCACAAGGTGAGGTATTCCAAGATCACCCACTTGATGATGTGATAGGTAGTTTAAATGATTCTGTTCAAACGAGGTCTCAAGTAAGAAAAATAATTGAACATGATCTTTTTGCTTTTGTTTCTCAAGTGGAACCCAAAATGTTGAAGAAGCCTTAAAAGATAACTCATGGATTGATGCTATGCATGAGGAACTTGGTCAATTTCAAAGAAATAATGTATGGAGTTTAGTTCCTAGAACCCCTGAAATTTCTATCATAGGAACTAGATGGGTGTTTAGGAATAAACTTAATGAAGAAGGAAAAGTGGTCAGAAATAAAGCAAGACTCGTAGCAAAAGGATATAGTCAAGAGTTTGGTGTAGACTTTGAAGAGTCCTTTGCTCCTGTAGCCAGGTTAGAAGCAGTCAAAATTTTATTGGCATATGCATGCTCCCATAAGTTCAAACTTTATCAAATGGATGTTAAAACTGCTTTCTTAAATGGCTATATCAAAGAAGAAGTCTATGTCTTTCAACCACCAGGTTTTGAAAATTCTGAAATGCCTAACCATGTGTATAATTGCACAAAGCTCTTTATGGTTTGAAACAGGCACCTCGAGCTTGTATGATAGACTAAGCAATTTTCTGGTAAGCAAGAACTACTCAAGAGTAAAGTAGACCAAACACTCTTCACTAAGAAAGTTCGCAATCACATAATTGTTGTTCAAGTTTATGTGGACGACATCATATTTGGTTCTACTAACCCTTCACTGTGTGAAGAATTTTCTAAACACATGCACAGTGAATTTGAGATGAGTCTAATGGGGGAGCTTCAATTCTTTCTTGGTTTGCAGGTGAAACAACATAAAGAAGGATTCTTCATAAATCAAGAAAAATATGTCAAAGAGCTTCTCAAACGATTTCAATTCGAGCAAGCTAACCGCCTCCACCCCAATGAGCACAAGCATCAAATTGGAAAATGATGAGAAGGTAAACCGGTAGATGCAAAGCACTTCCGAGGTATGATTGGCTCACTCCTTTATCTTACTGCAAGTAGACCGGATATTCAATATAGTGTTTGCCTTTGTGCTAGATACCAATCTAGTCCAAAGGAAAGCCATTTAATTGCAGTCAAGAGAATTTTCCGATATCTCTCTAGCACATGCAATTTGGGTTTTTGGTACCCAGCAGGCAGTAGTTTTGATTTGATCTCATATTCTGATGCTGATTATGCTGGATGTAAACTTGATAGAAAAAGCACTAGTGGATATTGCCAATTCCTTGGCGGTTGCATGGTTTCGTGGGCATCCAAGAAACAACACTCGGTTGCACTCTCCACTGCAGAGGCAGAATATGTCGCTGCAGGAAGTTGTGCAGCTCAAGTGTTGTGGATCAAAAGTCAGTTAGCTGACTATAATGTTCAAATTGGATGCACACCTATCCTATGTGACAACACAAGTGCTATCAACCTTTCAAAAAACCCTGTCCAACACTCACGGACTAACACATTGAAATCCGTCATCATTTCTTGAGAGATGAAGTTGCCAATAAAACCTTGGAACTTATTTTCATTCCCACAGAAAAACAATTGGCTGATATTTTCACCAAACCCTTGTCTGAAGATAGATTCACATCCTTAAGAAGAAATTGGTTTGTGTAAAATGCAATGAAACTAACTATCCATATTGGAGTACATGCTCTTTATGTGTGAATGACTATGTGGTATATCAAATGGTGAACTGTGGAAGAACAAGTTCGGCTTGTTTGGAAACTATCATCATGCGTGAGAAATATTCTCCGCCAAGTATCAATAGTCCCATTTCATATAAAGGCCCTGTACTTCACATAGGATTTTTAGTTTCCTTACATTTTATCATGTTAACTCCATGAAACAATGCTTTTTCTGTGACCATGTGCTTGTGTATGACTTTCCTTTCATGAACATGTTTGTCTTGTATCAAATGCTTGTGTGAATCCTTGCTTGGATGTTGTGTCAACACGTGCACACACTATGGGGGAGTGAGTTAAGGATAGATGAGTATTTTCTTGAGGAAACTCTTCCTACATCCTTGTTGATTCTCACTTCCTTGAACTCAATGTGCAATCAATCTAAAACCAGAAAAATCCAATCTGTTCATATCTGTCGACAGACTCATTCCATCTGTCGACAGTACACTCAGTCTTGTTCTTCAGAAACTTCAATTCATCAGTCTGTGTGCATCTGTCGACAGACAGATTCCTCTGTCGACAGATACACACATTCTTCCTTATTTTTCAATTCCTTCTTCATACTTTTCAAGAAAGTGTTCCTTACTTGATTTAAAGGTAAACCTTGGTTTGTTTGTGTGCAATATAACCTTTCATATCCACTTCATGTCAAAGTCATGAACCAAGTCTAAATGTTGTTTGATGCAACACTTGATTGAGGTCTTTTTAGATCATTTTGAACACAATGAGCAAACCAAATGATTTTTAAACATCTCCTTTGAATAACTCCCTTGTCGTTAACATGAATCTAAAATGATTTGAAAAATCAGAAAGCTCTTGAATTTAATGTTCTACATTACTCTTGCCTAAAGAAATCTCATGTACTTGACAAAACAAAATAATAAAAAAAAGGGAGAAAAGCTACCTATTTCTTCGGTTCAATCAACAATTTATCTTTCATTTGTGGGATGGAGGTAGAGCAATGATGAAAATCACTAAGTAACCGGGGACATGGGCATCACCAATGTCGGTCTTCGCGTCAAAAGGTTGTTTCATTATCTCTATACAATGGCTTGACGGACACTCACATTGAGTAACTGGGGGTATTGGCATCACAAATGTCTACCTTCACATGAAAAAGTGAAAGTGCTCCTCATTGCCACTCTTTTCCATCTTCGTTGTTTAAAGATTCTAAAATCATACCAGAAATAGAGTGAAGCCTCCGAAAACTTTTTATGTCAAGTCTCATGTGCTTCTTCGGTAAGATGTTCTTGTGGCCATCTAATTCAATTGTCATCTGACTATCATCTCTATTAGGATGCATGTTTTTCTTCAACGGCCTTAATCAAAAGAGTTATTTAATTTTCACTGGCTATTGTGAAATGTGTTCTTCATGATCTAATTAAAGAACTTATCGGTTTTAATTCAAAATCTTTTTAGATTTGTGTCATGTCTTCATCATAATGGATATGAATTTTTATCTTGCACATACACCCATTTTGCCTTAAAACAACAAATGAACACTTGTCCCTTTGAAAAACATTGTCAAAAATCAATTTTTAACCAAAAAGGAGTTATCTGTCGACAGATAGACTCATCTGTCGACAGACGACGGTGCAGACCCGTTTTTGAACCAAACCTCGCGCCGGTTCACCTCCTTTCATGGGGCCTCTCTTTTAAACTCTCTAAACCCTTTCTAAGGCCTCCCACGTCCATTCTCACCCCTCCTCTGTCGTTCCCTCCTCCTCCTCTCAAAACCCCCTCTCTTTCCCCCCTTCAGGGCTCCGTCTCCGACATCCTGCTGCTCCTCGTCTGGGATCCCTCCACTCTCCCTTCACTCACCATTCTCATCCTTCTTCCTGTGATGGCACCCAATCGAAGCTTCTCGCTCACCGTCGTCGCGCTCCGACGGACGCCGGAGAAAGCTCCAGGGCTCCTTCCGAACGTCGCAGCAAGCATCGTGAGGATCGGTTGCCGGAACTCATCGTTCCTCAAGGTCTCCATCTAATCCGACCCATCGGCACCTTCAAGAAGATTGTCCAATCCCGGTATGTGGACTTCGAGTCCTTAGCACCGATGTTCCCCTCACTCCTACCCTATTTTGACACACAAGGGTGGACATCCTTCTTGTACTCCCACTTGCAGTACTCTCCAACTGCCGTCTCCGAGTTCTACAATAACCTAGGGCTTTCCAATCAGGGAGATCTCTACTCTTCGGTGAAAGGCACTCGTTTTCGCCTCACCGCCAATCTTCTCTCTACAGCCCTCAAAATTCCAAACTCAGGAGTTGAACTCTTCAACTACACTCCCTCTGCTTCTGAGTACTATGAGCTTCTCACGTTGGATACTATGAGCTTCTCACGTTGGAACCTTATGACTCTACTAAGGAGATTGCTCGTCTTAACGCCAACTCCTTTCCTCCTCTAATCCGGATGATCCATCACATCTTCACTACCTTGATCGTCCCGAAGGATGGAAGTCGAGAGTTAGTCACCGAGGTCCATAAATCCTTGTTCATATTTTTCCTCAAGTGTCAAGAAATCAATCTGCCTGAACTCATGATAAGCCTCATCCGTCGGTGTTTCTCTAACACCAAAAGATCAATGCCGTATGTTTGCCCCATCACTTCTCTTCTTATTTTCCTTGGCATTCCTATCCCTCCAAGTGAGCTCATCTCATTAAAGTCCCGAAGTGCTTTTGATCTCACTGCTGCCAACCGCATGGGCTACAGGATTGTAGACGAGTAGTCACAAGGACTCTCAAGGGAAAGGAACCACAAGGAGCTGAAGAGTCAACTGATGAAGAAGACAATGAAGCCGATGAAGCAAATGAAGGCAGTGATGAAGAACCTCAGGATGAGCAAATGCCTGACCAAGCTCAAGAATTTGATGATGTACCTGTGCCTCAAGAACAATCCATTCGTGATTACTTGGCACAAATCCATCAAGAAATAATCTCAGGATTTGCTCACATGACTTCAAGATTTGATCAAGTGGATGCTCGCCTCAACACTCTGCATGACCGGCTTGACCACCTCTACTCCGAGAGAGATGGATCCCGTCACCCTCCTTCTGCTGGACATGACAATGAATAGAGGGTCTCAGGGTCATTAGAGGTCACTAAGAGTCTTAGCTGGGAATTAGTCTCACTTGTCTAGTCATCTTTTGCTTGTTCATGTTATTTCCCATTCTTTTGATTTCTATTGAGTCATGTAACGATTATCAAATGTACTGTGAAATTTCAATGATCAATCAATGAAAACTCAATTCATGTTTATTTGTCTCCATGTGTGCATGACTTGACCTTTTGTATGTTGTCAAAAAGGGGGAGAACATCAATATATGCATCAATTGAATGTTTTTGTCATCATCAAAAAGGGGGAGATTGTTGGGTTTTCCATATATCATGTTTTTGATGATCACATTAACATCCTTGAACATTGATTTAATGCAAAATTGATGTGCTAACTAACATGAAAAACACCATGAAAGTGATTGAGTTAAACATTGCTAAATCATACAATGTACATCACTAACAATGTATTTGCATGTAGGTGCACAAGCATGAAAGATGGAGCATTGAAGAGGCATTGAAGAGATGAGCAAAACACAAATATCTGTAAAAGAGGTGTATCTGTCGACAGATGCAATACATGTCGACAGATTCATACAGTCATTCCAAGACAGAACTCAGGTTTGCATCTCTGAGTGTATCTGTCGATAGATGCAATGTACCTGTCGACAGATTCACACAGTCAACCCTGGAGAGAGCTCAGGTTTTCTATTCCTGAGTGCATTGTCGACAGATGCAAACTGCCTGTCGACAGACACTCAGAAACTCAATTTCCTGAAACCCAGTTCTCAGCCTGAGTGCGCCTGTCGACAGATGCAAGTGCACCTGTCGACAGACGACAAAACATGAGATTTTGAGTTTCCAAATCCGGCCCCCACTTGGGTGTTTCCTTCCTCCACGACCCCCACCTTTACCTAACACTGTATAAGCATCCTTTTGGAGCCAAATTCACAGAGAGCAGCCTCCCAGAGCCTCCAAGGGATCAAGAGAAAAGCCCCAATGGCTGCTCTACTTCAACTTTCCGCCCAGATCGTCGTGGAATCACCATCTATGCGGAGCTGAAGCCGGATCGTCGTCAATTCAACCTTCTACATCGATCAATCTACATCCAATCGAAGTTTGAAGAGCGTTTGGATGATCCACGAGAAGATTCCAACCGGATTTGTTCCCTATTTCCTAATTCTTCTCCATCTCATAATTTCCATTCCATCGTGTGTGTGTGTGGTTGTGTTTCGAGCATCCCTTATGCTTGATTCACGTATTTGTGGTTGTTCTGATTGTGTTTCATCAGAAACGTGTGTGTGGTTGAGTTGTTGTGTTGAACTCGCTCATAAGCAGTCGTTTCTTTCTGCGTGTGTGTGTGGACGGTGGATGTAGGATACACGAGTTATGTACTCCGAACCACCTTAAATCATCGTGTTCTGTGGTTTGTTCGCATTTTGCGATAGATGATTGGTAGGCACGGTGTTCATACGCACGTTTGATTCCCTGTTCTCATTTAGATCAACTCAAGCGGTCTCATACTTAATCGAATTCTAATCAAATTTCATTAAGATCGCTGTAGCATCGAAAAGAAGCCATCAATAGTTTAAAATTGCCGTAATCTATTCACCCCCCCCCCCCTTCTAGATTACCGTATTGTGTATTTCCGCATAACCCTTCAGTCAGCATCAGAATAACCTACTAAGTTGATTTCACATGACTTTGGATACCATAAACCTAAGTCATGGGTTTTTGCTAAATAACTAAAAATTCTTTAGACACTAATTAAATGGGATTCTTTAGGGTCTGCCTGATACCTAGCACACATGCAAACACTGAATAATATATCAGGTCTACTTGTTGTTAAATAAAGGGAAGAATCGATCATACCTCTACAAAACTTTTGATCTACTTTCTTACCATCTTTCTCACTGTCCAATCTTGTTGATGTACTCATTGGTGTTGACAGTGGCTTGGATTTTCAAAACCGAATTTCTTTAGCAGCTCTTTTGTATATTTGGCTTGACAATATGTGAGCCTTCTTTTCCTTATTGGATTTGCAATCCGAGGATGTAGTTAAGCTCCCCCATCATGCTCATTTCAAATTCTCCCTGCATTAGCTTCTCAAAATACTTGCAAAGAGATTCATCAGTAGATCCAAATATTATACCATCAACATATATTTGAACAAGTAACACATTTTTAGTTTAGACTTAATGAATAGTGTGCTATCTACTTTTCCTCTAATAAAATAATGATTTAATAGAAATGCACTTAACCATTCATACCATGCTCTAGGTGCTTATTTTAAACCATATAGAGCTTTATGCAATTTAAATACATGATCCGGAGAATCCACGTCATCAAAACCAGGCGGTTGTTCCACATAAACTTCTTCATTTATAAAACCATTTAAAAATGCTAATTTCACATCCAATTGAAAGAGTTTTAAATTTAATGCAGATGCATAAGCAAGTAAAATTTTAATAGCCTCAAGTCTAGCTACTAGTGCATAGGTTTCATCGAAATCTATGCCTTCCTCTTGGGAATCGCCTTGAGCTACCAGTCTAGCCTTGTTTCTTATGATCACAACAGCTTCATTCAATTTGTTCCTGAACACCCATTTGGTGCCAATCACTAGATGATCTGATGGTCTAGGAACAAGTGACCACACATGGTTTCTCTTGAACTGATTCAGTTCATCTTGCATGGCTAAAATCCAATATTCATCAGTGAGAGCTTCATTGACTGTCCTAGGCTCTATTTGTGAAACAAAAGCTAGATAATTGCAAACGATTACATCACCTCTTGTCCTAACCCCAATAGATGGATCACCAATGATGTTTTCTGGTGGGTGATCTTTCTTATGTCTCCATTCTTTTAGAAGATTATCGTGGGTTTTATCCTTTTGTTGTAGGTCTTCCAAAGGTGGATCTTCCTTGTCCTCGATAGATGATTTCTTTAATTTCTTGGACAATTCATTTGTATCATCAATATCACTATCTACTTCCTTTCTCAAGGAAGGATTAGTTTCATCAAAAATAATGTGTACTGATTGTTCAATTAACAAGGTGCGCTTATTAAATACTCTATATCCTTTAGGTTTAGAGGCATACCCCATGAAGATACCTTCATCTAATTTAGCATCTAACTTACTGAGGTTTCTTTTGTCGTTGTTGTGGATGAAGCATGGACATCCAAATGTCTTGAAATGACTGATCTTTGGCTTCTTCTTTTTGTATAGCTCATATGAGGTCTTCTTTAGGATTGGCCTGATCATGACTCGGTTGATGATATAATAGCAGTGTTAACAGCTTTGGCCCAAAAATATCTTGGCAAATCATATTCTGACAGCATTGTCCTTGCCAGGTCTAATAGAGTTCTATTCCTCTCTCAGCAACTCCATTTTGCTGTGGTGTCCTTGACGCTGAGAAATTATTCTCTATGCCTTGATCATCACAAAACTTAGCAAATCTCTCATTCTAGAATTCTCCTCCATGGCCCGATCGAATGCTGATAATACTATACTTCTTATCCTTCTATACCTTCTTACTGAAGCTTACAAAACTATCGAATGTAACATCTTTGTATTCTAGGAAAGAAACCCATGTAAATCTGGAGAAATCGTCTACAATGACAAAACCAAAATTCTTTCCTCCAAGACTTGTGATTCTCATTGGCCCAAATAAATCCATATGTAAGATTTCTATGGGTTTTGAGGTTGTTACTACAGTCTTTGACTTAGAGGATGACTTGACGTGCTTTCCTTTTCCACAAGACCCATAAGCACTATCCATTCTTGTGCTAACATTGGGTAGGCCTCCACCAAGCTTCTCTTGATCAACTTTCTCATGCCATCCAAACTGCAGTGGCCCAATCTTCTATGCCACAGTTTAGTTGACTGCTCTTTGCTTGCCGCCAGACATATATCCTGATCTTTTAGTTCTTCTAGGTAAAGTACGTATAGGTTCTTTTCTTTGTTGGCTTCAAATATGACTGCACCATCCTTCATAATGCTGCAGTTTGATTCTTGAAATCTGATTTGATGTCCTTTGTCGCACAGCTGGCTGATACTGATGAGGTTGTGCTTCAGTCCTTTGACGCATAACACATCTTCAATCACTGTTTTGCCTTTGCTGCCTACTGATCCACTGCCTATCACAGTCCCTTTTCCATTATCTCCATAGGTGACTGTTGTTGGGTTGAGTGTGAAAACAAGTCATTTCCCCTCATATTTTGATGATGACAAGCTGTGATTTTAATGCATAAAAATTGGAACATGTGAAATACATCACCTGAATTACCAATATTCAAAAAGCATGTTTCCAAGCACATTTATCATTTATATTCATGATAATACATTTAACTAATGATTTATGTGTTATTTTCTCATGGACAAACATTTTCCTGCAAAGATAGTGTCGACACAACCACCAATGGTGTCGACACAATGGCTCAGAGCAAAGGCAGAAATGTGAAGAAAAGATCAACTACTGTCGACACTAGTCCAGGGCAGGTCGACACTAGAGACAGATCGCAGAGAATATGTTAATAGGCTTCCATCTCAGGTCGACACTAAATCAGATAGTG
The DNA here is from genome assembly GCA_014218235.1 of Colocasia esculenta. Classification (NCBI taxonomy): domain Eukaryota; kingdom Viridiplantae; phylum Streptophyta; class Magnoliopsida; order Alismatales; family Araceae; genus Colocasia; species Colocasia esculenta. Next base: position 108,464,130 of record CM024762.1, read on the forward strand.
TCGACACTAGAGAGCTTCCCAGAAGGCCTGTTTGTCAGATGGCCAAAGCAGGTCGACATGAGATGATATCAGGTCGACACTAGAGAGCCTTCCCAGAAGGGCTATTTTACTGTCTGGGACATGGTGTCGACACTGGATCATCTCAGGTCGACACTAGAGACCTCTCCCAGGGAATTGATTTACCAATCTGGGACAGTGTGTCGACACACCTCATGGGCAGGTCGACACACTCCGGAATCTCTGTGACTTAAACTTTGTCCTGGACACGTGGCACCCTAGGGAACTGTTGGATTAGCCTTGGATCGTGTGCCCACGACCCCTAAGGGTACATTTGGACTATTAGGGGTATAAATACCCTCCTATTGGCTATCCAACATGAAGAACCCTTTCAGAGCCTCCCAGAAGTCTTGTTGGCAGCTAGAAGGTTTCTCCTCCCTGTTCTTGCCTTCCTGGTGCATCCTCGAGCCAAATTCTCATCTGCTCAAGCATGAGAAGTGGCAATTGATCGTTGAAGAACCAATTGGATCACCTCAAGGAAGCAGATCAAGTAGAAGCCGACTTCTGTGAAGAATTCAAGGAAGATCCTAAAGATCAGATTGCAGAGCATCATCCAGGAACTTCCAGAGATCAAAGCACTTCACAATTCGACCTTCTACAAGGGAGTACATCTAAAGAGAAAAGCTATCAATACAATTCTTATCTTCATTTTTCTCTTCTGAGTAATTCTGAGATTGTGCATGGTTGTTGCATAAGTCTCATGAATTGACTCTTGTTGGACTAGATCTGTTGCTAGAGGATCTGAGTCTTGTGTTTTTCTAGCAGGTTGTTTGTGAGCCGTCGAGCTAAGTAGTTTGTGAGTCGTCGTACTCACTGTGTGGTTTGAGTCATCGTGCTCAATTTGGAGTCGTCGTACTCCGGTTGATGTTTGAGCCGTCGTGCTCAGTTTGGAGTCGTCGTGCTCCAGGTGTTTCTTGAGTCGTCGTGCTCAAGGGTGTTTGGAGTCGTCGTGCTCCTGTGTGAGTTGTACTCAGGTTTTGAGTAGTGTGGCCTCACTATGTGAGGGGTGGACGTAGGAGTCACTGGAGGTGATTTCCGAACCACCTAAAAAATCCTTGTGCATTGGTTTGATTGTGGTTTGCCTTTGTATCTCGCTAAATGCATGCATAGGGATTTCGTCCACACTACTAATTGATTTGCTCACACTCTAATCACACTTCAGATTAGTAAATTGATTGGGTGATTTGATCTCTGATTCGAAGTAATTTTAAATTGCTTAAGCTTCCGCGTTAATTGGTATTAGATCTATTCAACCCCCCTTCTAGATCTGATCCTTCCACCCATCCGTTCCTAACAATTGGTATCAGAGCGGGTTAATGTCTGTTACTGATCTGATTTGATTGCTTCTGGCTGATCTCTGTGTTAATTGCTTGAACTGTGTGCTTAATCGCTCTGATTCCTCCTTTTGGCATTAGAGCAGATTAACACTCTAATTGGTAGATATAATTCCTTGTCACACTGATTCACTGTGATTAGATCTAATAGTCTTTCGTGAGTCTTGGTATAATGCAAATCTATTTATTCTGCATGAATCTCCTGTTATAATTTTAGAGAAATCACAAGTCTCACCTTCATCAAGTTTTTCAAAGGAAGCACAAAGAAAAGGAGCAAAAGAAATTCACAAGTACTTTATGGCAAAGAGGAGCCTCAATGAATCCAGAAAATCAACCATTCATAAGGTTTTGGCTCTAACAGCACATTCTAAGAGCTCAGAGCATTCTTCATCCTCTTCAGAACACAAGAGTTCAAATGGGTCTAAAAGGTCAGGTAAATCAACTCCAGATCCATTTGTGTATTCTAATTCTGATTCTGATGAAGATGAAAGTATATCTTATGTTGAGTTGATTAAATTGTGTGAAAAGATGCAAAGTCTTAATGTACAACTGAACACTAAAAATAAAGACTTGAAAAAGTCTTTAAAAATTGCCATAAAGAAAGTGAAAACTTGAGAAATACACTTGAATTGCACCAGAATAATGATAAGAAACTTCAGAAGAAAATGAAAATTTGAAAAATGAAGTTGAAAAATTAATTCTGAAAAAGAGAATTTGGAAGATGAACTCCAAATCTGTGAAAATAAACTGAATGGATTGAAAGAAAACCATGAGCTATTGAAATCAAAAGTCATTGATCTGGAAAATGAAAAAAAGAATTGATTGATCTCAATAACAACTTCAAATTGATAATGAGCAATTAAACAAACAAATCTCTAATATGGCTCATGATCATCAAATAAATGAAAGATGCAAAAACTTGTTGAAGAAAATCATCACCTAAAAAGGAAGATTGAATGCTTGTACCATGACAAACCATTGGACAATGAATGCAGCAATTTGAATAATAAAATCGCCGATTTGGAAAAACAAATTGCTCATTTGAAAATGAAAAGAACAAGATGAAAAATGGTTTGGATGTCATGTTAAACAAGCTTCAAATTTCAGAAAAGGAAGTAATTGCATTGAAATCTGAAAAACAGAAGCTTCAAAATGAATTGAAGAACACAAGTCTTGCTTCTGTTAAAAATAAGAAAATGATAAGAACAAAACAAAATTAACATTTTAATCTGCTGCAGACAAGAACTCTTCTAAGTCTAATGAAAAGTTAGTAAAAGTTCTTGTTCAGAAACAGACAGGGAAAGAGAGGAGTGCTACTGTCAAGGACTCATCTACTTCTTCCATCAATCCAAAAAGCTCCAAGGCAAATTCCAAATTCACATCATGCCAAGAGCTACAAAAAGACACATCTTTCTTTACATGGTAAGCCTTCTCACATGAAAAGGAGATTTCAGAAAATGCATTTATGCCAAGGTAAGTACCAGGTAAGAAATCCTCTTATTTGCTTTAATTGTAATAAACCTGGTCATCTTGCCAAACATTGTTGGCATAGAATTGATAATCTTGTGCATACTCCCATGTTTCATGTTAATGTACATAAGAATAAAGATCATGTTCTTGCTGAAAATACTCAAAAATTCTATGTACATGAAAAAGGAACTATTGCACAAAAGATCTCTTCTAAATTCCATGCTAAAAATCTCCATGATAAAAATCTGAAAAATAGAAAACAAAATGTTCAGAATGTCAGTGGTGCATTCTATACCAATAACTCTAAGATTGGAAACCAAGATTCCAGTGTTTCTAGTCTTCAGCAAAATGCACCCAAAATAAAATCATTTTGGATTCAGAAATCTTTGTCGCAATCTAACATTGATTTCACTGCAGGACCCAAGCAAGTGTGGGTCCCAAAACCAGCTTGATCAGCAAGCTGAGAAGTCTTGCAGCCATACATTGTAAATGGATTCAAGATATTGGCTGTGCAAGACTAGAAATGACTGGAGAACACAGGTAAAATCCTTGAGAAAGAAATGAAGACTGTTCAGGTAAAATTTCTTTATCATTTCAAACTTGAATTGCTTGAATTGGAATGAATGTTTAATTTTTATCTGAACAATGAGAAATGTGTTTCAATGCAACTCCCATCAATGAACTTTAGATCATAACAACTGGAATCATGTTTATGTTATCATGCATGCTTAACTGTTCCAATGAGCCTGTGTGCATACTAACTGCTTTGACTTCTTGGTATATCAATGATGATATGTGGAAAAACAAGTTATGCTTGTTTGGAAGCTATCATTATGCGTGAGTAAAATACTCCGCCAAGTACCAAAAGTCTTGTTATGCCTAAAGCTAATTGTGCTCATAATCATGTGTGAATTGCATGCTAACCTTTTCATTCCATGCACAAATAAGGGGAGTAAATTTGAAAAAGTATAAAAATCTTTTTGTAATAAATTTCATGTTAATGCATGATTGATCATGTTCATATTCTTTCGTTGCAAACCACTTTGAATGAACATATCTAAATTGCTTGTATGATCATTTCAAATCATGTATATCCTATGGGAAGTGGGCCAAAAGAATCTTTGAGTGAAATACTGGAGAAATATTCCTTCATGTTTGATTCATCATTTCTTGAGAAATGAGATAGCAAAGAAATCATTTGAACTCCACTTCATAGAAACTGAAAACAGATTGCTGACATCTTCACTAAACCCCTTCCTGACAGTAGATTCTCATCTTTAAGGAGAGAACTTGGTCTTTGCAAATGTCCATTAGGATTGGGTTGAGTGTTAAGCATCTTCTGAGGGGGAGTTCTTTGCATCATCATATTCATTTGCTTCCTTGATTCATTCTGATCATATCTCTCTCTATTTCACTTCTATTTCTTTTTGACAATGAACTCTTCAACTCACATTGTGTTGAACTTCTTGGTATATCAAATGGTGATTTGAAGAAGGACAAGTTCTGATTGTCTGGACACTTTCACTATGCGAGAGTATGTGTCTCCGCCAAGTACCAAGAAATGAAAATGCAATTATTGAGGGGGAGCTTTTATTGTTTAAAGAGAATCTTTCCTGATTTCAAAAACTTGCATATCTTTATTCTGATGAAAAGTGGTTGAAATCCTCATCTCAGGGGGAGCTAGAGAATTCACAAGTCATATCTGTTGAAAAATTCACAACTTTTCTTGCATTACATCAATTTCCTTGCATGATGTCCTCATTCAGGTGTCTAGAGTCTCAAAATGATCCTTTGAGTGATCTACTATATTCATTGTGAACTCTCACCTATATTCTTCAAAACTATAGAAATTCAGATTTCTTTCAAAGACTGAAGGACAATGTGTGCCTTAAATCTAAACATGTTTTTGTTTGCAATTGATGTTGGATATAGATGATGTCTTTTTTGTCAAAAATCTCCAAAAATTTTCAATTCAACAGAGCAATGGCACATGTGCTGAGAAACTGCACACCTTCACAATGAATGAAGTGCCATGTATGTCATGAGGCACTAATGCTATCTCTGTTCAAAGGGGTTTAAAATAAAAAATAAATGAAAAGAAAATTAAATATGTCCAATTCCTTTTTGATGATGACTGAGTAACTGGAAATATTGGCGTCTAAAAAACGTATATTTTCATGTCAAAAGGTCATCATTTACCCCTTTGAGACTTGATAATGGATAAATCTTTAGTATCTAGAGACTATAGTGTCTGAAAAGCATTAATTCTTGAGTGAACAAGATGTATCTCATTTGATAGTTTGTTTCAAAAACAAAAATGTTTATCATTGGAGAAATGTTTTAAAAGAATCATTATATCCATCATCAAGTTGTTCTTAAAAAGTTGTTTACCTTCAACAAATTTGATTTTAATCTAAAAGATTTTTTATATTTCTTTGGACTTGAAGAATATGGTAGTGTGTAGTTGATTGTTACATGTATTATATCCCTCAAATCATCATTTTAATGACTCAAGTCACTGAATGCTCATATCCTGCTGGATATTGTGTAAAACTTGAACTGTGTTGAATTTTTTCAAAATTTAACAAATGAATTTTTTAGTCTCTTAAAAATCTTTGAAATGGTTATTCCACCCACTGCTTATCATTATAAAGTTATCCCAAAAGCTCACAAAATTTTCCATACTCAAATCTAAAATTTTCATCAGGCCAGGTTGATACTACTACATCTAGTGTCGACACACTTTCACTCAGGTCGACACTCACCTCCTCTAGTGTCAACACTGACCCCCCTGCCAGACTCATTTAAGCTGTGGGCGCCGGTTAAGGATTCTTTGTTCCTGTGGGGTAGGTTACCCTAAAACCCCCCTTTTTCTTCTCCAGGTCGACCCGACGGTCATCATCTTCCTGAAATCCGGCAGGCGTTTGAATCCCTTTCCACCTCTTCCCTCCTCCATTCCATCTCCATCCGTCTTCTCTCATTCCTCACTCTCCCACATCCCGATTCCACTCTATACTGCTTCCATGGCGCACAAGCAAGCCCCTCGCCGTGGAGCACGAGCAAGGGCTACGGCAAGGCCCATTCCGGCGGATGATGATCCTCCTACTGAGAGGAGAACCAAGAGACGCCATGATCCTGCAGAGCAGCCAGGGTCTTCCTCTGCCAAGAGAGGTAGGGCATCCTCTTCTGGTCCAGGTCGAGGATTTGTGTACCCTAGGAGGAAAATTTGGATTCCTCTCCTGAAGCCTCTGAGAAGTCCACATCTTCATCTTCATCCTCCGAATCTTCCCAGCCCTCTAAGAGACCTCCTTCCAAACCCCTAAGTGTAGGGAAGACCATCTTGAAACCTAGGGCAGTGGACTTGGATGACAGTGAGCTAATTGCTGCTTTTCCTGAGGTTTTAAATTTCTTCAAATTGCAGTCTTGGGAATCCTTTATCTCTAATTTTCGCATCATATACCCTAGACTTGTCTAGGAATTCTATCAGAATTTGGAATGCACTAATGAGGGATACAAGTCAAATGTCAAAGGGATTGTGATAGACATGCCTACAAACATAGCAGCCACAATTTTCAAAATCCCAGATGAAGGAGAAGACTACCATAACTTTGAGTTCAACCTTCATGAAGCATACACCATCATGACAAGATTGCAGGCAGATGAGTTTGATCCAAAGCAAACCCATGTTACCAAATTCAACACCAACACTTTTCCACCTGTGTTGAGGCTTACCCATCACATGCTTACTACTATCATCACACCCCAAGGTGGTGGGAGGGACAGGCTCACAGATATTCAAAGGTTTGCGCTATTTTGTATGAGCAAGGACATCAAGATAAACCTCCATGTCATCATGTACCAGATCATTTCTGAGACCACTAGGACAGATTTGCATAGATCACTTCCTTATGCAGCCCATTTGACTCAAGTCTTCAAACACTTTGGTGTGTCTCTTGAGAATGAAAAGTCTGAGAAAATTCCTAAGTCCAACATCTATTGCTTTAAGCATGTTCAAAATTTTATGGGCTTTAGGATTGTGGTTGATAAGGTGAGGAGAGGGCCAGCTGCAGTAGAGGCCCCTGTGGTTCCAAGAGGAACAGCCTCCAGTGCAAGAGGAACAGCCTCCAGTACAAGAGGATTAGCCTCCAGCTCCAGAGGATCAGCCTCAAGTACATGAGGACCAGCCTCCCATACATGAGGATCAGCCTCATGTGGCAGCTCAAGTTGATGAACCATTTATTGCCCCTCATTCACCTCAACTTCAACCCTCCTCCTTGAACCCTGAAACTGACATTCCATCCTTTTCTCCACAACCTCCAGTTCATGCATCCACATCCTTTGGTGGACCTTCTGTTCCACTAGAGTTGTATACATTCTTAAATGACAAATTTGATGCTTTGAACACCTCTATTCAGACGATGTCAGAAAATTTTGAGTTGAGGATTCTGAGGTTGGAGAACACTGTATCTGCCAAGTTTATTGAACAGAAGGCAGCTTCTGACCATGCCACACAGAGGTTCAACAGGCTGATTGGCACTTTGGCAGATGCTTCAGTTGATCTCAAATAACACCAAGAAAAGTTGGAAACAGTTCTTAAGGGAATTTTGGCAAATTCCCAAGCTGATGTCTTCAACACAAAGGAGACACTTTCTCAGATTTCAAAAACAAGATTATCCTTTGCACATTTGGTAGATGACTTGGAGAGCATGAAGAATCTATCTGCTCACATTGATGAAGAGATGTCTGCACTTAAAAGGGAATTCAAAGTTTTGAATAGGCCTGGTTGGTCAACTGGTTCTTCCTCATCCTCACAGCCAGTATCAAATGAGTTCAGTGCACTTCAAGCTTCAATGTCAAAGAATTCAGAGAGGATGGAACATCTTTTGCATACAAGACTCTCAACTATCCAAGTTCAAATGAAGTTTAGTCTAACTTCAATGGAAAAGAGATTAACGGATATTGAGACCATATTGATACCCATTCCTCCTCCTCCTCCTCCCCATTAATGTAATTTCTTTTGATGATGTCAAAGGGGGAGAAGATAGCAAGAACTTGTAATGCTTTTTAAATGTGTTTTTGAAGATTGCAATGTTCATATTTTGTGAATGAAATGAATAAATCTCTGTGTCTTCAATGTGATTGAAAACTTTTTTGAATGAATGTGAATGTGATGATTGCTTATCAGCTGATTGACCTCTTTGTGCAAATAATTCACTTCTAGTAACATTGTGTCTTTCATGTGTGTGATCTTCAAATGTTACTAAAAAATGTTCAAAGGTCTTTGAAATGTTGAATAAAAAGAAATAAAACATCACTCAGTCACAATCAATGTCTTTCTAACTGAGTGTTAAATAACCAAAGGTGCTTAAAATCACTTTTCATCAAAACATCACTTCTATATAGTTTTAAGGTTGTCATCATCAAAAAGGGGGAGATTGTTGGGTTGAATGTGAAAACAAGTTATTTCCCCTCATATTTTGATGATGACAAGCTGTGATTTTAATGCATAAAAATTGGAACATGTGAAATACATCACCTGAATTACCAATATTCAAAAAGTATGTTTCCAAGCACATTTATCATTATATTCATGATAATACATTTAACTAATGATTTATGTGTTATTTTCTCAGGGACAAACATTTTCCTGCAAAGATAGTGTCGACACAACCACCAATGGTGTCGACACAATGGCTCAGAGCAAAGGCAGAAATGTGAAGAAAAGATCAACTACTGTCGACACTAGTCCAGGGCAGGTCGACACTAGAGACAGATCGCAGAGAAATATGTTAACATGCTTCCATCTCAGGTCGACACTAAATCAGATAGTGTCGACACTAGAGAGCTTTCCCAGAAGGCCTGTTTGTCAGATGGCCAAAGCAGGTCGACACGAGATGATATCAGGACGACACTAGAGAGCCTTCCCAGAAGGGCTGTTTTGCAGTTTGGGACATGGTGTCGACACTGGATCATCTCAGGTCGACACTAGAGACCTCTCCCAGGGAATTGATTTGCCAGTCTGGGACAGTGTGTCGACACACCTCATGGGAAGGTCAACACACTCCGGAATCTCTGTGACTTAAACATTGTCCTGGACACGTGGCACCCTAGGGAACTGTTGGATTAGCCTTGGATCGTGTGCCCACGACCCCTAAGGGTACATTTGGACTATTAGGGGTATAAATACCCTCCTATTGGCTATCCAACATGAAGAACCCTTTCAGAGCCTCCCAGAAGTCTTGTTGGCGGCTAGAAGGTTTCTCCTCCCTGTTCTTGCCTTCCTGGTGCATCCTCGAGCCAAATTCTCATCTGCTCAAGCATGAGAAGTGGAAATTGATCGTTGAAAAACCAATTGGATCACCTCAGGAAGCAGATCATGTAGAAGCCGACTTCTGTGAAGAATTCAAGGAAGATCCTAAAGATCAGATTGCAGAGCATCATCCAGGAACTTCTAGAGATCAAAGCACTTCACAATTCGACCTTCTACAAGGGAGTACATCTAAAGAAAAAAGCTATCAATACAATTCTTATCTTCAATTTCTCTTCTGAGTAATTCTGAGATTGTGCATGGGTTGCTGCATAAGTCTCATGAATTGACTCTTGTTGGACTAGATCTGTTGCTAGAGGATCTGAGTCTTGTGTTTTTCTAGCAGGTTGTTTGTGAGCCGTCGAGCTCAGTAGTTTTGAGTCGTCGTACTCACTGTGTGGTTTGAGTCATCGTGCTCAATTTGGAGTCGTCATACTCCGGTTGATGTTTGAGCCGTCGTGCTCAGTTTGGAGTCGTCGTGCTCCAGGTGTTTCTTGAGTCATCGTTCTCAAGGGTGTTTGGAGTCGTCGTGCTCCTGTGTGAGTTGTACTCAGGGTTTTGAGTAGTGTGGCCTCACTGTGTGAGGGGTGGACATAGGAGTCACTGGAGGTGATTTCCGAACCACCTAAAAAATCCTCTGTGCATTGGTTTGATTGTGGTTTGCCTTTATATCTCGCTAGATGCATGCATAGGGATTTCGTTCACACTACTAATTGATTTGCTCACACTCTAATCACACTTCAGATTAGTAAATTGATTGGGTGATTTGATCTCTGATTCGAAGTAATTTTAAATTGCTTAAGCTTCCGCGTTAATTGGTATTAGATCTATTCAACCCCCCTTCTAGATCTGATCCTTCCACCCATCCGTTCCTAACAACTGTGCCTTCCTTAGTTCTGGGATGAGAAAATAGCTTCCTTTTTTCTGACATGTGCCTTGAGCATCCACTGTCTAAATACCATTTTGATGCTCGAAGGTTTACCTGCAATGAAAACACTAAGCTTTAGGTACCCAAGTTGTCCTGGTTGGTTAGTATCATCATTTTTCCATTTGATTATCCATATTTTATATTTAGTTGGACATGAAACTTTGGTATGACCTAACTTGTTGCAATGGCTACAGCAAGACATCTTGGTTACCTTTTCAGTTGGAATGTATTTAAAATTTGATTTATATGATGTTTCTTGTTCAGCTATAAACTTTGGTGTTGGATATGTTTTAGGATGTATAATTGTTTCTTCATTGTCTGGAGGTGTGTATCCTAATCCATGTATCTTTTTACCTAATCGTCTAGCTCCCTTTAGTATTAGTGATGGTTTTCCATTTGTGAATTTATCTAATGTACTTAATCGCTTTTCATTTTCTTCAGTTAGTGTGTTAATCTCCTTTTTAAGTTCATCTGGAGTTTCCTGTTTTTCTAGTTTATCTATCTGTTCATTTTTATTTTTCAGATCTTCACATAACAAATCATTTCTTTTTTTTGTTCCAAAATTTGTTTTTCCATTTGCTCATGTTCAGATTTTAAATCTGAGTTAGTATTTCTAAACATGCGATGTTTTTCTTACTTGTTTTTAGTAATTTACATACTTCTTTGTATTTACAATATAGTTCATTAAAAGCTTCTTCCAAATTATCGGAATCTGATTCATTACATGAAGAAAAAGATGAGTCTGATGTTACCTTGTCTTCAATGTTGGCCATGAATGCCAGGTTTGCTTCTTCTTCTTCATCATTGCTTGAGCTCGACTCGCTGTCCGAGTCACTACTGTTATCCCAAGCTGCTGCCATAGCTTTCTTCTTATACTTTCTGAATTTCTTGGAACTATCTTTCTTTCGGAATTTAGCTTTCTTGAGTTTCGGACATTCTGCATTGATATGTCCTGGCTTCTTGCATTCGTAGAAGATTGGTTCGTTTTTCTTTGTATCCTTGACTTCAGACCTTTTGAGGTCTCTTCCTTTCTTGAAGTATCTTTTACCGGACTGATATTTCTTTTTCTTAGCTAATATTCTTTGTAATCTTCTAGACAACATTGCTTCTTCAACTTCGCTGTTGTTCATGCTTTCTTGGTTGTATGAGCCTTCTTCTAATTCGTCTTCTTCTGCCTTGAGTACGTTGGAGTGCTTCTTTCTGCTAGAAGGTTCTCCCAACCTTTCCATATTTATTTCATGGGCCATGAGGGACCCAATGAGCTTCTCTAATGACATTATCTTCAAGTCATTAGCCTTCTCTATTGCTGTAACCTTTGGAGTCCACGAGGCAGGTAGGGATCTGAGTATTTTCCTCACCATGTCTCCAATTGATAAGTCTTACCCAAACTAGGTAACCTATTAGTGATATCGGTGAATCTGCTGTACATCTGAGTAATGGATTCTCCTTGCTGCATTTGGAACCTTTCGTACTGTGTTACCAAAATGTCTATTCTGGTTTCTTTAACCTTGTCAGTACCTTCATGTGTGATCCTTAGTTTCTCCCACATTTCCATAGCGGATCTACAGGCTGTTATGCGGTGTTGAACTCTTTCTTGCTAAGAGCAAACATAGGATACTCTTTGCTTTGCAGTTCAGGGATCTTCTTCTTGTCATCGTCGCCCATTTATCCTTTTCATTTGTGACTAGAAGGTCACCTTCTTAACAATCGACCAGATTTGAAGTCGAGACCTTGTAAGAAGAACTCCATTCTGTCTTCCTATAACGACCCTCTTATATCGGTACGGTTCCACCAACCCACGTCGATATAAAAGGCATCACTACAGTGGGACATTTACCCAACACTAGTACAATAGGCTGAAACAAACACAAATATAATATATCTCATGACAGCGGAATTTAAAGAACTGAAAAGAAATCTTATTCCATCATCCACATTCTATTCACAGTCCGTATAGTAGAAAAGAGAGCTAACTGATCATAACTGAAATAAAATAAATACGTTGTCCACATGAGACTACGCAGAGTCTTTATTACATACTATGGAGTAATGAAAATTACAATGCTAAATCCACAACAATATCTCCTACTCTCGCTCCGAGTCGCTCCTAACGATCTCCTCGGAAGAAGTAGAAACGTCTGCACCTGTACGCCGAAGCAAGAATGAGTTCAAAAGAACTCAACAAGTAACACCAGCACACTAAACATACATGCATCAAGTAATATCCATAACCTTATGCTACATCATTTACATATAATGCATGGAAGTGACAATTTTTCAATTAGAAGCCTATTCATGATTTCTACACATTTTTCACATGGGATTTGGTTTCATACACAATAAACTAATCCTATCACATGCTTTCTACACTTTTCACTATGCTAAACTGATCTCATTCAATCATTCATAAGCCACATGTTGAATATTTTATACAATATTTACACATTTATAACAACTAATTTAACATGAATTCTAAGACAATTTACACATGGTTAACACATTTATATTAGTGAGAAGTTCGCTGTTTTACTACTATCATGTCACATTTACAAGAAACTTATCATTTTGCATGCTTTCATAAGAATTTCATGAACACATATTCACTTACACAGGTCCACAATTTACAAATTTCTTTCACTTAAACATATTTTCACTTTCCTTAATGCCGTGACACATAGCCCAAACCACTTTAGAAGGACAACACTAATCACATCACATATCAATCACCTAGGCATTCCAGTGATTAATCTTAGTTACTGCGCAGAACCGGGAGAAGCACTCTCCACCCTAACCAGCGATACTTGTTCGCCTCCAAGATTTAATCCCAATGCCCATGGGACATCACACACTTGAACTTTCCCGTGGGGACTTTACCACAGTACAGTTCCACAGCCCTCTAAGGTAGCAGTGTCACCCATTGGCACATTAATACATTTTCTCAATTTCAACACATTTCTAAACGCAAAATATTCATGCATTCATCTCATGTTCACACATTTACATTCTTCAGTATTACCTAGTATGGTACTACTGTTTTCAGTATTAATCAAAATTTTTACAACAATTCTAATCATGCTGAAATTTTTGCAGAATTAAATATTAATCAAATTAGCATGTATTAATTATTAATATCTAACATAAAACAAGTTTATATAGCTACTGTCATCTGTTCAGTACAAAAATTTAACCAGAAATTCATCACGGTTTAACCATCATGCATACCAAAATTTACATTTTCTGAATTACACATATTTTCTGAAAATTCTAACAGTGATGTTATCAACTGTAAAAATAGCCAAACTGACACAAATTTTCATTATTCGGATTCACAATTTATTTCATGCATGAATACTGACAGTACAAATTTTATCACAAATTTTAGGAATTTAACTAGTCTCGCATGAATTCTTAACTTTTATACATTGAGTAGACATATTAACTATTTTTTGGTTCAGAAATTTAAATAAACTGTACAGATATTATAAATTGCTCAAATTTTTATATCATGCATCAGATCTTATGAACAATGTACAGAAAATTTATGGCAATAAATTCTACACATATTTCATAAACAACATTTTCCAAGATAAAAATTTGTTGGTAGCACATTCCAAGAATTCTAATAATTAGCGAAAATTCCAAAAATGTACAATAACTCACAGTACAACCAAACATATATATTTACATATTATATGAAGTTTTACTGTATATCCTCATGCGGAAAACTCGAAAATTAGTTCATATAGGGACAGACTTGCACACTGTTGCAGTCTGAAGAACTAGACGGCATGGGGTAGCCGTCTATTGGTTAACGGCATTATATGATGCCGCCAACACATGATATTAGCGGCAAGGGATCTGAAAGCCAACAAATCACTTGAAAGGGGGGTTCCAGGACACGAGAAAAATCTGAGAAATTCCTGGGACATACTAGACACATGTAGGGTTAATGTGAATGGGGTACTTGCCTTCTGTAAAATCTACAAACGACGATTTAAGCCGGAGAAGCCCTCCTCGGCCTGTGCCAAAGAGTCTCCAAATCCCTCCTTCTTCGGATCTTCTGTTGATCTTCACAGCACACCAGCGTGGGGAGTCGTTCCCGGATGTTCAAGGTTGACACCAGTCGATGTAGATCGCCAGACGAAGCCTCCCGAAGCCGATCTTTCAGGTTCAAGTTAGGGTTTTGCACAGAAAGATAGGTTTTGACCCAAGAGCCAAAAGGGTGGATCTGGCCGAAATCTGGATATTATAAAGGGTTGGGGTCGGATAGGTTAAAGGGGCAAGTCTCAGAGCCGTTGGGAAAGGTTTCCAAAACAAGAGGCTCAATTTCCGGAGGCGTTTCCGGATCTGAAAACGTAACAGGTCTGGGATATTGGCGTCCATATCCATGGTCGCCTATCCAAAATGGGCGTCCATCGATATTGCCGCCTACCCCTGGTCAGCGTCAGCCGATGTGGACGCCGACTGGCCGACAAAACTCACTTTAATTATGCAGAATTTATATCACTACACACTTAAATATATATATATATATATATATATATAATTATACTGAATATACTATGTACATTTCAATAATACTCATTCATACAATTTGTATACATAAATACTTATACACAATAATCTATACATCAATAGTATACACTTATACGCACATACATATATTTAAACAAACAAGGTAAAATCAAGGGCCTTACACCCTCTCCCCTTAAAGAAACTTCGTCCTCGAAGTTAGACTGACACTACTCAAACAACTGAGGATATTTCTTTTCATTGCATCCTCAAGCTCCCAAGTAGCCTCCTCTCGCGAGAAGTTACGCCATAAGACCTTTACTGACGCAATGCTCTTGTTTCGGAGATGTTGAACCTTCCGATCAAGAATAGCTACTGGTTGCTCTACATAAGAAAGATCTGGCTGGATCTCCACTGGCTCATGGCTAATAACATGAGACGGATCTCTGACATACTTCCTGAGCATAGATACGTGAAAAACAGGATGAACGCTAGCCAAGGCTGGGGGTAAAGCTAGCTCATATGCCACGTTGCCCAATCGTCGGAGAATCTCATACGGGCCAATGAACCTAGGGCTCAACTTACTATGCCTGCCAAATCTAACTACACCTCGCGTAGGCGAAATCTTCAAAAGACATGCTCACCTACCTCGAACTCTAGATCCTTTCTCCTGTTGTCGGCATAACTCTTCTGCCTATCCTGTGCCGCAACAAGTCTCTTCCTAATGAGCTGGACCTTATCCGAAGTCTCCTGAACTAACTCCGGGCCGATCAACTGCCTATCACCGGTCTCCTCCCACACAAAGGAGATCTGCAAGGCCTACCATATAAAGCCTCAAATGGAGCCATGCCAATGCTCGCATGAAAACTGTTGTTATATGCAAACTCCACTAGAGGTAAATGGCGCTCCCAATCATCCTTCCAATCCAGCACACAAGCCCTCAACATATCCTCAAGCGTCTGGATAGTCCTCTCGGACTGTCCATCTGTCTGGGGATGAAAAGCCGAACTGAGCTTCAGTTCGAACCTAACGCATCCTGAAGACCCTTCCATAGCCTCGAAGTAAATCTCGGATCTCGATCCGAAATAATAGACTTCGGTACTCCATGCAATCTAATAATACTACTAACGTACAGTCTAGCTAAACTCTCTACTGATGCTTCTTCTTCATAGGCAAGAAATGCGCAGTCTTGAGAATCGATCTACCACTACCCAAATCGAGTCATTACCTCGTCTAGATCGAGGCAAACCCGTAACAAAATCCATAGTGACAGCTTCCACTTCCAAACTGGGATCTCCATCTTCTGCATAAGACCAGATGGTCGCTGCCGCTCGGCCTTCACTTGCTGGCATACTAGACATCTAGACACAAACTCGGCTACATCCTTCTTCATGCCAGACCACCAAAACGATCTCTTTAAATCCTGGTACATCTTAGTGTTACCCGGATGAATCGAGAACCTAGATCTATGAGCTTCTGCTAAAACATGCTCACGAATATCTACAACGTCTGGAACACAGACACGATGATGGAATCTAATCACACCATCCTCATCACGAGCAATACCCGCTTTGCCCACTAACTCTTGGAGTCTAGGGTCGGCTTTCTGATGCTCGATCACCTCATCCAACACCGATGACCTAATGGACAGCTGAGCCACAAAAGCTCGGCATAAAGATGGCTCCAACTCGGTCATCGTACACGCTGCATCCTCCAACATCTTCCAGTCCTGCTGGAGAGATGACCTCTTTCTACTAAGGGCATCTGCTACGACATTCGCCTTTCCAGGATGATACTGGAGGTCGAAGTCATAGTCCTTCAGGAACTCAATCCATCTTCTCTGTCTAAGGTTTAATTCTTTTTGGGAGAAAAGATACTTTAGGCTCTTGTGATCAGTGAACACCTCAAATCTGACACCATAAAGATAGTGCCTCCAGATCTTCAGTGCATGAACCACTGCCGCAAGCTCAAGATCATGAGTTGGATAGTTTCGCTCATGCTCCTTCAATTGTCTCGAAGCATATGCTACTACCCTTCCTTGCTGCATCAACACACAGCCAAGACCAATCCGAGATGCATCCGTGTAGATAGCAAAATCCTCTACACCGCTCGGTAGAACTAACACAGGGCCGATGTGAGTTTAGTCTTCAATAATTGAAAACTACTCTCACACTCCTCGGACCAGACAAACTTCACTCCCTTCCTGGTCAGCTGAGTCAATGGAGCGGCGATGGATGAAAATCCCTCAATAAAACGCCGATAGTAACCGCCAAACAAGAAAACTCCGAATCTCCGAAGGAGTCTTGGGACTCTCCCAATCCATAACAGCTTGGACTTTTGCTGGGTCCACTGCTACACCAGCACCGGAGATAACATGCCCAAGGAAATGAACCTCGCGCATCCAAAAATCGCACTTGCTGAATTTTGCATACAGCTTTGCTCACGGAGAACCTCTAACACTATCCTCAAATGCTGACGATGTGTGGCCTCATCGGAGAGTAAACCAGCACGTCATCAATGAAGACTACAACAAAACTATCTAGATAGGGTCTAAACACCCTGTTCATGAGATCCATGAACGCTGCAGGGGCGTTGGTTAGACCAAACGGAAGGACCAAAAACTCATAATGTCCATAACGGGTTCTAAATGCCGTCTTGGACACATCCTCACTCCTAATCCTCAACTGATGATAGCCAGAACGCAAATCAATCTTAGAAAAGACCGATGCATTCTGTAGCTGGTCAAACAAATCATCAATCCGAGGTAAGGGATACCTGTTCTTTACCGTCACCTGGTTTAGCTTTCTATAATCAATGCATAACCGAAGTGACCCATCCTTCTTCTTCACGAATAAGACAGGTGCGCCCCAAGGGGAAACGCTAGGGCGAATAAATCCCTTATCTAACAAATCCTGCAACTGCTTCCTTAACTCAGCTAATTCCGCAGGTGCCATCCGATAAGGTGCCTTCGAGATAGGAGAGATGCCTGGAAGCAACTCTAAAGTGAACTCTATCTCTCTAGCCGGTGGCAATCCAGATAAATCATCAGGAAAGACATCTGGAAAATCCTGCACTACATCTATCTCTGGCAAGAGTAAGTGACTCATCAGCCTTGGGTATTAAAACCACACTGGCAAGAAAGCGTCACAACCCTTGTTCACCATTCTCATTGCCCTCATGGCCGAGATGACAAACTTTCCTGCTAAGTTCCTCGGCAAAGGATGAGAAAATTCATCCTCACCAGGAATGCGGAAAACGATCTTCTTCCCACGACAATCTACCAATGCATAGTGCTCCTCTAGCCAATCCAGACCAAGAATAGCATCATAGTCCTTCATCTTAAGCAAAAAGAAACACCCTTCTAAGACTCTATCCTCAATGCACACCGGTAAAGACGGAATACACTTCCTAGTCGATACCGTACCCGCAGGTGTATGCACAGACAAAGGGACTTCTAAATCCTCAGACTCTAACCCTGACTCTAAAGCTAACTGCCTAGCAAAACGCTCGGAAATGAACGAGTGAGTAGCACCCGTATCGAACAAAAACCGAGCATGCACACCTAAGAACAAAACGTACCTTCGGTGACATGATCCGCCTGCTCGGCGTCCTCACGAGCTAACGCAAACACTCGAGCTGGGGCTCGAGGTCTCCCTGGTCGTCCTGTCGCTGGCGCTGCTGCTGCTGCTACTGGGGCTGGCCCCCGCTGGGCTCCCTGCTGAAGCCTCGGACAATCCTTAATCTTATGATCACTGCTCCCGCACTTTAAGCACTTTCCTGCTACCAGCCAACACTCCGTACCACCATGTGCCCTCCCGCAATGAGGACACTCCTTCTTACCACTAGGGGAACGTTGAGAAGATACCTGACCACTGCCTGATGCCACAGGACGCTGCGGTGACTGGAAAGTCGCCTTCTTCCTCTCCTGTCTCTGGAAAGGAGCTGCTGGCCTCTTTTGAGAAGCCTTCTTCTCCTCCAGATACTGCTCCATCTCTCCCTCCTGCCGACACGCCGCGCTGAGCGCCTGCTCGAGAGTACGATGGTCGAAAGCCACCAACCTCGTCCTCAGTGATGGTTTCAGACCCATCACGAATTTCTTCGCCTTCCTGCGCTCATCAGCTACAATATGAGGGGCGTACTTTGATAGCTCGGCAAACCTGGCCTCGTACTCCAGCACGGTCATGGAGCCCTGGGTCAACGAGAGGAACTCCTGCTCCATCTTGTCCTGGATGTGCTCCGGAACAAACTTGGCTCGGAAAAGCCTCACGAACTCATCCCATCCGACTTCCATGGCACCATCCTCGAATCGAGTACGTAACAACGAGGACCACCATACATCGGCTCGCTCCTGCCAAAACCATCCATGAGCACTAACCAACATAATTTATACTTAAAGTGATAACCACTAGATTAGATTACACATACCTGTAGCATGTAGGTGGCTAAAGTAACCTTGTCATCCTCAGCGCACCTAATGGCCCGGAAGATCTTCTCAATCTCCCTCATCCAGTTCTCAGCCAATAATGGATCGCTCTCCCCCTTAAAAGAAGGTGGCGACATCCTCTTGAACCTTTCCATGATGGAGGGTCCACCATGGTCAGCCTGGGGAACTGGTACCTGGGCCTGCTACAACAAGCAACAAAATTTAACACATATAACATAACAATCATGCATTTAAAATACAGACTACTTTATCTTATTATTCTAACCTGAGCCTCCAACTGGGCCTGGAGTGCAGCCTGAGTGTGGGCCTGCGTTTGCATGGCCTGCACCAAACCCTGCATGAACACTCCATAGTCTACTGGTGGCGGTGGAGGAAGTACAGGACCCTGAGGTGCAGGGGCCTGCTGCTCACCCTGATCCTCACGCCGAGGCTCATCTCTCTTCTGCTCGCCATCACGAGCAGGAACACCACGCCTACCACGCGAAGCCATAACCTGTAAAACGGATTAATCACCATTTTAGAACTAAACTATCTAAATTCTAACTAATTACTTATCTATGTGGACAATCTACACTGACTTAGTATACAATGAAGATGATGGTATATGCATATTTATGTACAATTTCAGCCTGATTGCTCTGATACAAATCTCTGTAACGACCCTCTTATATCGGTACGGTTCCACCAACCCACGTCGATATAAAAGGCATCACTACAGTGGGACATTTACCCAACACTAGTACAATAGGCTGAAACATACACAAATATAATATATCTCATGACAGCGGAATTTAAAGAACTGAAAAGAAATATTCCATCATCCACATTCTATTCACAGTCCGTATAGTAGAAAGAGAGCTAACTGATCATAACTGAAATAAAATAAATACATTGTCCACATGAGACTACGCAGAGTCTTTATTACATACTATGGAGTAATGAAAATTACAATGCTAAATCCACAACAATATCTCCTACTCTCGCTCCGAGTCGCTCCTAACGATCTCCTCGGAAGAAGTAGAAACGTCTGCACCTGTACGCCGAAGCAAGAATGAGTTCAAAAGAACTCAACAAGTAACACCAGCACACTAAACATACATGCATCAAGTAATATCCATAACCTTATGCTACATCATTTACATATAATGCATGGAAGTGACAATTTTTCAATTAGAAGCCTATTCATGATTTCTACACATTTTTCACATGGGATTTGGTTTCATACACAATAAACTAATCCTATCACATGCTTTCTACACTTTTCACTATGCTAAACTGATCTCATTCAATCATTCATAAGCCACATGTTGAATATTTTATACAATATTTACACATTTCATAACAACTAATTTAACATGAATTCTAAGACAATTTTACATGGTTAACACATTTATATTAGTGAGAAAAGCTCGCTTTTTACTACTATCATGTCACATTTACAAGAAACTTATCATTTTTGCATGCTTTCATAAGAATTTCATGAACACATATTCACTTACACAGGTCCACAATTTACACATTTCTTTCACTTAAACACATTTCACTTTTCCTTAATGCCGTGACACATAGCCCAAACCACTTTAGAAGGACACACACTGATCACATCACATATCAATCACCTAGGCATTCCAGTGATTAATCTTAGTTACTGCGCAGAACCGGGAGAAGCACTCTCCACCCTAACCAGCGATACTTGTTCGCCTCCAGGATTTAATCCCAATGCCCATGGGACATCACACACTTGAACTTTCCGTGGGGACTTTACCACAGTACAGTTCCACAGCCCTCTAAGGTAGCAGTGTCACCCATTGGCACATTAATACATTTTCTCAATTTCAACACATTTCTAAATACAAAAATCATGCATTCATCTCATGTTCACACATTTACATTCTTCAGTATTACCTAGCATGGTACTACTGTTTTCAGTATTAATCAAATTTTTACAACAATTCTAATCATGCTGAAATTTTTGCAGAATTAAACATTAATCATATTAGCATGTATTAATTATTAATATCTAACATAAAACAAGTTATATAGCTACTGTCATCTGTTCAGTACAAAATTTAACCAGAAATTCATCACGTTTAACCATCATGCATACCAAAATTTACATTTTTCTGAATTACACATATTTTCTGAAAATTCTAACAGTGATGTTATCAACTGTAAAAATAGCCAAACTGACACAAATTTTCATTATTCGGATTCACAATTTATTTCATGCATGAATACTGACAGTACAAATTTTATCACAAATTTTAGGAATTTAACTAGTCTCGCATGAATTCTTAACTTTTACATTGAGTAGACATATTAACTATTTTTCGGTTCAGAAATTTAAATAAACTGTACAGATATTATAAATTGCTCAAATTTTTATATCATGCATCAGATCTTATGAACATGTACAGAAAATTTATGGCAATAAATTCTACACATATTTCATAAACAACATTTTCCAAGATAAAATTTTGTTGGTAGCACATTCCAAGAATTCTAATAATTAGCGAAAATTCAAAAATGCACAATAACTCACAGTACAACCAAACATATATATTTACATATTATATGAAGTTTTACTGTATATCCTCATGCGGAAAACTCGAAAATTAGTTCATATAAGGACAGACTTGCACACTGTTGCAGTCTGAAGAACTAGACGGCATGGGGTAGCCGTCTATAGGTTAACGACATTATATGATGCCGCCAACACATGATATTAGCGGCAAGGGATCTTGCCGTTAATATCTGTCTGCACAAACAGACTGAAAGCCAAAAAAACTTGAAAGGGGGGTTCCAGGACACGAGAAAAATCTGAGAAATTCCTGGGACATACTAGACACATGTAGGGTTAATGTGAATGGGGTACTTGCCTTCTGTAAAATCTACAAACGACGATTTAAGCCAGAAAGCCCTCCTCGGCCTGTGCCAAAGAGTCTCCAAATCCCTCCTTCTTCGGATCTTCTGTTGATCTTCACAGCACACCAGCGTGGGGAGTCGTTCCCAGATGTTCAAGGTTGACACCAGTCGATGTAGATCGCCAGACGAAGCCTCCCGAAGCCGGA
The DNA here is from genome assembly GCA_014218235.1 of Colocasia esculenta. NCBI lineage: Eukaryota > Viridiplantae > Streptophyta > Magnoliopsida > Alismatales > Araceae > Colocasia > Colocasia esculenta. The sequence goes on from CM024762.1 coordinate 108,486,253, forward strand.
TCTTTCAGGTTCAAGTTAGGGTTTTGCACAGAAAAGATAGGTTTTTGACCCAAGAGCCAAAAGGGGGGATCTGGCCGAAATCTGGATATTATAAAGGGTCGGGATCGGATAGGTTAAAGGGGCAAGTCTCAGAGCCGTTGGGAAAGGTTTCCAAAACAAGAGGCTCAATTTCCGGAGGAGTTTCCGGATCTGAAAACGTAACAGGTCTGGGATATTGGCGTCCATATCCATGGTTGCCTATCCAAAATGGGCGTCCATCGATATTGCCGCCTACCCCTGGTCAGCCTCAGCCGATGTGGACGCCGACTGGCCGACAAAACTCACTTTAATTATGCAAAATTATATAACTACACACTAACTATATATATATATATTATATATATATTATATATATACCTGAATATACTATGTACATTTCAATAATACTCATTCATACAATTTGTATACATAAATACTTATACACAATAATCTATACATCAATAGTATACACTTATACGCACATACATATATTTAAACAAACAAGGTAAAAATCAAGGGCCTTACACTTCCAGTATGTGTAGTCTTCACCATCGAACAGTGGTGGCCTGTTAACTGATTGACCTTCGAAGTGACCTTGGGCTGCCATTTGATCTTTTCTCTTCAGATCATTAGATCTTATTCTTTGTCAAACAGACTAGCTCTGATACCACTTGTTGCCCAGCTAGCAAGCCCAGTGGGAGGTGAATGGGATATTTAAAATTTTGATCACTTTAAAACCTGTCACAAAAAATGTTTACACAAAACACACTTTGATGACTGTTAGTGTTAGTAAAGATAAGATAGCAAACACAAGGCAATCAAACACACGACACAAGGAATTATCCTTGTTCGAATCTCCACTCCACAGGAGTCCTACGTCCAGTCCCTGAACAATACCTCAAGATTTCACTACCCAACGGTACAGTCCCCCTTAAGGACACTTACACACCCAGCCGCAACTGGTCTTCTCTTCACAACCCGAAGAGGAATTACAACACCCTAGATCCCACCAGGTCTTCCTTCTACACAAAGGGAAAACAAACACCCTGGAACCCACTGAAGGGTTATGCGGAATAACATAATATGGTAATCTAGAAGGGGGGGTTGAATAGATTACGACAATTTCTAATTACTGATGGCTTCTTTTCGGTGCTACAGCGATCTTAATAAAACTTGATTAGAATTCGATTGAATATAAGAAAGCTTGAGTTGATATAAATGAGAACAGGGTATCAAACGTGCGTATGAACAACGTGCCTACCAATCATCTATCGCAAAACGTGAACAAACCACAGGACACGATGATTTGACGTGGTTCGGAGTACACAACTCGTGTATCCTACATCCACCGTCCACACCACACGCAGAAAAAACGACTGCTTATGAGCGTTCAATACAGCAACTCACACACACACACGTTGTCTGATGAACCACGATCAGAACAACCACAATTTCGTGGATCAAGCACAAGGGATGCTTGAAACACAACCACACACACACAATAGAATGGAAATTGTGAAATGGAGAAGAATTTAGAGTTGGGGAACAAATCCAGTTGGAATTCTTCTCGTGGATCGTCCAGACGCTCTTCAAACTTCGATTGGATGTAGACTGATCGATGTAGAAGGTTGAATTGACGACGATCCGGCTCAACTCCGCATGGATGGTGATTCCACGACGATCTGGGCGGAGGATTGAAGTAGAGCAGCAAATTGGGGCTTTTCCTCTTGGTCCCTTGGAGGCTCTTGGTTGGGGGGGCTCTGTGCGAATTTGGCTCCAAAAGGATGCTTATATAGTGTTAGGTAAAGGTGGGGGTCGTGGAGGAAGGAGACACCCAAATGGGGCTGAAATTAGAATTTCTGAATTTCATGTTTCCATCGTCTGTCGACAGGTGCACTTGCATCTGTCGACAGATGCACTCAGTCTGAGAACTGGGTTTCAGAAATCTGAACTTCTGAGTGTATCTGTCGACAGGTGATTTGCATCTGTCGACAGGTGCACTCAGGGTACAAAGACTGAAGTCTGTCTTGGGTTGTCTGTGTGTATCTCTCGACACATACCCTGGGCCTGTCGACATATACACTTCTCTGACATTGCCTTGGTCTATTGCTCATCTCTTGATGCTCCATCTTTCATGCTTGTGCACCTACATGTAAATACATTGTTAGTGATATACATTGTATGATTAGCAATATTTAACATAATCACTTTCATGGTGTTTTTCATGTTAATTAACACATCAATTTTGCATTAAATCAATGTTCAAGGATATTAATGTGATCATCAAAAACATGATATATTGAAACCCAACAATCTCCCCCTTTGATGTGATGATAAAAAAATTCAATTGATGCAAAATATTGATGTTCTCCCCCTTTTTGACAACATACAAAAATTCAAGTCATGCACATACAAGAGACAAATAAACATGAACTGTGATTTTTCATTGATTGATCATTCAAATTTCACAGTACAAGAGGCAACCATTACATGACTCAATAAAAATCAAAAGGAAGGGAAATAACATGAGCAAGCAAAAAGATAACAGGACTAGTGAGACTAACTCCCAGCTAAGACTCTTAACGACCTCTAAGGACCCTTTGACCCTCTATTCATCGGCATGTCCAGCAGGTGGAGGATGACGAGATCCAGCTCTCTCGGAGTAGAGGTAATCAAGCCAGTCTTGGATATGCACATGAGACGCATCCAGAGAGTTAAGGCGAGCATCCACTTGATCAAATCTAGTGTTCAGTTGAGCAAATCCTGAGGTCATCTATTGATGCAATTGTGCCAAGTAATCACGAAGAGATTGTTCTTGAGGCACAGGTACATCAGCAAATTCTTGAGGTATCAGCCATTTACTCATCCTGAGGTTCTTCATCACTGTCTTCATTATCTTCATTGTCTTCATTGTCAGATGCCTCTTCATCACCTTGTTGTTCTTTCCCTTTGAGAGTCCTTGACACTACACCATCTACAAACTTGTAGCCCATTCGGTGAGTGGCAGTGAGGTCAAATGCACTGCGGGATTTTAAGGAGACGAGCTCACTTGAAGGAATAGGAATGCCAATGAAAATTAGAAGAGAGGTGATGGGGCAAGCATATGGCATTGATCTCTTGGTGTTGGAGAAACACCGACGAACGAGGCTTAGCATGAGTTCAGGTAGATTGATTTGTTGACATTTGAGGAAGAATATGAACAAAGACTTATGGACCTCAGTGACTAATTCTCGGCTTCCATCCTTCGGGACGATCAAAGTAGTGAAGATATGATGGATCATCCGGATCAAAGGAGGAAAGGAGTTGGCATTCAAACGAGCAATTTTCTTAGTGGAATCATAAGGTTGCAAAGTGAGAAGTCATAGTACTCAGAAGCGGAAGGAGTATAGTTGAAGATTTCAACTCCTGAGTTGGGATTTGAAGGGCCGTCGAGATAAGATTTGCGGTGAGGCGAAAACGAGTGCCTTCACCGAAGAGAAAAGATCTCCCTGATCGGAAGCCCTAGGTTATTGAAAAATTCTGTGACGGCATTTGGAGAATATTGCAAGTGCAAGTACAGAAAGGATGTCCACCCTTGAGTGTCAAAGTAGGGTAGGAGTGAGGTGAACATCGATCCTAAGGACTCAAAGTCCACATACCGGGATTGGACGAGTTTCTTGAAGGTGTCGTGTACCCGGATGAGATGGAGACCCTGAAGAACAATGAGTTCCGGAAAATGATCTTCGCGATGCTTGCTACGATGTTCTGAAGGAGCCCTGGAACTCTCTCCGGCGTCCGTCGAAGCGCGACGACGGCGAGTGAGAATCTTGGTCTTGGGTGCCATCTGAAGAAGGAGGGTGAGAATGGCATTTGGGAAGGGAGAGTGGAGGGATCTCAGACGAGGAGCAGCGAGATCGTCGGAGATGGATCGGATCTTGAGCCCTGGAGGGGGAAGAGAGGGGTTTGGAGAAGAGGAGGAGGAAATGAGAGGGGAAAAGGTGGGAAATGGTCGTGGGAAGCCTTTAGAATAGGTTTAGAAGGGATTTAGAAAAGAGGCCCCACACAAAAGACTTGAACCGGCCCGATGGTTGGCTTCAAAAACGGATTTGGGCCGCGGCTGTCGACAGATGACCATCTGTCTGTCGACAGATAACTGATTTTTGGCAAAAACTTGATTTTTTCAAGATTTTTCAAAGGGTCAAGTGTTCATTTGGCATTTTAGGGTAAATAGGTGTATGTACAAATAAAAATGCATATCCATTATGATGAAGACATGACACAATTCTACAATGATTTTGAAATAAAATTGATGAGTTCTTTAATTAGATCATAAAGAACACATTTCACAAAAGCCAGTGAAAATTAAATAACTCTTTTGATTAAGGCCATTGAAGAAAAACATGCATCAAAATAGAGATGATAGTTAGATGAAATTTGAATTAGATGGCCACAAGAACATCTTACCCATAAGAAGCACATTGGACTTGACAAAAAAAATTTTCCGGAGGCTTCACTCTATTTCTAGTATGATTTTAGGATCTTTAAACAGCGAAGATGGGAAAGAGTGGCAATGAGGAGCACTTTCACTTTTTCATGTGAAGGTAGACATTTGTGATGCCAATACCCCCAGTTACTCAATGTGAGTGTCCATCAAGCCATTGTATAGAGATAATGAAACAACCTTTTGACAGAAGACAGACATTGGTGATGCCCATGTCCCCAGTTACTTAGTGATTTTCATCATTGCTCTACCTCCATCCCATAATTGAAAGATATAATTTTTTTGTTGAAACGTAGAAATAGGTAGCTTTTCTCCCTTTTATTTTTTTTTTACTTTTTGTCAAGTACATGAGATTTCTTTAGGCAAGTGATAATGTAGAACATTAAATTCAAGGACCTTCTGATTTTTCAAATCATTTTGGATTCATGTTTAATGACAAGGGAGTTATTCAAAGGAGATGTTTAAAAATCATTTGGTTTGCTCATTGTGTTCAAAATGATCTAAATAGTCCTCAATCAAGTGTTGCATCAAACATCATTTAGACTTGGTTCACGACTTTGACATGAAGTGGATATGAATGGTTATATTGCACAAAACAATCCAATGTTTACCTTAAATCAAGTAATGAACACTTTCTTGAAAAGTATGAAGAAGGAATGAGAAAATAGTGAGAATGTGTGTATCTGTCGACAGCAGGAATCTGTCTGTCGACAGATGCACACAGACTGATGAATTGAGGTTTCAGTCAGAGCAAGTCTGAGTGTACCTGTCGACAGATGGAATGTGTCTGTCGACAGATATGAACAGAGTGGATTTTCTGGTTTCAGTTTGAGTGCACATGAAGTTCAAGGAAGTGAGGATTAAAAATTGAAGTGTAGGAAGAGTTCCTCATGAAAAAAACTCATCTATCCTGAACTTACTCCCCCATAGTGTGTGCACGTGTTGACACAACATCTAGTAAAGGATTCACACAAGCATTTGATACAAGGCAAACATGTTCATTTCAAGAATATCATACACAAGCACATGGTCACAGAAAAAGCATTGTTTCATGGAGATTAACATGAAAATGTAAGGAAACTAAAATCCTATGTGAAGTACAGGACCTTTATATGCAATGGGACTATGGATACTTGGCGGAGAATGTTTCCTCACGCATGATGATAGTTTCCAAACAAGCCGAACTTGTTTTTCCACAGTTCACCATTTGATATACCACATAGTCATTCACACATAAAGAGCATGTACTCCAATATGGAGAGTTAGTTTCATTGCATTTTACACAAACCCAATTCTCTTCTAAGGATGTGAATCTATCTTCAGACAAGGGTTTGGTGAAAATGTCAGCCAATTGTTTTTCTGTGGGAATGAAATTAAGTTCCAAGGTTTTATTGGCCACTTCATCTCTCAAGAAATGATGACGGATTTCAATGTGTTAGTCCTTGAGTGTTGGACAGGTTTTTTGAAAGGTTGATAGCACTTGTGTTGTCACATAGTATAGGTGTGCATCCAATTTCAACATTATAGTCACTAACTGACTTTTGATCCACAACACTTGAGCTGCACAACTTCCTGCAGCGACATATTCTGCCTCTGCAGTGGAGAGTGCAACCGAGTGTTGTTTCTTGGATGCCCACGAAACCATGCAACCGCCAAGGAATTGGCAATATCCACTAGTGCTTTTTCTATCAATTTTACATCCAGCATAATCAGCATCAGAATATGATATCAAATCAAAACTACTGCCTGCTGGGTACCAAAAACCCAAATTGCATGTGCCTGAGAGATATCGGAAAATTCTCTTGACTGCAATTAAATGGCTTTCCTTTGGACTAGATTGATATCTAGCACAAAGGCAAACACTGAATTGTATATCCGGTCTACTTGCAGTAAGATAAAGGAGTGAGCCAATCATACCTTGGAAGTGCTTTGCATCTACCGGTTTACCTTTCTCATCATTTTCCAATTTGATGCTTGTGCTCATTGGGGTGGAGGCCGGTTTAGCTTGCTCAAATTGAAATCGTTTGAGAAGCTCTTTGACATATTTTTCTTGATTTATGAAGAAGCCGTCTTATGTTGTTTCACCTGCAAACCAAGAAAGAATTGAAGCTCCCCCATTAGACTCATCTCAAATTCACTGTGCATGTGTTTAGAAAATTCTTCACACAGTGAAGGGTTAGTAGAACCAAATATAATATCGTCCACATAAACTTGAACAACAATTATGTGATTGCGAACATTCTTAGTGAAGAGTGTTTGGTCCACTTTACCTCTTGAGTAGTTTTTGCTTACCAGAAAATTGCTTAGTCTATCATACCAAGCTCGAGGTGCCTGTTTCAAACCATAAAGAACTTTGTGCAATTTATATACATGGTTAGGCATTTCAGAATTTTCAAAACCTGGTGGTTGAGAGACATAGACTTCTTCATTGATATAGCCATTTAAGAAAGCAGTTTTAACATCCATTTGATAAAGTTTGAACTTATGGGAGCATGCATATGCCAATAAAATTCTGACTGCTTCTAATCTGGTACAGGAGCAAGGATTCTTCAAAATCTACACCAAATTCTTGATTATATCCTTTTACAACGAGTCTAGCTTTATTTTGACCACTTTTCCTTCTTCATTAAGTTTATCCTAACACCCATCTAGTTCCTATGATAGAAATTTCAGGGGTTCTAGGAACTGAACTCCATACATTATTTCTTTGAAATTGACCAAGTTCCTCACGCATAGCATCAATCCATGAGTTATCTTTTAAGGCTTCTTCAAAATTTTTTGGTTCCACTTGAGAGACAAAAGCAAAATCATGTTCAATTACTTGTCTAACTTGAGACCTTGTTTGAACAGAATCATTTAAACTACCTATCACATCATCAAGTGGGTGATCTTTGGAATACCTCACATTTGTGATTGTTGAAGGGCTGGGGCATCTTGTCCTTGAGGAATTTGATCTTGTGAATGTTGTTCTTCAGGAGGTTCACCTTCTAGTGGATTTTCTTCTTGTGTTTCATCTTGTTTTCTGAGGCTTTTTCATCATCCTCATCATAGTCCTTGTGAAGATATCCACCTTTGGTCTTGGAACCTTCTTCAGATTTGTCTTTTGCTTTGACTTGTAGGTCCTCAAGTGATGTTCCTTCATCTTCTTTTTCAGTTCTATTACAGTCAAACTGTTAGTTTTGGCATAAGTCTCATCAAAATTACATGTGGAGTTTCTTCCACAGTGCGTGTTTTATTGTTAAACACCCTATATGCCCTAGAGTGTTCGGAGTAGCCTAGAAAAACACCTTGATCACTTTTGGCTTCAAATTTATCTAAATCAGATTTATCATTGTTATGAATAAATACCTTTGAGCCAAATACTCGGAGTACCCAAGGTTGGGTTTCTTACCTTTCAACAATTGGTAGGGGGTTTTCTTTATCACAGGTCTTACCATGGCTTTGTTTAGAATGTAGCATGAAGTGTTCACTACTTCTTCCCAAAAGCTTCTTGTGAGTTGGCCTTCAACCAGAAGAGTGCGAGCCATTTCCACCAATGTTCTGTTTTTCCTCTCCACTACTCCATTTTGTTCTGGAGTCCTTGGGGAGGAGAACAGATGTTCAATCCCTTGGTGCCTGTAAAAATCAGAAAATGCATTGTTATCAAATTCTCCCCCGTGATCGGTGCGGATTGAGCATATTTTATTCACATTGCCATGCTCAATCTTGTTAAAGAATTCTTGGAAGATTATAAGTGTTTCACTTTTGTGTGCCAAGAATTTGACCCATGTGAACCTAGAAAAATCATCTACAATGACAAAACCAAAACATTTGCCATTGAGACTTAAGGTTCTAGTTGGTCCAAAAAGGTCCATGTGCAACAGTTCATATGGTTTAGATGTGCTTACTGGTGCTTTGGATTTGAAAGACTTCCGGGTTTGTTTTCCCTGTGCACATGCATCACAAAAACTTTCATTGTTGTTAAAAGAAATGTCAGGAAGTCCACTTACTAATTTGAGCTTCATGATCTTGTGCAATACGTTGTAGCTCGCATGGCCAAGCCTACGATGCCACAATGTCATTCATCCTGTCTATTTGCAACAAGACACAAATTGTCATTTTCTGGATCATCTAAGTCAACTAAGTAGATGTTATTCACTCTTTTTCCAGAAAATTTTACACTTCCTGTTTCTTTATCAACAATTTGACATGATTTGATTCAAAAATGACGTTGTGACCTCTATCACATAATTGACTTATGCTAAGCAAATTGTGATTAAGGCCATCAACTAACAGTACATTTTCAATTGAATTGGAGGGACACTTACCGACATTACCTGTGCCAATGATTTGGCCTTTGTTGTTACCTCCAAAAATAACTTGTCCTCCATCTTTCTCCACTAGCAAACAGAATTTAGCTTTGTCGCCCGTCATGTGCCTCGAACAGCCGCTATCCAAGTACCATTTGTTTTGATGTTGGGCTGCTAGGCATTCCTGCATATGTGGATCAGACAAGAGGTTTTGGTACCCAAATTACTTTGGGTCCCAAAATTTCATTCATGCAACAAAGTAAATGTTTAGGAATCCAAACTTGTTTGAATTTCTGTTTCTTTGGATTATTCCAGCATTCTTTTTCATCATGACCAATCTTTTTACACACATTGCATGAAGGAATTTCTTTTCAATTTTTTGTTGCTTGATAGACTGTTTATTAGTTGAAGTTGTTCTTGCCTGTCGACAGGCACCATTCCATCTGTCGACAGGTGGCTTTTTCTTTTGTTTGTTGGGAACATTTTGTTTGGGTTGCAATACTTTGGTCTGAGATTGACTTGTGTTATGCTTTGTGGGAACATGCTTGCTTATGCTTGGGCTAGGATTAACAAAGGAATGATCAATGACTCTCCTATTTTCTTTGTTTGACAGGTTGATATCCTAACCCATGCTTGGTTACATGTACTTTAGCCCCAAAACCGCATCTAGATTTTGCTTTCCTTTTACAAATTTCATTAAGTCCTCAGATTTTTTTCAATTCCTTTTCAGTTTGTTCCAACTTTTTCTTTGTTTCTAGATGTTCTTCTTGAAGGAATTCAAGAGAATGGCTTAAACAGTCCTTTTCTTTTTGTGTTTCTTGTAATTTCATTTTCAAGCAATCCATCTCTTCACTATGAGTCTCTTCATCAACTTCATCATTTCTATTTCTTTTGTCAGGAATGCAATTCGTTCATCTGTTATTTTATCATGCACAAGGGAGTTGCATTTCTTTTTCAATGCCTTATTTTCAGATCTATTTCACAAAAATTTTCAAATAGAGTAGTGTATGCTTCCTCCCATTCACTTGCAGTGTAATTATCAAATGAGAAGTTTACCTCGGTGGAGCTCCTTGCCATTAAGCATTTTACTTCTTCATCATCGGATGTTTCTTGTGCATCTTCATCTTCATCTTCATCACTCCAGTTGCCAACATTGCTTTGGCTTTCTTGAAGATGAATTTTTCTTTCTTCAGCTTCTTCTTGAGTTCCGGGCATTCTCCTCTCATGTGCCCCTGTTTCTTGCATTCATAACAAACAATATCAGATTTTTGTTGGACTCATGTTTCTGTGAAAAATTTTTCTTTTGGAAAGGTTTGGAGTTACATTGTCTCTCCTTTTGAACTTCAGAAATTTCTTGAATTGTCTAGTGAGCATTGCCATTTCATCATTATCACTCTCACTAGATGTTTCTTCTGCTCATCACTATCTGTTTGAATGGATTTCTTGGAGCTTGTTGATGTTTTGTTGGATGCTTTTAAAGCAATTGACTTCCTAGGATTTTCTTCTAATTCTTTTCTTTTGATGTTGATTTCATATGTCATTAAGGAGCCAATTAGTTCATCCAATTTCATTTTAGAAAGGCCTTTGGAATCCTCAATGACAGTGGCCTTAGTAATCCAAGATGAAGTAAGAGATCGAAGTATCTTTCTTACTAAGTCACTTTCAGAGTATAACTTTTTAAGACCTTTTAGCCCGTTAATATTAGCATGAATCTTGCAAACATGTCTGATATGTTTTCATCAGTTTTCATCTTGAACATTTCATATTCAGACACTAACATGCTAACTTTGGTTTCCCTTACCTCGGACGTACCTTCGTAGATGATTTCAAGTTTGTCCCACATCTCTTTTGCTGTTGAAAATGTGGAGACTCTTGAGAACTCCTTGGATGCACCGCACATTGCATCATGTTTAGTGCACTCCAGTTGAGAGTTCCTTTAGTTATTTGGTCTTTCGTCCAAGTGTCTTCATTCTCGGGCAACTCATATGGTCCCTTGCTGACTATTTTCCACAGCTCGTAATTTTGAGCTCTCAAAAATACCTGCATACGATTTTTCCAATAAGGATAGTCAGTGCCATCAAAATAGGGTGGCATGGTTACTGAATGTCCCTCGGCCATATAGCCTTTGCTAGAATCCATAAGATCGAGAATCTCCTCATTGCTAGATCAAATTACGAAAATTGTAAATCGGAGAAACCTTGCTCTGATACCAATTGAAGGGTTATGCGGAATAACACAATATGGTAATCTAGAAGGGGGGGTTGAATAGATTACGGCAATTTCTAATTACTGATGGCTTCTTTTCGGTGCTACAACGATCTTAATGAAACTTGATTAGAATTTGATTGAATATAAGAAAGATTGAGTTGATATAAATGAGAACAGGGTATCAAATGATGACCAAACCTTCCCCATATAAATTAATTCACTTATGCATACATTAGTTTTGATGATTAACAAAACATACTAATAAATTACTTGAGCCTTGAGGACAGGAAATAAAAGTAAATGGAAGTTCAAAGACAGTCAGGTAAAACTCTCACTTCATTTCTTTCAAGTCTTGCAACGATTTCTTAAGATGTCATAACGATTTCTTAAGACCTCGTAACGATTTGCTCGTCACGCAAACGATTTCTTAAGTTGTCATAACGATTTCTTAAGACCTCGTAACGATTTGCTCGTCGCAACGATTTCTTAAGTTGTCATAACGATTTATGTATTGTTCATAATGATTTGTCTACCACAATGATTTCTTAAGTGATCACATCATTTCTGTAGAACTCATAACGATTTCTGTATTCTTCATAACGATTTGTATACCACACACGATTTCTTAAGTGATCACATCGATTCTATAGAACTCATAACGATTTCTGTATTCTTCATAACGATTTGTCTACCA